>JAQMYG010000010.1:9340248-9353029 GCA_030014215.1 Clariallabes teugelsi
CTGTAGTATTTTTTTGTAGGTTTCTAATGAGGGCTTTTGAGCGTTTTCATTATCTAATTGATGAATTTGTTTCCCTAGCTCTAAAAGTTTTGCTTTACCCAGTTTGTTTCTGAACCCCTGATAAGAAATGACACATCCTCTTAAAAATGCCTTTAGTGTTTCCCAGAGTAGTCCTGGTGAGACTTCAGGGGTATCATTATTCTCAAAAAATATTTCCAATTGTGTAAGCATGTAGTCATGAAATTTTGGGTCATTAACGAGTCGAGGATCCATTCTCCACACCGGACGCGAGGATGTTAAATTGTTACAGGCGAGCTCAAATGTGACAGGAGCGTGATCTGAAATTAGTATGTCATGGATCTTATTATTCATGATGTTGGAAATTAATTTATTTTCTACCAAAAAATAGTCAATGCGTGTGTATACATTATGAACTTGTGAGTGAAAGGTATAATCTCTCTCGGTGGGATGAAAAAGTCTCCATATATCTACTAAATTAGAGTTATTAATGAATGCATTCAAAAAGTTCCTTGAATTGGACTGGGGGGTTCTCTTAGGAGATGATCTGTCCAGGTATGCATCTAGGACACAGTTAAAGTCCCCCCCTACGATTAAATTAGTTTGAGACATATTAGTAATGAGCTCGAAAACGTTCTTGAAAAAATCTGGGTTGTCATAATTTGGGGCATAAATATTCACCAATGTAATCGGGAAGGAATGCATCTCCCCACATACTATAATGTACCGACCCTCTTTGTCTGTTTTCAGGGTTTTAAGTTTAAAAGGCACACCTTTTCGTATTAGGATAGCGACCCCTCGAGCTTTAACAGAAAAATTGGACTGATATATACTTTCTATCCACCTGCATTTCAACTTATCCTTGGAGTCGAGTTTCAGGTGCGTTTCCTGCATAAAAATTATATCAGCAGACAGTGTTTTTAAGTGTGATAGTACTTTACTTCTTTTAACGGGGTGATTTATTCCTTTCACATTCCACGAAGCGAAAACAAGCCCTTGTCTGCTACTTGATGTTACAGCATTACTCTGCATCATTTAGAACCCAGTAAGTTATTATCACCACACATTTTACCAGATTGACGTGTCTCAAACAGGTCCCCACCCCACCCACCCGTCATCTTGAATAACAGCTCCGTCATCTAACCGACAATTAGAACAAGCGGTACGAGACGAGCTAAGCTAAATTGAAAAGTTAAATTAAGAGAAAGAAAAGAAGAAGAAAATAAGTAAATAAATAAATCTGAACAGCAATAATACGAATGATAACAAACAAATTAAGTTTTCTAGAAAACACCTACTATGTTATTCGTTGACTTTCAAACATTAAATCAACGCAGCTCCACCATGGAGGATTTCGGAAGAACATCCCAGAATATTTAGAAAAGGAAAAGAACAGGTACCAAATGGGTTATGCTTAAGGAAAGAGGGGGGGACTCAACGACTGAGTGATCGCGTTTATCTCAGTTATGCAGGAACCTTAAGTCAGTCACTCTGATCCGAAGCAGTTCTCCGCGAATTTAACGGCCTTGTCTGGATCCGTGAAATAATGTTCCTTGCCATTGTACGTAACCCTTAATTTTGCTGGGTACTGTAACCCATACTTGACGCCAGGTTTGCCCTTCAGCAATTCTCTTGCACGTTTGAAGAGCGCGCGTCGTTTTACAACTGCTGGAGGGTAATCAGGGAAGATGTTGATTCGTTGCCCTTTGAATGTAACTTGCTGTATCCTGGCCGCTCTCTGTAGAATTTCTTCCAATTCGTGGGTGTAGTGTAGCCGAATCACAAAAGCCCTCGGTGGTTCTTCATCTCCGGGACGATTTCGCAGTGCTCGATGCGCGCGGTCAACCAGTGGCAGTTTATCTAGCGATAATGCGTCCATCAGAAGTTGCGCCATAAAGTCCCTCGGTTTCATCCCGGACTCGGCCCCTTCCTTAATGTGTAGAACACGGATATTTTGTCTCCTACTACGCCCTTCAAGATCCATACATTTGTCCGTTAGCTGTTCTACCACCTGATTCAGTCGGCCTACTTCTTGCTCTAGCTTAGTTACCGCATCCGAGGAAGCAGAAGCGTTAGTTTCCAGGCCTGCTAGTTTGGAAGCCTGCTCATCCACCGCGATTTTAACCGCCGAAATCGCAGAGCTAGCCTCCTGTTGGAGCGCTGTAAGTTCTCCTCGTATCGAGACAGCCAGTTGATCAATTTTGGAGTCTATTATCTCCCCAATATCGGATTTGATTGAGCGTATTTCCGAGCGCAAAGAAGAGATTGCGCAAAGAATTGCTGCATTGCCCGTGTCTTGAGTATTTTCAGACTCTGTGTCTTCTGTAGCAGAGTCCGAGGCGGGCGCGGCCTGT
The DNA here is from genome assembly GCA_030014215.1 of Clariallabes teugelsi. NCBI lineage: Eukaryota > Metazoa > Chordata > Actinopteri > Siluriformes > Clariidae > Clariallabes > Clariallabes teugelsi. The sequence continues at coordinate 9,342,621 of JAQMYG010000010.1, forward strand.
TCCGCTGCTTTACGAAGCTTGGCTGGCATGTTTAACTACGATTATTCTAAACCAGCAACTCTGACAAATCAAATGTAAATCAAAAACCTGTTCCTTTCCTAATAATAAAAGATTATTAACAGATGCTCTAGATGTATTCTGTTGGATTTTGTGCGGAGCTGTCAAAGAACACGTGTTACCCGTTCATATTGAAACCGGAAGTCCTGGAGTCCAATTTTGTTATTGAAGGCTCAGGTACAAAACTGTTTTCACAGACAGAGAACAGCTGTCTGCATCAGCCGAGCCTTAGAACATCTTCATGGTAAAGTGGCATGTGTTGCTTGACGGAGAAAGAAAACAGTTAGGCGGCATGGTCATAGTCACAGCACATACTGTATAAGGTGAATGTATATTTTGTCCAGTGTGCAAGGAGGCACTTCGACAGGACGAACTAAAAGTGAGAGCCACAAGGTAACACAGACGTGAGGACTCCTAAGGAAGTAAAGCAACCTGTCACAATTATACAGCTCATACAATCCTGTTTGTATTATTGGGCAAATCAACAGAACCTCCCTGTATCTTGTCCTCTTATTGGCCATATCTTGCACTGTGCCTCGGCTTGCCTTCAGTCTTCTGTTGTACTCGCTGCTGAGCTTAGGTTGGCAAAAAGTCACATCGGCGCTGACATCCTCCTGAAGATAATGAGCTTGAAGTGAGAAATTTTCACAAACAAGACGAAACTAGCTTTATACTCGTGAGCAATTTAGTGGCTGAAAGATCCGGTGCTCTAGTGGTGTTTTTCAGGGGTTTGTCTCTGTCAACCGTGTCAGTACCTTCTGTGCGATTACCTCCGACATGAATTTCAGAATAATGGGAAAACAGAAACGCGGTTCACTCGCAGTTCAATGGCAATTTCACTTGAAAATCCGAGGCCAGTTCTCATCAGAAGGAAAATAAACGGTATACGTTCACGGTATATCACTTCCCTGAGGGGAACACATTCTCTTCTGGCCATGTCGGATCACATGGTGATCTATTCAGCTCTTCACGGTTGGTCTTAATTGAGAGCCGCTAGAGTAACACCGCATTCTCTTTAAAAAACAGTAATGCTGTATCTCGGTGAGCGACGGCCCTGTTGTGACTCCTGGACTGTACGATTTGTACGTCTAGCATTAAGAGCTTTGTGAGAAGGAGTGTACCGAATCGAAACAAACCCTGACGTTTTTGTCTTCCTCTTTTCAGCATTGTTTAAATGCCAGGGCTGTCAATTGGAAATCACTCGTTTGTTTCTCTGACATGTTATCAAGCTGGAAAATGTCACTTATAACATCCAATTAACTCCACCATTCTGACTTTTAAACGACTCTCTTGCAGCTCATTGTTTTTGTGTAAATCCTAGTGGTACTTTTTTTTTTTTTTTTTTTTTACTTTTTTGTGGCCTCTCAATTCCAGGGTCTCGGGTCCATTCCCCAAACTCGATGGGTTTCCTCCGGATACTCCGATTGCCTCATATAGTCCAAAGACATGCAGGTTACACTAATTCCCAAGTTCCCCGTATTGTGAGTGTGTATGTTCTTGTGCCCTTTGACGGATCGGTGTACCCCGCCTCATGCCTCGAGTCACCTGGAATAAACTGTATACAGAATGAGCGAGTGAAAGTGTATTTGTATACAGGCTGCTCTAAAAGTTTGGATCCATGGGCATTTTTCCTTTTATGAAATCCAATATATTTTTCTTTTCTTTTTCTTTTTTTTATCTCAGACCCAAGATGGCTTGGAAACTAACAACACCAAATCGAAGAGGGCTCGACCTACAGTAACACCATGTTTCTTTTACCTTTAGTCAGTATTCTATCAGAATCTAACCTGAACGATCGTTGCTCTAGAGAAGGAAATCATCTCTCTGTTTAACATCAGATCTGATATGTTAAAGGAATAAAAGAAAGTCTTGTATTCAGCAAGTTATACGCAAGTCATTTGAGCATTACAGCTTGCTGCACTTTTAAACACATTTGTGTGTACAGATCCAGATTTTCGTGCCACCCTGTATACAGTCAAGTTGGGCGTGCTGTCAAAACACACTGTGCTACTGATTAAAAAGTTTACTTATTATTCTGAAAGCCACTTTATTCACTATGCATGCCTACATTACTGGGTATAATTAATGTGCTCAATAGAGCACCATATGAGAGATCGAGGAACTGCCTGATGAAAATCGTTAACTACTTAAGAGTAATATCTCTTTCGGAATATTAAATCGATGCGAGCCGAAGGGAATTGCTAATCGTTCGCGTCTCGGTCCTGCTGCAGGAGCTGTCTGAAGTGACGCTGGACGCCCAGCAGACGCAGGCGTGGGACCAGCTGCGCTGCATGTACAGAGGACCCTCTAGAGTAAGCCTCATCACACCAACACATGTTCCTACTCCCACTGCTCCCCTCCTCCTTCACTAGATATAATCCCTTCTTTCTCCTGTTTTGTTCCTCTACACCATGTGTGTTGTCTGTATGGGTTTGATGTGATGATGCCTGTCTTTTTGTTGTCTCTTCTTATCAATCTCAATGCGCAGAATAAGGACACAAGCCTCTACCTTGTTCTCTCTCTCGCTCTCTTTCTGTCTCTCTGTCCTAAGAGTGTGTTGCATAACACATTAAATAGACTGCATCACTCCATCAAAGCAGTGATAGATCACACACACACACACACACACATAGATATACAAGGTTTCCTGTCGGTTCTCCTTCTTTGTTCGTCCTTCACTGCTCCCCTTTTGTTTCAAACCATGCTTTCATATACTAGTGTGTCTGACCTGATTAGATTAGATTAAATTTACTGGTCAATATTGTCCAAAAGGATGATTTGGTCATGTTTATGTCTGAATTTGTGCTTTTGCTTTAGTTTACTACCGTAGTTTAGTGTGATTTGGTCTAGTGTTATGAGTCTAATTAAAAACACTTTATTAGCATGTGCTGTGGTGGAGGACTAATGTTGGACCAACACCATCTACTGTAGTGTTTGTCATTAATGTTAAGGAGACTTTACAGTGATGTACACTGTTTCACCAAAAAAAGCCACCATTTCAGAAGGGTCAAATTATTGGGCTGCATCAAGCAAAGAAAACAACTAAGGAGATCTGAAATGGTTAAAACTAAGTAAAGAACCCCTCATCCTGAAAGGAGAAATGGAAAAAGGTCATGTGGTCTTATGAGTCCAGATAAACCCAATTCCAGAGTGATCAGGGTAAGAAGGAAAGGCCATAAAGCGACATACCATCATGCATAAAAGCTCCTGTACAAGACTCTGGAGGCATGATCTGGGGTTGCTTCAGTTGGTCAGGTCTAAACTCAGCAATGGTTAAAGGCAATAAAATTTATTCAGCTGACGACCTGAATGTACTGAATGACCAGATTATCACATCAATGGAGCTTTTCTTTCCTGATGGCACAGACATATTCCAGGACTCAAATTATGAAAGTGGTTCTAGGAGCACGATGAATCATTTTCATACATGAACTCTGAACACCACATTGTGTGCTATAATCAAAGCTAAAGGTGATTGAATGAAATGCTTTTTCTGGCCAGGCAGTGTGTGTATGTACGTGACTACCTACAGTATGACTCAGCCACAAACTCATGCCGAACCATCACAGACTGTCTGTGAACTTAAACTATTTCCTTATGATGAACTTACTACACCTCATGATTTGCTACTTACTGTCAAGACCAAAACAAAGAACTGCTATGATGTATCTGTTTACATCGACTTGAATGCTGTCTTTTAGATAACTGTGACTACAGAAGATATAAAACCGCTGTGCACTTCTGTACTAAACATCACAGAATAGTAGCTCTTAGAGCATAATATCTAATAAATTATTTCACAGGGTTGGATTTGGCCGTTTTAGGAGATTTGCTACAGCCCCTGTAGTTTATTGTTAGGACGTTGCTGTTATGACTTTAGTGTTAAGTTATAAAGGCAGGTTCAGTTAGTGTTCTTTCTTTTTATTTTTTACTTTGTTTTTTAAGTGAGAAGGTTTGACAGTGAGAGAGGAAGAGAGAGTAAAGTGCAGAGGAGTTTTCAGAGGCGTGAAAAGTGTTATAACACTGCACCCAGTTGTAAGATTAGTGTTACGCTTTAATGTTATGACTGTAGTAGTACTAGTCTAGTGTGTAGTGTTACAGGTCTAGAGCTCTTTGTTTAGTGTTACAGATATTATGGGTATAACATCATGAGAGATGATTCTACTGTTATTGGTCCAGTGGCATGATTCTGCTGGTATGGGTCTGGCATCACAAGTCTAGCATTAAAGGCCAAGCACTTTGGGTTGAAGGGGTCTAACATCATTAGTGTAGTGTCGGGGTCTAAGTACCGCCAGGGTTTAACGTTATTAGTGTAGTGTCGGGGTCTAACGCCATTAGTCTAGTTTTGAGGTCTATGTACCGCCAGGGTCTAACGTCATTAGTGTAGTGTCAGGGACTAAGTACTATCTGGGTCTAGCGTCATTACTGTAGTGTTGAGGTCTAGCGTCATTAGTGTAGTGTCAGGGACTAAGTACTGTCAGGGTCTAACGTCATTAGTGTAGTGTCTGGGTCTAGCGTCATTAGTGTAGTGTTGAGGTCTAGCGTCATTGGTGTAGTGTCAGGGACTAAGTACTGTCAGGGTCTAACGTCATTAGTGTAGTGTTGGAGTCTAACTTCATTAGTGTAGTGTCAGGTACTAACTACTGTCAGGGTCTAACATCATTAGTGTATTGTTAGGGTGTTAGACCATTAGTGAAATGTTGGGGTCTAACGTCATTAGTGTAGTGTCAGGGACTAAGTAACGTCAGGGTCTAACGTCATTAGTTTAGTGTGAGGGTCTAATGTCATTAGTGTAGTGTTGGGGTCTAACTTAATTAGTGTAGTGTCAGGGACTAAGTACTGTCAGGGTCTAACGTCATTAGTGTAGTGTCTGGATCTAGCGTCATTAGTGTAGTGTTGGGGTCTAGCGCCATTAGTGTAGTGTCAGGGACTAAGTACTGTCAGGGTCTAACATCCTTAGTGTATTGTTGGGGTCTAGCGTAATTAATTTAGTGTTGGGGTCTAACATCATTAGTGTAGTGTCAGGGACTAAGTAGCGTCAGGCTCTAACGTCATTAGTTTAGTGTTGGGGTCTGACGTCATTAGTGTATTGTTGAGGTCTAACGTCATTAGTGTAGTGTCGGGGTCTAAGTACTGTCAGGGTCTAACATCATTAGTGTATTGTTAGGGTCTAATGTCATTAGTGTAGTGTCGGGGTCTAATGTCATTGGTGTAGTGTCGGGGACTAATGTCATTGGTGTAGTGTCGGGGACTAAGTATTGTCAGGGTCTAACATCATTAGTTTAGTGTTGGGTTCTAATGGCATTAGTGTAGTGTCGAAGTCTAAGTAGTGCCAGGGTCTAACGTTATTAGAGTGTGGGTGTAGTACAGTATGGTGAGTCTGGTATTTTAACTTGAATGTTTTATTCTTCTACCTTAATCAAGTCTAGAGAAACATCTGGATTTAGCAAGATATATAAGATAAGAAATTTATTTTAAATTCTATTAAATCAAAATTTAATTAGGTTCCAGAGTTCTTCTAGAGTACATCAGTGTGTATTTTTCTTCTTTTTTTTTACATCCACTAATTATACAATTTCAGTGCGTTTACTCTTCTCCATACACACACAGTCTAATACAATCTGATTTTTTTTTTAGGAACATGCACTCTGAATCACATTAAGATATCACATGCCTGTTTCCATGGTGACAGCCTTAGGGGTCTTTTAACTCTCTCCTGTATAGATCTTAGAAAAGTGTCAATCTCTACTCATGCTGCTTTTCAGATTGTGTCGAGTGTTGGCTCTCATCAACACACACACACACACACACACACACACACACACACACATTGTGAAGATGTTAAGGTTTCCCTTGTTTTATATTTTTTGTTTTGTTTTACTACCTTCATTTTCACTGTGTGTATATGTGTGTATGTCAGTGTGTGTATGTGTGTGTGTGTGTGTGTGTATGGTAATCCTGTGGAAACATGCTACGAGGCACATTCAAGTCAAACCGGGACTCTACAGTATATAATCCCCTGCTACACTAATGCACTTATCCCAGCTTTTCACTAGTGCTTGGATACCATCAAGGTTCTCAGTACGCCAGAGTCATGATCAGACTGTCTGCTTCACGCCTGAAACACTGGCCTCCCAGGAACTCCTTTAATGTCCCAAATATGTGGAAATGATTTGGAGTAAAGTCGGCGCCATCTCATCCGGGATCGTCATTCGCAGACTTACGACCTGCTTTAAAATGTTTGCATCCTTCAGATGTTTTACTGCAGCTAAGAGTCTTCTGTAAATCTCAAACGTTTTTTTTTACGCCTTCATTCATGAGAAATTTCATCATAATTCCTGACTTGACTTGAACGCCCCTCGTATAAAAGAACTGGTTGCTATTAACAGTGTAACAGTTTATAGAACAACATAAAGTTGGAAATCAGATTTACAAAGTTACCAAGACATTACGAAGATGCCCATGTTTGAGAAGACAGATTTCTGAGTGAGACAGAGTCCTGATGGATTTCAGCGCAGTGATTCAGCTTCAGCGTATTTATCACACGAGACAGAGGGCAACTTGAAAGCTATGAAAATTAATTGCTTTCCTGAGCTAACAGAATTGTGAGGAATGTTTCCTCATTCCAGCTCTCGCTCTCCTTCTTAAGCATATTTGTCCTTCTGTCTCTTTCTCGCCGTCTCTGCGTGTGAAACTGGTCTGGAAATGAGCTGTAAAGATCATGAGAGTTTCTTCATGCAGAATTCCCTCATGACTTAATGTGACTCCACTTTATGTGGCACCCCGGGATTTCCAAATTTCACCAAAATAATGTTTTCTTGTACGTTGTGTACGTTGATGCCACTGAATAAAACCATTTGAGTTTTTTTTATTTATTTTTTTTTAACCCTAAATACGTTGCAGGATAATTAATGTCATCATAATTAATGTCATCTTTAACTGTTGTGTTTTTTTTTCAGTGAAAGTCTGATTTATGATTTTTGTTGTTGTTGCTGTTCCTTAATTACCCATAATGCCGGCTACTTGCTGAAAGTGCTGTCAGTGCGTTTTAGCTCTTGCTTCATCTCTACCGAAACAGAGTGATGCAGCAGAGCTTTAATACTAAAGTCTATGTACTGTATGTCTCACTCAAACAAACGAGCTTCCAAAGCTTCATCTGTTCATACGCTAATTGTGCCTGAATCGCTAAGCACGTCATAAATATTTCAACATAAAACATGTTTACTGTCGGCCGAAACACAGTATTAGTGCTGATTACATTTTTTTATATTATACATATAATACAGAAAATGTGCGTCAAATAAGCTACTTCTGAAGTTTATGCAACATGGACGTGATCAATCTCGCTTTCCTAAAAAGTCCAAGTTGCTAACTTGAGACGTTTTGGAGAGATGATTTTATATGTGCCATAAAAATGCCCATTTTTCACCGTTATACTGTCTCGCGTCAAACAATAATCATTTAAAGTGCATATTATTCATATTTCTTAATGAGTATTGATACTAAAATCGGTGTAAGCTTCTAGAAGCATAAAAATTATTGCTTAAATGAAAACATTTCATGCAAAATTAACGATTTGTTTCCCCCCAAATTACTAACAACAGTGGTTTTGATTAAATACTTTAAATTATACACACACCTTATGTTACAGTATGTGGCCAAAAAAAAATACTAGAAAACTGTAGTTTATTCACTTAAAATTGCTTTTTGTAATCTGCCCAATAATTTAACACATTGTTAACACATACATACTGTTCCATCAAAATTCCAGGACGACCTCCGTGCATTTTAGTAAAAGCTTAAAAACCAAAAAAGATCTGTAGTGTCCGTAACCATGTCACATTCATCTTGTAATATCTTATCAATTTAGCATTTTCGAATAACACACTTTTTCAGGTTTATGTGTTTTCATGTTAAATCTAAATTGGCCAAGTTTCGTCTGAACGACAGTTAAGATCGTTGAAAGATTTGAATTAAAAAAAGTTCCGGAAACTACAGAGATAAAAAGGCATGAAATGGTATTTAACAAATGTGTTTCTTTTTATCTGATAAAAATATAAATGTCCATGCATATTTACAAAAAACAAAGCATGGATCAGGAAGCATTAAGTATTACGAAGAAAAGTGTTGAAATATGAACCTATCTGAAACTTTCTCAGTTTTTCCACCTACGTAGGTGAGACACTGTTTATCACCAATACCATGTTTTGGCCGTGTGCATCACATGTGTAGCTCTTCCAGAAAGCCTTTCAGTGCTGTTTAGATTGTCTAAGACTAATTTATATATCTTGATAACAGCATGTTTCGTATAAAGAGTCAGGTGAAAAAGTACAAACTCACTATGACGCAGGGACAACGCTCACCTTTCTGTGAGGACAGAGAAGTTCTGAGTTCAGTATCTGCTCGAGTTGCTTTTCGACATGCTGATGGATTTCATCGCAATGCTTCTGCTTCTGCGCATTCATCACACCAGACTGAGGGAAACTGCAAGCAATGAAAATTAATTTTATTTAATGACAGCATGGGAACTGGTAGCTTAGTAGTTAAGCTCTTTGTGCTAGTAACCAGGGGGTTGTGTGATCAAATCCCAGGCCTGTCTTTCTGTTTAATTAACACACCAGGCACCACTAATCGGCCTAGTTTCCAGGTCTTTAATTAAACCTTAAATGGGTTCAAGTGATGAGTAAATAAGGAAAAAAGGCCAGAATGATGCGTGTGTGTGTCTTTGAGAGAGAGAGAGAGAGAGAGAGAGTCATTGGCCTGTGTCCTGTATTTCCCTATGGAAGACAATTGAAGCTATCTACCGTGTGTGTGAGAGAGTGTGCGGGTGTGTGCGCGTACTAGAGAGTGTGTATGTGTGTATGTGTATATGTGTATGTGTGTATGTGTATGTGTGTGTGAGTGTGTGAGTGAGTGAGTAAGTGTGTGAGTGAGTGTGTGAGGTAGTGTGTGAGGGGCAGTGCTGGGTGTTATAGTACTTGGATTACTTTTTTGATGTAACGAGTAATCTAACACGTTATGTCCGCCGTTTAAGTACTTTTTAAAAAATGTAATCCATTATTCAGACAATTTATGTAACCCGTGAGCCAGACAACAGTCATTCCCAATCCCTTAGTGTGTGTGTGAAAGTCGTCCTACAAGCCCTGCCTCCCCGATAACCCACCCCCCTCTGTTATTCCTGCTGTTATACCCCTATCTCACCTATGTGGTTTGACTATGCGAGGGCCGACACGCGGAAAGATGGAAACAATCACAGCGCCAAAACTCGCGGTGAATCTTGATGAACCGTACTTACGGTCACCGCGCGAAACCGCGTAGGTGAGATAGGGGTATTAGTAGTTAACAGATTATGGGCCAAACTTGGCTGAGTGATGATGGTAGAATAATTATAAAGGTCTTGACTAAAACAACATGAGGAATCACAAAGGAGTTTTCACTTTCTTCAATGGAAAAGTACTCGAACTAGTTACTTATATCAGAAAGTAACGCTGTAATGTAACTGATTACTTTTTAACGACAGTAATTTTGTAATGTAATTAGTTACTTTAAAAAGTAACATCCCCCAACACTGGTGAGGGGTAGTGTGTGTGAGTGTGTGTAATTCAGGAAGCACATCTAAGCCCCAGTACTCCTAATTTGAGGAGGCGTGGCATGCTGCACTGAGACAAGGAGGTGTGGCTTCAGCATGCAGTAGTGGATCAAGGAGGCGTGGCCAGACTGAGGATTGTTTTTTTGGCTCAGTATGCTCTCCTCCTGTACTGTACTGTGCCCAGTGAAAGAGGCATCCCTCGATCTCAGAAAGGGAATTCAGGATATACACAGGTCGTGTGTGCGTGTGCGTGCGTGCGAACTGGAGAAATGCCTCTTGTGAATCATAATAAGGGCAGCTCTCTCCCCAGCGCGTTACTGCTTCTGAGAGGGAGATAACGAGCAGAGAGGAACGAAGACGTATGGAGCTAGAATGAGAGAGAAGTGATGAGAGGGAAGAGAGTGAGAGCGAAGGAATAAAGAAGACAGAGAGAGAGAGAGAATGTAGTGGGAACAGAAAGAAAAGATTAGAAGATAAGAGAGAGAGAGTGTCTACTAATGGAGAGAAGAAATGGATTCTCAGACAGTCTGTCCTTCCTCATATTGAGCTGCTCAGTGAGCTGTCAGCTCAGTGTCCAGAGACAGGGGTGGGGGAGGGGGATTAATCTGCAGACAGACAGACAGGTAGACACATATGCACATGAGTACATATAATATTATTCCTATATTATATGTACTGTAGTTTCTACTAGGGCTGCACGATTTGGGAAAAATGTCAAATTGCGATTATTAAGGTCAAAATTGCGATTTGCGATTGCGATACG
>JAQMYG010000010.1:9353129-9363399 GCA_030014215.1 Clariallabes teugelsi
ACATTTGCTGTAATGTAATCGCATAGGCTGACATCGCGATTGCGATTGCGATATTATTAATCGTGCAGCACTAGTTTCTACCATAGATTATACTGACCTTCTCAGACACATGACAACAGCGGATGGCAGAAGTACCATTAACCGACATTAAGCTGCTGTGTCTCACCTTCGAGCCCAAAAAAATATTCCTGCAATATTAACTGGTGACTACCTGATTACCTCTCAGATTACCTGATGCTGTTTCACACAGGTTAAGAGTAACCTAGCAACTGATAGCTTCTGTTCTTCTGTTTATTTTGATATGCAGTATGTGGTGGTGGACTTTCTAACTTATTCTAAAGAGAAACAAGCGTGTGAACGTGTATGAAGAAGGTAATAAGGATATTCAATGCAGAAATGTTTGATATGTTATTATAAGCCTCAGAAGGCGGACAAATGTGTCATTCCTAACGGATTTGGTGGCGTCGATGTGGAATATGGCGTGTTTTACGCTTTATAAAGTGATGTGCAGGTATTGTTAACTAATACTGACATTTCAAAGCTTTCTAATCAACAGCTAACTGCTCTGGGGTAGAATCCTAAATAATGTAAAATGGAAAGCTAGTGCACTATGTAGGGTGTACGATTCCTTGTTCCACACACCAAGCAGTGCCAGGCACATGGAAATATAAACAAAAAAAGTAGACATGCATTGTTTTACATCGATTGCATCAGAGAGAGAGAGTCAAGAAAACAATGACTGTGCACAGACGTGAAAAAAAGGCTTTGGTGAGACATGAAGGTTATAAACAGAGGAGGAGAGAGAAAAGAAAAAAAAAAACCTTAAAGAGAATAGGGCCATTGAACTGGAAAGATAGAGTGAGGAGAAAATGAAAAAGTGCTCTGTGTTCAAGGTGCAGCGTGTACGTGTTTGTGTGTGTCACATACAGTAGGACATTGTCACACAACAGCCAATAAACATATATCACTTAAATACACTGCCTGGCCAAAAAAAAAAAAAGTCACCATCAGGATTTAACAGAGCTAATAGTTAAGAGCCCTTCATTGGATAATCACTTATCAGTGTAGCTAATTGTAAAAAATTATAGACTAAAGTGATCGACTCATTATGCCTAGTGCCTATAGCACAAGCCCCTGGAGGCGGTGTCATGATCTAGGGTTGCTTTAGTTGGCCAGGTCTAGACTCAGCAACCTCATGTGCCCAAAAAATGAGGTCAGCTGACGACCTTAATGACCAGGTTTGTCCATCAATGGATTTTTTTTTTTCTCTGATGGTATGGGCATATTCCAAGGTGACGACGCCAGGATTCATCGGGCGCAAATTGTGAGTAGTTCAGGGAGAACGAGACGTCATTTTCATGCATGGATTGAGTCCAGACTTCAGCTCTATTGAGAATCTTTGGGATGTGCTGAAGAAGTCTTTACGCAGCGGTCCGACTCTCCCATCATCAATACAAGATCTTGGAGAGAAATGATTGCGACTCTGGAGGGAAATAAGTGTTGTAACATTGCATAAGCTTATCAAAATAATGGCAAAGTCGTAATCAAAGCAAAAGGCGGTCCAACAAAGTATTATTATTGAAATATTAAGGTTTTTAAACCACAAGTGGTTAAGTGCTCGTCCTACCATCCGGAGCTGTAGCCTCTCGCAGCCAGGGGCCTAGAGAGAGCTAATTGGCCGAGCTCTCTCAGCGGAGTGGGATGGGAGTGCACCCACATTAATCACAGCTCTACAGCCAATCAGGGGCGTCTCTGAGTTCACGCAAGTGGATAAAGCAGATAGCGCGCTGTCCTCCAACTATGTTACGCTGCCCCCAAAGAAAAGATGCGGCCGGTGGCGTCATGTGGTTCGGAGGAAACACGTAATAGTCTTCGGGCCATCCAAATGAATGGTCGTAGTAGCCTTACTGTGGGAGCCCCCTAGTGACGGGGAGGAATCGGATACGAATAAATTAGGGAGAAAATCAGAGAAATATATTTTTAAAAAGTTTTTCAAGTCGAACCTGTTTAAAAAGCTCTGCATTTATGAACCATCCAGAGCAGCCTTTGGGAATCTTATGGAGTAATGAGTGTACCAGTTCTTTGTATTCGTTAGCTTCCGGCTTAATTAGCACAGTTATGAATCAATGAAGGCGACAAAACACGCATTTTAAACAATACAACATCCGATCTTTCCGAGAGACCCAGCTAATTAGCTTGTTTAATGGGAAGTAGATTGAAATACACACACACACACACATACATACAGTATGTGTGAAAGAAATAAGCAGAACTGACTTCATAGCAAGGAGGAAATGCTTTCATGCTTAGAGTTGTTCCGTTAAAATGAAGGCAGTTTATAAAGTGTATGTGTATGAAATTATATTTATATGTTTTTTTTTTATTTTTTTGTTTTTTTATTTGTCTTCCAGTTGGCCATCCTTACAGAACTCACCCACTCCCATAGCAGCGAGAGAAGCGGCCTGCTGAACCCCGCCCACCCAGGACCGGGAAGCATCTACCACAGCGACAACCTCAGCCTCAAGCTTTCTCCACCTCCAATGGTGGAGGAGTAAGCGCAGACTCCGCCCACTGTTACAGACCCGAATAAACGCATTATACTCTCTCTCTCTCTCTCTCTCTCTCTCTCTCTCTCTCTGTCCCTACACTGACGTCTTCGTTCTTTCACTAGAACAATGAAAGTAAGAAAAAAAGGGAAAACACTTAAGGGTATGCTGTTACTAGGTTACCATTCTCAAGTGGATTAATTATCCTTCAGATAAACAGATGTGAACAGCGTGGTCCAAAGTTAATCATTTTAATTGATTAATAAAGTACGTGATGCTTTTTAACCACGAACAGTAGAGTTAATTTTAATGTTGTGGAACGTCGACAAGCCCAGTTAGTTTCTGGTCAGTAGGGAGCGACTGTTCATAGCTGCTATAATGTTTAGGATGTCATAAGAGTTCTCTACTTGTTTCGCAGCGGTTCCACAATATTACTAATATGGCTAAAGATTCTTGGAAGATATTTCAGAAGAATAAAATAATTCAGCTCTTGCTGTTCCGCTTTACGGTAGGAATAGCATCACATCACCTGATTATTTTCCTGTTACAGCGTGCTACAGTGCTGATCAGGCTCTCTCTCTTTCTCCCTGCTCCTTGTTATTTACAGGAGACTTCTCTCAGTTTGTCAGGGAAAAGATTATGGAATTTGCTTATCCATAGAATAAAGATTTCCAGATGAAGGTAAAAGTATTGCCACCCCATGTTTCTTTTTCGTGTTATCAGTCGTCACACGTTTTCTACTCATTATAGGGAAAAGAAAAAAATTATGACTTTGGTGACTCCTTCCACACAAACTTTTACTAACAGCGGGAATATTCCTGAGAGTAAATCTGCATAAGGAAGCCTTTAAGAGCTGATAGCTGGGATGAGCTGCGATGGCTTTAGACTGATCGAGCTGTTCTGCTAATGACGCTGTCAAGGACGGCTGACTTCACGTGCCTAGGATGCACATATTAAGCTTTTAGCATAATCAGGAGTGGGTGTGCGTTTGTGCGTGAGAGAATAGTGTACGTTCAGGACGGAAACAGCAGGCGCATTGTGTCTGTGAGTGTGTATGTGAAAGGAAACTCTGTGCTTCTGTCATCCCCCAGGCTTTAGAAAGTGGATTGTTCATGTTTTTCCATGAACAAAGAGCCTTCAGCTCTGCTCGTACAGATGTGCGCGTGCCGTATCTGACGCTTTTGTCTTACCAAACACTCGACACCGATCATGTCCGCATTAATAAGCACTGATGGGAACGTTGGCGAGCCAGTCCGGGTCGGATCACGGTTAAGATTGGTGTTGTTGGGTATAACGGCACGGTGCCTAACAGTGTAGTCCATGAACTGGCTCAATTAACCTTAAATTCATGAGGACATTGTGTTTTATTATTCAGCTCAGTCCCTGAGAACTGAAGCATTAACATTTTATCTGCTCCTGCTCTCTCTCGGTGTTATATACAGTACCTGGCATAAAACCCCACTTGTTTGTGTTGCAGAGGACAAGAAACACTAAAAATGGAAAAAGAAAAAAAGTAATAATAACATTTCAGTGCCCGACTTTAAATCCCCTGGATTATAAAGAGACGCTTGTCATGGCTGCAGCAGCTAACAAACAGCTTAACACCCGCTTCAGTGTCCATAGATTCTCCAAATAGACTTTCTCTCTCTCTCTCTCTTTATTTTTTTGTCTTTTATTAATTTCTTCTACATTATCTACAGTGATGTTTCAGAAAAGTCTTAACGTGAAACTATCCGAAATAATCTGTGTGGAATAATATACTGTTTAAAGTTTTTCATGCATAAGAGCCTAATGGGAAACACATCAGGATGTGCTGTTATAGAAAAAAAATAATAACACAGGGTGATGTGATATAGAGGCAATGTGAACACAAAGGATTCTTTTCCAATAATAAAAAAAGTCCAGAAGTGTTGTTTCTCTTCAACTACAGCAATTTATTAACACTGAGAATTTTTATTGTAATAGTTAATTATACGTCATGATTTTTTTTTCCCTTTTTCTTTTGAACCAATTTAATGTAATGGAATGTCAATGAAAAAAATTGTTCCTATAATGATATGAATTATAACAGCCATAAACTCTTATCGTTTTCAAGCAGCCTCTCTTCTTTGTCATTACTCAACGTCATAGAATCTCGATCTTGAAATTTTTCCCACGTTGCAAAACACGGACACTAGAGATTCCTCCCGTAATCATCTGATTAGGCTCGGATTTGTGTATTATTGGCAGTATATTCTGTGGAGTGCCATAAAAGTCTCCGTGAATGAGCTGTTACATTAATATAAAGCTGTGTTGTGATTTACAGCTGGTACTACCGTCCCTGCGGCTGCTATAGGAAAATGACACCTTCCGAGCGACTTGGGGATTCACTAGTCCTCATTTCTTCATATTAAGTTAAATGAAATGATGTAAATTCAATTAAGGAAATTCGAACAAATGTTTTGCCGTGTCGGGCTGCAAAGTGCCTGAGGATGCAATTTAAAAAATTGGTTTATGTTGCAACTTCAGCAGCAACCTCATTTCCCCCCTCGTCTGTTCCAACCACTCAGCATTTAGCATCACCAGTACACTAATCACCAGTCTGATCATCTGTCATCATCTGTACCTGTTTCTCACTGGTTCATGTTCAAGCCCGAAGCTTTTGGGTCACTGTGTGGCTTAACAAGCAAAAAGCATTCCTTTGAAACTGGAACAGGGACTGGGCTGAAAATGAGAGCCGAAAAACTTGCTTGTCCTTTGTCAAGTGTTAAACCATCCTGACCAGCGACAAACTCCGTCAGCTCAGAAGCTGTTTATCTATAAAGCCCTGTATGCAGGGGAACACGCACACTACAAGAGTTTGGGAACACCAACTAGCCGAATCTACATGTCTTTGGACTGTGGGAGGAAACCCGAGTACCCAGAGGAAACCCACCAAGCACAGAGGCAGGAATCGAACCCTGACCCTGGAGGTGTACGTAATTCGACAGTGCTAACCGCTACACCACCGTGCCACCTAAACCAACCCATCCAAGTCTTTCATTTCCCTGCTTTGCTGGACCACAAAATGATCACAAGGCATTTTTTCCATAGTTGATTGCATTGACAGAAATAGATACGTCCTGCTGAGATGTGAATAAGGATAACTCATTATTTAACAGCCTGCAATTTTAGTGGCTGTGTTAATTAATTTGCAAGTGGCATCAGTCGGATATTAGTGGAGGTACTTTAAAAAGGAAATGTAAATGTAAGAATAAGTTTTTAGCACTGACATCCTCACACGCACCATTTTAGTCCACAGGCTTTCAAACTTTGGCAGACGTTCAATAACAGCAAATACTGAGCGAGAATATCTGCTCTGTTCCGTAGTATGGCATTTTAGCTCCCAGAAGAAAGGCATCCGAGGGCATTTTATTTTATTTTTTTAAAGAGTCAAAACTGAGACTGTGGATGTGTTGTTTCGTTGGGGAGTAGCTGGAGAGAAAGATCTGGGACACTCGAGGAACCTTCTAGAGCCTCAGAACTTAAAGAGGCCTCTGAAGTGCCGCTGAGGCGAGCAGGGTGACAGGCAGCCATCAGGATCATTTTCTGTGCAACGAATGTCTGCAGGAGTACCGGTTGTGCAGTGAGGAGAACATCCATGTGGCTTTTCACTGCCGGGTTTGAATAGCTTTCACACATTTCTGATAGAGCCACCAGTGGGCTTAAAGCATGTAGTCACGTTTTCGAAATGGCTAGACAAGAACAGGATGCATGACTCAAACATCACACAGCTACAGAATCGCTTTGGCATCGAGCTCGGTGGGAGTCAAAAGGGAAAATGATTATTTATTTCAGTAAAGGTGCACCTGTGCATCATCCATACCGCTTATCTTGTGCAGGACCCATTAAAAACAAGTTACAGCTTCGAATCACTTTCATTAAAGCAGTTCCAATCAGAGTGTAAAACATGCATACTTAAAGTGTGTGAAATGTGCATAATATGATGATAAGTCATGATTGTCGGTAAGCCTATGGACACTACTGTATATGGACAAACCCCTGCAATGGCATTGTATCCAAATACATATACTTCAATATGGAGTTGGTCCCCCTTTTGCAGCTCTAACAGCTTCCAAGATTTTGGAGTGTTTCTGTGGGACTTCGTTCCCTTTCATTCTGTAGAGCTGGCTCAGAATCTCCATTCCAGTTCATCCCAAAGGTGATTGATTGGGTTGAGGTCAGGGCTCTGTGCTCGGGCCAGTCAAGTTCTTTCACAACAAACTCATCAAACCATGTGCTTATAGTGCTTGCTTTGTGCACTTGGGCACGGTCATGTGGGGATAGAAAAGTGCCTTCCCCAAACTGTTGCCACAAAGTTGGAAGCATAGCATTGTCCAAGATGTCTTGGTCTGCTGAAAGATTGCCCTGCACTGGCAATAAGGGGCATGATTGAAACATCTAAATTCAGGCCAAACACTTTTGTCCATATAGTGTATGCAGAATAATGTGGATAGCATTTTTCTCCCTTATATTACATTGCATTGTGATGCAGCATGACTAGCAGTTAGAAAATAAAATGCGCTCTTCTGGTTGTCTCTGTGGAGGAATCGCTGTTGTATAACAGCAGAGAGCCGACTGGTTCGTGATAACTAGAAGGTGACCAAATCTGGAGCAGGAAAATGGAGGAAAAATCCTTGAGACAACCAACTGACTAGACATAATTAGGTTAAGTTTTTTAAGTTAAGCCTTTATTTGTCACATATACATTACAGCACAGTGAATAGTGAATAGTCAGCCATGATACTGGAGCAGATAGGGTTAAGGGCCTTGCTCAAGGGCCCAACAGTGGCAACCTGGTGGAGCTGGGGTCTGATCAGTAATTCAGTCCCTTAGCCCTTTGATCTACCACTACCACTGCCCAGTAGTGATATCAGCGACATCAAGCTTAAAGAAGTTTCTTCCACGTTAGTCAGATCACTTTTCCAGGTTCACTTTCTTCTGGTTAAGACATTAGCTGTACTTTGAAAGCTGTACGGTAGGAACTTCAGTGCAGAGGGAAGTATGACTTTTCTCTTTGGACATCAATGTCTCAGGCACCTCTAAGGGATTTCTGCTGCTTTTCATGTGTAGGTGGTTTAAGAGTTTCAGAGGGCAATTTTACTCGATACTCAGAGGCTTCAGGGATTTTTTAGAAAGAGCAAATAACCACTACAAAAACAGAAGCTCATCGCTCAAGGATGGCTCCTGCTTGTTCCCATACAAAGGCTTTCAGTTCTTCTGTTCTTACTCTATTAATCTTTGATGCTTTTTTTTTTTTCCTTTTAAAGAAAGAAGAAATGAACCGTGTGATGTTTTTCAACACCAAATTGGCCTTAATAAGGAGAATCCTGACTGCTAATAATCAAGCATTCGAAATAATAACATTTTCTCCACTGACTAATGAAGTTGAAATTAAATGTACTGCAGGAACCAGGATTCTTGATGAGCCCTTTCTTCTTCTGTTTGTCAGGTTTTTATTTCTAGGCACACTCCCTTAGCTGCGGTTTTCATTCCATGTGAGGGGGTTTATGACTACTAACTGAGGTGTTAAGATAAATCACAATGTGGGTAGTCTCGTAAATGGGTTCAATGGGAAAAGTATAAATACAAATAACGCCAAAGTATATCTGATGCATGAATGGAAAGTGTAATTTACAGCATAAGGGATGTTCAATACAGGAACCAATACGTCTATGAATAACGATCTTGGCTCAGAGCCCACGCCAGTCATTCCAGTGAACATTCAGTGAGTGGAACGCCTGATCTTTGAATATTAACTGATAATTTGTCATCAACTTGCGGAAGAGACATATCTGTATGTGGGAACTATACACACAATTATTCACCAACACCACTTGCACATTACAGGAACTCAGGCTGGGAGTTTTTGCCACATCTCCCCGTACAGTCCTGATCTCGTTGGAGGCCATTTCCACCTGTTTGGGCCATTAAAAGAGTTCCCGGGAGGCCAGACATCGTTTCAGACATGAAGCAGACAGTCTGAGATTTTACTCTCATACGTAACTATGTTGTGTTATTTTGCACAATCAAACGGACTGGTTTGAATTGAATACCCCGATATGATTTTTTAAATAATTTTTTTTTATGCATACAGTCACACTGATTGAAACAATTCAGGTTAAGGCATTAGACTACGGTTTAGAAGGTCCCAGGTTCAAATCCTGCAACCATCAAGTTGTCCCTGTTGGGCCCTTGAGCAAGGCCCTTAACCCATAACTGCTCAGATGTATAATGAGATAAAAATGTAGTCGCTCTGGATAAGGGCATCTGCCAAATGCCTAAATGGTACAAAAGCATCCAGTGAACAACAGTATTATGGGTGGCGACACCTTTTTGATGACAGAAACAAAACTTTTTATAAAAGGACTGCCAGACTGGTTTAAGTTAATGCGATGGATATCGTACCTTAAATAATCACCGGTCACAAACGCGGTGAGCCGAAAAGCATGTGACATGTCAGACCTTGAGCTGGATGCACTACAACAAGAAAGGAGATCACATCAGGGTTCACTGTCACTCAAGAACAGGAATCAGAGGCTACCGTGGGTAGGCAAAGACTTCACAAAACTGGACGCTTAAACAGTCTGTACCTTTCCAGTTTTGAAAAGCTGCTGCTCACCTGCCACTCGCTGAAATCCCAATGCCCCTCCCTCCTCCCTACATTCTGATGATTAATGTGAATGTTAACTGAAGGTCATGACCTGTATCTATGGTTTTATGCACTGCATAAATATGAATGTTAAAATGAAACTTACCCACAGGACCTCAAAAGACAGTTAGGTTATACTTAGGAATGATCTCAAACTCTATACAAGTTTAAATCTTGGCCTGTACAGGATTTATTTTTGACCAAAGAAAGTAAACCAGAAGATTTGTAGTAAAGGTGAACAGCATCCAAACCAAGTAGTCTTTCTTTGCCAAAGCTCTTTTAAGAACAAATCAGTTGGCTAAGCTATTCCTTGCAGCTTTTCTTTTCTTCACCTTCCCCGTTTTTCCCGGCCTGACTCATTTCTGTCTTTCATCACTTCATAAGCACTGTGGTCATGGCACACAAGGGGGTGAACCGCTCAGCAGAGTAGGAACAGAACATCATGAGCTCCCGAAAGGAAACAAAAACTGCATCTCCGCTGCTTTTGATCCGATGAAAAGTAGTAGGTTGGCGTATATGGCGGTTCATAATCTTGTGATCCTCAGCCAATAGGCTATTACACTTCTAAAACCCGCTTCACACAGTGAGGTCTGTGTTCATTACTGGCATAGTGCACATTCACCATCCTTCGATTTTCTTCGCCCACGCCTGGCATTCTCCCAGGTTCAGACATGTACAGGATTAAGAGGATGAATGTTTTAATTGCATTGCTGTTGTTATTTTGATCTGCCCTGTGAAGCCACAGCCAGTTAATAACCAACTCATGGAGGAAAAACTCTTTCAGTGTAATGCTCTGTAGGAGGCTTGGTTTAGTGGTGGTCAGAGTAAGATTCTCTAAGTAGTGAATATAATAGATTAGAGCAAAGGATGTATTTGGACAGCACAAACTGCTATTTACATCTTTACAAAACATTTATTATTTTTTATCAAGAACAAGATGTTTTCTTGTTGGGTTCAGTGATGGTAAGTGACATTACTGACAACAATGTGATCAGTGGTCAGTTGTTAGGAACAATGTGATCAGTGGTCAGTTGTTAGGAACAATGTGATCAGT
>JAQMYG010000010.1:9371782-9384887 GCA_030014215.1 Clariallabes teugelsi
AGTATTGACATTATGCCTGCGTTCCTTTTGAGTGAGAAGTACGTTATGGAGAGACAAGTTGTGAATGCATTGTTACAGTATATTACTTAACCCTTCTTGATTGTACAGCATGCTTTCCAGGAATGACTGCTACGGCTTTTCCTAACCTTATATGTCATAGTATGAGTGTATCCCTCACATATCTGCACCATGATACATCAATACAGTCCCTGTATCATTATTTAAAATCACATTTCTCATGTCTAGCGCTTTAAATAATGTAATATCCTGCTCTCATCTATTTAATAGTGATCCCAGATTGCCAAGGGTTTGCCTAAAGCGGTGATTTGATACAGGATATGTGGCACAGGCTATAAATGTTCTCATGATATAAACCTGTACTCCAGAACAACAGCGAAGGGTGTCCTCTTTTTTTCACAGTTCGACTTTGGTCTAAGGTTCCATTCGCAAGACGTTTTGTCTGGTACTTTTATTATTATTCTGGCAATCTGTAAGATTCTTCCCTGATGATGCAACCAGAATGGGCTCATCTTCCAAAGATTAAAAGCCTTTTTTTTGTCATCCGCATCAAGATCTCTGGATTCCTTTGGAAGAAGTGGTGCTTATGTATTTCTACCCCAGGCTATAGATGTTACAGTGACATATCATATGATTACACAGAGTGAAAACCCTAATAGACATCACTGGGAGTAAGATGACAATGCCTGCTTTGCTGAGACATCCATACTGTATAGTAGCATGTTGTGATGGGTGTAAAAAATGTTAATGAGGCAGGTTCTTTACATTATCATGCTTGTACACCGATCAGCCATAACAATAACTGAATAATGATGATTATCAATTAAATTACAGTGACAGGATCATGATTACTCGAGCCACATCTATGTCTTTTGTGAGGCAATGCTCGTCTGTGTGGTGCAATCCTACAGAAAAGCCAATGTAGCAAAATTTGCTGAATAAAGCATGCAGTGTAAATGGGGCTTAACAGGCAAGGAGTTCAAGGTGTTGCCTCCAAATTCCCCAGATCTCAATCCAATCAAGCATCAATGGGATGTTCTGGACAAACAAGTCTGGTCCATGGAGGCTTCACCTCGCATCTCAAGGATCTGCTGCAGCCCTGGTGTCAGATACCACAGCACACCTTCAGAGGTCTTTTTTGGAGCTGTTTTGGTTGCACAATGGGAATGGTACACAACACCAGGCATAATGTTTAAGGTTTTAACGTTATGGCTGATCAGTGTAAAATATGATGTCCTTTATCTTCTGGAATTCCCTCTGGACATATGTCAAACACTGTAAATTAACGGTGTTTATGTCTGTCTTCAATATCCCGACATCGTCCTCGTGTATACAGTAAAAGGAACAGTTTTATTAGAACTGAAAATCTCTGTCAAACCTCCATTGCCAGTGATGAGACCTTGTGATATAACACATTAATAATTTCACTATCAAGCTGTTGATTTTGATAGACATCAGATTTTTTGGCTTCTATGACTGCACACTGAATATTTTGAATATTAAATAAGCAACATGTTTTTTTTTCTTCTATTTGTTTCCAAGAAGAAGAAGAAAAATACGACCCCAAAACAACGATAACTGATATAAGAAAGGGGTTTATTTAAAGCTGAGATAAACATTTGTGTATCTACAGTACATGTTTATAGCTACAGTGTTATTCCCTGATATAAAACTGCAGAGATACAGGGACACCCATTTATTTATCCACCAGCAGGAGAGGTAATCATACAAATAATTGAGTGTGGGGTTCCTCAGGGCTGCATGACGGGTCCATTAGGTTTTCTACTGGAACGGCTCTGAAATTGACTCTTCTGATCAGGCAGTGACAAAGTTCTGTGCTTATAAACAGAGGCGCTGTTATGAGAGACTGGAGCCGGAGTCGGAGAGACGGACGGGAGTGGATTCCCGGTGATATTTTTAGCGTCCACTCCGGGGGAGACGGCGACAGTGATCTTTAACAGTCTCTTTCCTTAATGCAGTTGCGAGTAGGATTATAACCCCAGATCAGGGATTTCTGACCCCAAAATAAAAGTACTGTACAGCTGTACTTTATAATGCTGTAAGAGCGCGATGGTTAGATCACTTTGTCCTAGGCATCATTTTAATCTCATTTACGTCCGAGACTAGCTAAATCATCATGAATATATCAGACTGCAGCTATTTCAAGCACTTGCATTAATAATCAGTGGTTGTCAGCTGGGCTGGAGTGGTTTTTAATGCTTGGTATTAAAATTCTGTTGGCTCGTAGCTCTTAGGGTCCATGCAGGCTGTGCTTTTACATGTGGGCTGCCAGATTTAAAGCGCTCGAAAATGTGTCTCTTAGGATGTAGAGATGACCTCTGCCCACAGTTGCCAACGGTTGTATAAAACAGATAATCACTTCCATCCAAAGACAGTAGAGTGAGTTTATCATGTGCTCAGGTCATACATCATTGTTTATTAAATAAGCTGTGAGTATTGTAATGGGGAAAAAAGGAGCATGGCCAATAAACATCCTCGGAGAAATAACTGCCGCTCTCTTGGCTAGAGCTTTGGTTTCAGTGATGACGGCAGCTTTCATACTGCTACACAAACGGTTCAAAGTATCCGCGCTGTGCTTTAAGGAGGACGCAGCGCACCATCTGACCCCTTGAAATTCCGCTGATCATCAGTTCTTTGAAACTACCCCTAAATCTATATCATTAAATGATTGTCAAGACGTCGGAATTCATTCTGCTGCTAAATCACCTAAAAGCTTCAGGGCTCGTCACCGTTGAGGAAGGAATAATTGAAAGCAAGATAGATGTAAACTGATCTTCTTTGCAGACTTGCGAATATGTGGTCTTTCTTCACATCGTGTCCTTACAGTCCTCTGAACTCATGCATGATTTAGTCGCACTTCAAATGGTGCCTGCTTAAAAGAGACTGAAGAGCCTTTCACCCTGTTCTGCCCTTCTCTCTCAATTTTTTCCACTTTTTTCTTCCAAACGAGATGACATTTTCTATTCTCACTCTATTGCCTCCATTTATTGCCTATCATATTCTCCTCCATTCGTTTCTGATGTATTTAATATTCAGGTCCTTGGAGAGAGAGAGAGAGAGAATATCCATACAAGGTTATTCACACAGAGTGAGCATTAGCTCCTTTTTGTTTACCAAGGAAATGCGTGTTTGTGTATCTGTCATGATTCATTTCAAAACCTGTGGAACATCTTCACTTGGCCTTACATAGTACTACATACAGTACATGCAGAATGTATCTACTGCGTATAATCCATAGCGGGGTCACCATGCAAACAGGAGATTCGTGTATAAAGGACGTGAGAAGGTTTTCGTATAATTATCACCATGTGACTGGTTGGCTTTTCAGGTTGCGCTCTTGTTTTGCCAACCAACCCGTATCCTCAAGTTGAAGATTAGTAATGCATGTGCTGTCAAAAAAAAAAAGCCATAAAAACATAATTTTCCTTAATGTGTTAGACAGTCGTCTCAATATTCTCAATTATCTCCACAGTCGACTTGGAGGGTGAGAGCAGGGTGCACTCATCCTGCTCCCAGAGGCTACCGGGACTAGAGTTGCCATCTGTGCTCAATTCATCGTCCTCTTCTTCCTCGTCCTCCTCCTCATCCTCACAGGAGTCGTCCTCGCACGACTCCACATAGTGAAGACCCAAGGCGTTGATCCCAGAGTCCTCTGAGCTCGATGGAGAGGAGCAGTGGTCCATTTTGGGACCCTTTTGGCCTTGCGTGGTTGGAGTTTCAGCTACTTGGGACGGCTGGTTTTGAGCGTGCTGACTTGGAGGCCGGGCTGGTGAAGCCGGCGCCCTCTCCCGAGGAGCAGGCATCGCCGTCTGAGGCCTCTGAACGTAGCACATCTTACCGTTGATCCGTTTAACAATGTAGTCATCGACAAAAAGCTCAGAGATGATACAAAATCTGGGCGACTCGGGGCAGGGTGGAGCTCTGAATTTAGGGGCGGTCCTGAGGAGACGCTCCGTCAGGGAGATTGACAGGTTTATGGTGTCTGTGTGATCCGAGGGCGAGGCAGGGACTGGCGTGGTGGGAAGTTGGCACACACTGGTCATAGGCTGGTAAACATATTTACCTACGCGCACACAGAAAAAAGAGAGAGAGAGAGACAACAAGATCAGAATATTATAGTAGGATGAATAGGGATGAAATATTAACATACAGCATGCCCTTTAACAGACATCAGAATATACCATATATGTGCAAGGTGTTGGAGCAAAAAAGCCTCCAGCAGAAAAAAAAAAAAATCCAACATTGTAGAGTTAAAAAGCCATTAAAAGCCTCCCAAGTGGCATAATGGTCTAAGCATTCATCAGAATTTGGAGAGTTCAGTTCTGAACAATGTGCCGAGTTCAAGAGAGCATAATTGGCTGGGCTTTCTGGGTAAGAATAATGGCACTGCTCTAACAACACTACCCAATTTTGTATGCAAAGTAAAGCAGTAGTAAGTGCTCTCCTCCAAGCATGCTGAGCCAACTTATAACTTCACGTGATCATGCTGAGCCAACTTATAAATCCATGTGATCAACAATTAAAAAAGCTAATGTGTGTGTATCCAAAATTGCAGGTTCTACTGTACCTTACAAGTTGAATTATCTAGTTGGTCGAAAAGTTCATGTATGGTATTTAAACTTTGGGACTTTTTATAATAGGATACTAAGATACATTATTTGATAAAATAATAAACGGATCGAGGAAATAAATTATAATTACATTTAGAAAGATATAATAACTACAGGAATAATTACCGCTTTATCCTCTATACAGAGTCGCAGGGGCCTGGTGCCTATCCCAGAAGAAGTACAGTAGGGGACAATTAAGGTAGGGTACACCCTGGATAGGGGAGGGGGAGGGGGGGCAATCCATCACAGGGCACACACACACAATTAATCTAGTTTGCATGTCTTTGGACTGTGGGAGGAAACCAACCAAGCATGGGGAGAACATGCAAACTCTATGCACACAGATTCGAACCCAGCCCCTGTCGATGCAAGGCCACAGTGCTAACCACTACGCCACTGTGCCGCCTCAATGAATTTAATATGTCTCTGGTGTTATTTATTATTTCCTCTCATCAGACACACTCTAATATATACTCTTTTCTCGTTCATCCAAAGTGCATGAGTACAAAAATAACTATTTTGATCCCAACTCCCAAGACTCGTGCCAGAATCAGCAAACGAGTTCAGATACGTTCCACATTTAATAACCAGATATTTCTAATGTAGCTGTGGCAACAGACCTCGAGAGATTTTCTATTATAACATATAGTAATAATTCACATGCCTCATGTCAGAGTCTTTCATCATCCTCTAGTGAAGCAAAGAATTAAAACTTAAAGCACAGCGGTTTTATTGTATACATACAGTACTGTACTGTATATCCGCTGTGAAGGACTTGAAAAGGATTCTAGAGTTTCCACTTTTTTTTCATTCACGGTTTTTTAATAATAACAAGACACTACATGACGAGAAAACAATACTATAGTTACTTTTGGAAGGCTCTCTGCACGCATCACAAATCTAGCATGACAAACAAACCAGGAGCAGTTCTCAGCCATTTTCAGATCTCTCTGATGCCAGAAAATGAATGTGGCCACACAGCGTTTCCTTCAGGGAACAAACAATCTGCTCGCTGTAGAGCAGTTGAATAGTGGAGTAAGCTGGAGCCAGGCATAAAAATCATTTCTAGACATTTTTACCACACACTGAGTAAACCCTAAAAAACAAAAACCCCAGCACTGGCAGGAATATTGACCCATCGTTGACGATTAAAGGTTAAAGCTAAAACCAAGCTGATCAGCTTTAATGTAATCAGTGATATTATTATTATTATTTCAGTTTGACGCCCATGTACGTCTGCCTGTCTTTCTGTCTATTAATAAGTCTCAGTCTAACTTATTAATACAAAGAAATAACTTTTTTTTTTGGAGTAAGCCATAATAAGTCGTGTCTGTGTATTGAGGATGGTTGCTGCATTACGGTTGGTTATGTGTCTTTCGCATATTCTGTATTTACGGTAAAATGTCGCATCAATTGGCTTTGTTGAGTGACACATATACTGAAGCCACGCCCGTCTTGAGGACAAAGTGCTGAATAAGTGCAGTGTTGCCAACTTAGCGACTTTGTCGCTAGATTTAGCGACGCCATGTCCTGAGACGAGAATGTCGCCAGTACTGTCCTGTAAGCGCGGGGTCTGCTTTCCCGGTACAGTTACTCATCTCCCTGTGTCTGCTCTGATCAGTGAGCGCGAGCTCCGGCTGAAAGGAGCAGCATATTCCCGTGACCGCACGACAGCTGACATAGATGTGAATGAGCTGCGCATGTGCAAAGGTGTTGCCACGGACCAATCACTTACCTGCTTCTCCTTTGCTTGAAATAAAACTATTTAATTTGACCGATTCTTCTTATTTTTTCTTATTTATTTATTTTTTCTTCTGATGCACTTACAGTATATTACTCACTGTTACAGAGCTTAAGTTCATTCCAGTTTCTGAATATCTGATTGACTGTTGTCTGACAGAAAATATGTAACGTAATTGATAACAGTTTTATATTGGACACGTGAGGAAGGATTAGCGAAAACACGCAGAATGCAAACACGACGTAATTACGTCATCAATATGCAAATATACGCATGACGTCATCTAGCGACATTTGGCGACTTTTCAAGCAGACTTTAGCTACTTTTTGAAAATAGTTGGCAACACTGAATAAGTGTAAAAAAAAAATTTTTTTTATAATTTTTTTTAAAAAGGCTAGATGCTGTGACACAATCTGGCTGGTCAGACATACAGACAGAAGATTTTTCTGAGAATGGTTTCAGGTCCTCCAATGTATGAATGAAACATAAAGATATCATTGAAAAAGTAAGTTCTGACCAATGTACAGAAAAAAACCTTAGTTTTATTTATATATAAATAAATTATTTGTATATGTACTCCTGTTTAAGCTTCCTCTAATAATCCTGGCTAGCTTTGCTAATCTGTGCTAACACAGCACTTGCTAATTATAAATTCAAATGATATTTCCTGTCAGCAAAGACCATTTAATTTAATGACACACAAATGTAATATAAAATAAAAGGAATTTATACAATATGAATCATTCTTTCTTTACAATCTCCATTCTGGCAAAAAATAATTTTAAAAATCTATAATTGTCCAGACTAGGCTAGTCCTCTACTAGCTTCCACTGTTAGCTACATTTCTGAGGTAAACTCTGCACTTAAACATGAGAAAAGCTTCATCTGGTTGACAAAGCTGACGTTTTCTGTCTTAATAGCCTTTTCTCTCTGTGATTTTAGTAACACGGAGAACCATGAGGCACTTATGTCTATTTAGCTCTGTGCGGTCATGCGTGCACACACACACACACACACACACACCATTTGAGCTCTGCTGATAAAAATGCATGTTTTTGTGTCATTATCTACATAATGATGGCTTTTACATGATTGCGACTCAGAGATATGACGTGTTTTCTAATTCAGGAGAAAGAAAATATAAGCTGCCTGCATGGCTTTTTAGCTAGAAACAAAATGATATAAAAGAAAAAATGATAATCTCCTTGAGTTCTCTCTCTCCTTCTCTGTCTTCCTCTCAGGTTCAATAATCAACAACGCTGTTGACTCTCAAACCATTTCTTCCTCATGAGTAATCTCCACAGCCTATTTTTGTCCCTGAGCCCCCGAGAATAAGGACGTGGACAGCCAGATCTGCCTACTTGATTAAAACCAGCTGTGGAACATCAACTGAGAATCTCCTTTTTTTCTTCTTCTTCTTCTTTAGAGGAAAGAAATAATGAAAAGGGAACACCAGAACGAGTAAGATTCCTGTGCAGGTTATGAGACTGTTCTGTTTCATGCATTATATTGGCTTAATGCAGGGAAAAATGTCTAAACCTTGTGCGCATTCAGTCTCCGCAGACTCCGTTCCCATATTTTGGAAAAAAATAATAATTTTTTTTAGTCCAGGCCCCCTGAGGATCCCCCTGCTGTGTTACCCCTTACACACTCACACATGTTAATAGATACTAGGATATGAATATGCTAGCGAGCTGTTTGAGTTTAGGACGTTGCAATAATGACAATAGTAAAATCTGAAGACATTTTTATGAAAGTAATATGCCTGACCTTATTTAACAGACTGCCAGAAAAGCACTAGTACAGGATTGAACATGAAAGCAGCAGGGACTTAATGACGTTTTTATAGAAACTACAAAAATAAATGATTCAGCAAGCAGTTCCTAACGGCTGGGACAAAAATAGATTTTGAAGCCTAATCAGGTGCTTTGTAAAGTCTATAGTATTGTTGCATCTACAGTGCCAGGAAAAAGTATTTGCCCCCTTCCTCATTTATTTATTTATTTGCATATTTGTCACACTTACTGTAAATGATTCAGATCATCAAACAAATTTCAATATTATACAAAGATAACCTGAGTAAATACAAAATGCAGATTTTAAATGATGATTTCATTTACTAAGGGGAAAACAAGCTGCAACACATCTGGCCTTGTGTAAAAAAAAAAAAACTAAACCTAACAACTGGTTGTGCCGCCCTGGGTGGCAGCAACTGCAATCAAGCGTTTGTGATATCTGCTGATGAGTCTTTCACATTTTGGTGGAGGATTTTTTGGCGCTCAGAATGTTTGGCGCAAATGTCTTGGGGATAATCAAGATGTTTTTTGGCAAATGTGAGACGAGCCTTTGTGTTCTTTTTGGTCAGCAGTGGCTTTTGACTTTGAACTCTATCATGGATGCCATTTTTGTTAAATCATGAACACGGACCTTAACTAAGGCATGTGAGGCCTGCAGTTCTTTAAATGGTGTTCTGGGTTCTTTTATGGGCAATAATCAGGCCTGGTTAATCAATAATCAGATTTTGTGGGCCTTTTGAAAAGAAAAAAAAAAACACTCAACCTATACATCAGATTAATATGTGCAAATTAATATGAACAGACACGATCTGTGCAGTTGCTAATGGCAGACATATTCTACATGCAAACTGAATAAGAACAAATTTAAAAAAGTAAAATTAAATGGACGCTACGGTTAATAACAAATTCAATCAAAAGAAAGCAAAAGCCTATCTCCAGGAGTCATTTCTAGCTAAAAGGTAGATATACAGATAGAGTACTAATAGCTTTAATTAACTCATACTAACTAATTCAATTAGCTACTGTAGTTACTTACAATTTGTCCTTTCCTGACAATATCCAAACCAGCTTCTAGTTTAGAAAGATTTGTTTTACCAAATTGAAAATTGACCATTGAAAGCTGAAATTATTATGGCAAGATACGTATTAACGTAGCCGTAAAATAAAGCATTCTACACACTAAATAGAATCAAAATGTCTAGTGCAATGGTTAAGACGTTGGACTACTGATTGTAAGGTCGTAGGTTCAAGCTCCCACTGTTGCATTCTTGAGCAAGGGCCTTAACCTTCAAATGTTTAAGGAGATAAATGTTATTCCCTCTGGATAAAGGCATGTGCCAAAGATCTGCACATATCGTATGCTTTAAGAACACACTTCTTAGGTGTCAGTACTTTGGTTTGGTTATTCTAAAACAGATTTATGAGAAAACATACCCAACTGTAGTTTTAAGACTTTGGTGAAATAACTACTGTATATAAACTGCATCATAAACCGTCTTGCTCTTGGCACTGATAGCGCAACTGTAATTCTGACATGCAGCTACCTTTTTGTCCATTATGCTCCTTTTGTCCGACTGGTTCAGTCGGTGTTTTAAAGGGATACTTCACATTTTTAAAGTCTGTTTTAAATCAAAATTGAGGTTCGTTACAATAGGTCTTGGCTGCTCTGCACACATCGACTGTGAAATTTTATCACCTGGAACACAAGTACAGTGTAAGAAATCAGAGCCAAATGCTACAAACCTCGTTCCGTGCAAAAATGCATTTCAACGTTCAGCTAAGACGAAAAAATTTTCCCTTTCAAATTTAACTCTCTTCAGTGTTGTTGTGGCAAAAAGTAAAACGGCTGCCAAGACCTGGCGAGATCTGATTGGATTTTAACCGTACCAATGACAGACATAATATTCCTAGAAAAGTGGATTATGATATAACTCATCACCTTTTCATCCCGGTTGTAATAAATTTCCCGTGAAGTTTCCGTTATGCCATTTTGGTGATTCGCCTTCATCTAAAACACGAACTCCACCTGAGAATTAACTAGCGAGTTGAATCATGAGCGGGCACATCTCCAAACTGTGTTGGCGTGTGACCGGACTCGGGGCCCAGCATTAGTGGCTAAGTTGTCACTGCATCAGATAAAAGCCTCTCTTTCAGTGCATTGATAAGAGTGCAATTGGATTTACAAGCTGCTGAGTGCTGACTGTTCCCTCTGATTGAACCCCCTGATGGGATGTTAACAAGAACATTCATAATGCACTCATCCGTTCAGCCACTCTGCGTCCTGTGCAGCTGATTTGTCTTTCCATTTTAAAGAAAGGGGGGAAAAAATAATAATGTAAAGCCGCTAGACTATGATGAAGGACCCTGACATGACCTCCTTCTGGCATATTAGTAGTAATTAGACCAAATTTCTAAGGAAATGCCTAGAGGGCCAGCGACATGAGACTGATCAGCTGCCCTGAGGACGTCTGGTTCTCTTAAAATGAGGGTACGGTACTGGAGTTATTTTTAAGGTACAGCATGAAAGCATAATAATGAAAATGGAAAAGTCTTATGATGTATATATAAGATCCTGTAGATGTATGCATTTACAGTACATGTACAGAGCATACACACTGGTTTAGTAGCCATGCTCACTGCGTGTGTCGGGGAAAAAGGGAAATAAGGCCAACCCATTTCCTGTGGCCTTTTTTCCCCCCAATACGCAGCCAGAATAAATAAGTCTTAACCTCATTCATGACTACAGGATACAGAATGATTGAGTTTCTATTTGAGTTCATGGCATAGCAGCCACCTAATAAACCCTGTGGTCAGAAATTATGTAGATGTAGAAGTTGCAATTTCGCTCAGTCTTGGACCGCTCCATAAAATCTGTGTTTTTATTAATAGAAATGAAGCATCACTTCAAAAAAGGGGATGAAAAAACATTAAGCTCTCTTGCAGCTTAAACTAATAAACATAAGTGGCCAATACAATCAATTTCATATCAAAATATATTCATAACCTTATTATCATAAACTCGTAACAATATAAATCATCATACAGAAGTGAGGTGTGCTTCAAGTATCTGTATTAATACTTTCCCAGTCATCAGCATTACCAGGGTTGCCAGATCTCACAGAGAACACCTACTCAAACAAATAACTCATAATCTAGCTCAAATTTATATTTAAACAGCTAAAACATTGCGTCAGGCTTCTTTCTTCCTTCTTCTTGACCTCGACAAATATGGCCGGGTACCTGCTCACCGTCTTCTAGATCAAAATCCAGAGCGTGCAGTATTTTTACTAAAATCGCATCCATTGTTTGAAATGAACGAGTGGTCGGACACAGATACGATGTGTTTTTTAACCCAGATGACGCGACCAAAGGCGCAGGGCTGGATCTCGGACAAAGAGACTAAGCTGGATTTACTGTAACGGCTCTGCTCTTTATTGACCCCGACTGCGGCTTTACTAAAGCAAGACAAAATGATTTCAGGCGGATTATTACTGTAGGCCGTGGATTAGCTATGACTGAGGAGAAGACGACACATGAATAAGCAAAATAAAACAGGAAGTCTAAAACCTGTTATGATGTTTGAATCTGCTGTACTGTATGATGTATGATGTCGCCGGTAACGGTGAAGACGTCTAAGATGGAAATCATTAGGAGAAGAAAGTACAGTACAGTCTGAAGTACCTTCAGCATACTTTTGTGATTTGAGTCAAATAATAACTAAGCTGTGGAAAAAAAAAAGTGAAATTTTCTCTGTGTGTGTGTGTGTGTGTGTGTGTGTGTGTGTGTGTGTGTGTGTAGCAGAAGGAAAGGAATGACTGATTAGCTGAGTGGAGTGCGAGATGAGCAGGAGGCCATAGGGGTCCTGCACTCCACTCCATCTCCTATCTCTCCATCCCTCTCTCTTCCATCTTCTTCCTTCTTTAGCTGTCTCATGCCTTTCATTCCTGCCCTTGCCCCTTAATTTTCTCTCTCTCTCTCTCTCTCTCTCTCTCTTCTTCTTCTTCTTCCTCAAGATCTCTTCTCTCTCTCTCTCTTCTCTCTCTCTCATGCTCTCCTCTCCTCGTTTATAATTACACGCTGCACTGCTGATGTCTCGGGGCAGGTGTGCATGAGGAATTATGAGAGGCTGTAGAAAGGCCTGGTGTGGATCGTTTGTCAAGATTAGAAAGACAAGGCTGAGTTCACTCCGCACACACCCAGCTCTCCTCACCTCGGGGACGAGCCTCTTAAAGGTGTAGCTGTAGCCGGGATTTCAACGGCACACGAAAGCCTTTTGGAAAAAAAAAAAAAAAAAGGTGCAGCTATTTTTAGATACTTTTTCTTACGGAAACGTTTGAATTTCTCAGAAAGTCAGGATAAGTCTGATGTCTGATAACATCTTCTCTATACATCAGAGCTTCAGCAGTCAGCTAATTAATCAGTAAGCGGTAAACATTAGGGACGGGGAAGATATCGATTCAGTAATTCTTTTGTGTGGCAATTCATGTACCGCCACACTGACTTTTAAATCAGATATTTTTTTATATATATTTTTTTTTAATTTATACATGTTTGCATTTGAGGTGGTAAAATCTCGCAGTTCCGTTATAATCCTACACTCTAAACTACTGGCAGGCAGCACAGCATCCTATTTGGCTGGAGCAAATTATTACTGTAGTGTTTAGAAAATGGCTGTACGGTGGCGTAGTGGTTAGCACTGTCGCCTCGCACCTCCAGAGTCCGGGTTCAATTCCCACCTCGTGGTCTGCGTGCATGGAGTTTGCATGTTCTCCCTGTGCTTGGTGGGTTTCCTCTGGGTACTCCGGTTTTTCTCCCACAGTCCAAAGACATGCAGGTTAGGCTAATGCGCTACTTGCACGCCTACTTCCGCGTTCTTTTCAATAGGGCTCAGTCAGTTCCGGTTTAGCAATGGCTACGTT
>JAQMYG010000010.1:9458072-9473777 GCA_030014215.1 Clariallabes teugelsi
GATTTATTTTGCCCGCCACCGCCTTTAAACGGCGGTATGCGCGGCGATGTGTCCATTCGGATTTAGTGACTACTGTAAATGGCGGACCTAACGCGTTAGATTACTCATTACATCAAAAAAGTAATCAAATTGATCCAATTTGTAACTCGTTACACCCAAAACTGGTCATGTACAAGAAACCAGTTTGAGATGATTTTAGCTTTATGACATGGCGCGTTATCCTGCCGGTCATAAAGAGAACATGATCAGCAACAATACACAGGCTGTGGCCTTTAAATATCCACAACAACATTACATCACCACCAGTAACACCCTGAACCGTTGATTGATACAAGGCACGACGGATCTTTGCTTTCATGTTGCTTACACAAAATCTTTTACCCTACCATCCAAATGTCCCAGCAGAAATGAAAACGCATCATAACAGTCAACGTCAGCTCTTCTTAGCGGATAGCACTCGCCCCTGGTGTGGGTCTTTGGCGGCCGAAACACAGTATTATTGCTGATTTTATTATTGTCTTTGTTATAAATATAATACAGAAAATGTGTGCGCCAAAGAAGTTTATGCAACACGGAAGTGCCCAATCTCGCTTCCCTAAAACATTTCAAGTTGGTAACTTCA
Source organism: Clariallabes teugelsi (assembly GCA_030014215.1). NCBI lineage: Eukaryota > Metazoa > Chordata > Actinopteri > Siluriformes > Clariidae > Clariallabes > Clariallabes teugelsi. The sequence goes on from JAQMYG010000010.1 coordinate 9,458,695, forward strand.
GCCATTTTGGAGAGATGATTTTTATATGCGCCACAAAAATGGGCATTTTTCAGTGTTATAGTGTCTCACTTCAAACAATAATAATTTAAAATGCAAATTATTAATATTTCTTTATGAGTATTTATACTAAAATCGGTGTAAGCTTCTAGAAGCATATGACCTGTAAAAATTTAAGCATTCCAGTTTTTTATAAAAGCTTAAAAAGCTTTCGGTAACCATGTCAAATTCAGGGTGCAATATCGTAACAATTTTGCATTTTTGAATAATACACTCTTTCATATGATTGAATCTGGCCAAGTTTCATCTGAATGATAATTAAGATCAATGAAAGATTTGAAATTAAAAACAATTCCAGACACTAGAGACATTAAAGGGCATGAAATTGCATTCAGCAGATGTGTTTCTTGTTATCGAATAAAAATATAAATATGTATGCATATTTCCAAAAAACAAAGCATGGATCGGGAGATAAGAAGCATTAAGTATTACGAGAAATGGTGTTATATGTTCCTATCTGAAAATGAACTTTTTTTTTTACCTACAGTAGGTGAGACAATTTTTAGCCTCAGTACCACGTTCTAGCCGCGTGTGTGTGTGTGTGTACAGAAATGCTCTTCAGCATACAGTTGTAACGAGGTGTGATTTGAGTTACTGTTGCCTTTCTATCAGCTCGGAGTCAGTCTGGTCGTCCTCCTCTGACCTCCGGCAACGAGAATTTTTTGCACATACAGTAGGACTGGATTTTTTTTCTCTTACTCAAATCATTTTTTGTAAACCCTAGAGATAACTGTAGATCATCAGTTTCAGAAATACTTTGACCACCAACAATCATGCCATGTTCAAAGTGAATTCTCTTTTTATATATGTGTATACATAAATGTATATAGGCAAAAGAAAGTCTAAGATTTCAGTCACCTTTAGCTTTGATTAAAGGAATGTTCAATCTCAATTCAAGCCTTTTTTTTGATTAGTGGCTTCTTATGACCACCACACAGCTGTTTAGTCTCAATCCTGTTTAGTTCTCATCACATTGTGTGTGTATGGAAATGCTCTGACTTTCCACTATTAAACATAGCGCTGGTTTTTATTTATCGTGCAACTTCACCAAGTAATCTCCATTCATCATTTTTTGGAGATGGTTTATAACTGTCCTTTCAGGTTTATAACTGTCCTTTTTTTTCTTCTTTGCCCAGACAGTACAGGTGGCCCCAATATAGATTCAAGATTCAAAGAACTTTATTAATCCCAAAGGGGAATTGCTTACAGTATATATATATATATACTGCTTAATATACAGTACTTGGGTGGTGGTTAATATTCCTGGGCGGTGTATTATATGTGTACTGTATGTGTGTGGAAACACTAGCCATTTTACATTTTGCATGGAGGTTGGCGTGTTGCATGCTGGAGACAGAAGCAGATATGATAAGCTTTAACGGACGTCTCTGATGATGGATGCTGATTTGGCTTTAATTAAAGCACTAAGTTTTCTGAGATATCTCCCTGCGAAATGTTTGCATGTGTACCGTCTGAGATTTTTTCCCCATTTCCTCCTGCCAAAGACAGATTGTGTGGAGATTATTAGCCAGCAGCAATTTTTGCGCCACATTTTTAAAAATGGGATTCTTACACACGGCCATTCCGACCCAGTCGAGTTCTTGGTTTCGAGCCACTTCAGATCAGATTCCGATTCCCTGCTGATGATGCCAACACCACCATGCTTTGCTGTCAGGATAGCGTCAGTACGCAACAGATTTGTCTCTTGTTAAATACGCATCTCTTCCTCTCTTTAGTTTACTTTCAATTTCTATTCCCAGACAAGAGCACGAAAGGTCTCCGTCTCATCACATCCTTCCTCCTCCAGCACATGTCACATCCAGCTCCATTCACAGTCGGGTTTACTTGCGTAGAGAAAGTGATACAGAACCTAAGGCCAGGGAAAAGGTAGCGGAGAGCCAGCGAGAGCGTCGCTAATGTTCTCCGACACACGCGCGCTCCTGCCCTCAGTGAACTTCTTATGTAAGATTCAGCTCTGCCGCGGCAACACAATCATTAAGCTCCGTGATGTGTTCTGCCGAAGGGCTTCCAGGACCGAAACAGACGATTTGTCTTATCTCTTCATGTCGCTTGATTAATTCTATCCGACACCGCCTCTGTGTCGCTGTTTGGAGACGAATCGGTTCATAAAGAGGAGAGATAAATGCCATTGTTTTAATCATTTCAGCTTTATTACTGAGCTTAATAATGGTCGCACAGGCTGTTCACGACACTGTGTGTAAGTACAGTAAAAACAACAAAAAACAGAGGTTTAAGATCAATCAGAGGCATGTTCGATCTGTTTAACCGTTACTACTGTACATTAATTACATTGGCTCGGAAACGGCACGCATGATAGTGTTTTAGCTTTGGCTGTTGAACGGATTCTACTAAGAAAAAGCTGAAAGATACATAATGTAAGTCCTTGAGCTGCCTCTCACTTCCCTGCTCTTTCTAGTCATCCTCCTCTTGTTTCTTTCTCATTTTGTGTTTCTGATAATCACAGACAAGCGAACACGACCAAGCCGGTTTCATCAGATGTCACAGTTCGTTTCCCGTCGTAGGTTTTCTGGACGAATCCAACATTCTGACATTTGACATTTCCATCGTCTTCAGTCAGTCAACTTTTTTGTTTGTACTCAACTTATTCGGGTTAGCTGGGTTTCTATGCCTCTTATTCAGCCTCCAAACACACACACACACACACACACACATATATAAATGATCAATTGGGACAGGGACTTAGCTGCAGGATGTAAATCCAGAGGAATGCAATCATCAGGTTAGTGTTGGGGAAAAACAGCCAGCTGGCCCGCAGGTGAGGCGAGCACACAGACTGATTGGCTCGCTCGACTCAATTAGATAAAGTGGCCTCATTTCCTGCTCGACTATATGCTGCATCAAGCGCTCCATCAAACCTGACCTACACACACCGTGATCATGACACTTCCCATTAATGTTTCAGAGCAAACAAGATGAATAATTACTGACAAGTGTACAGCTTTCCAGATTATCCAGATAATATACCTCTATTAATTATTCCAAATATTTCAAGTAATATTCCTACCTGACCCACTCGCACATGAATCGAGGATGTAATGTGTGTGTTATGTAGATTCGTACTTCAACATTGTGGTCTGTTTTTTTATGTTCAAACAACCAACAGAATACAGCATTTATTTATGTTTATTATTAAATAGTTGTAGTAGTTTAACAAGTCAAAACATGTAAGAAATTGACATTAAAATTTTATCAAATCGAATAGAGAATTGCATTGCACAAAAAAACTTTTGGAAAACTCCTTCCCGGATAGGTTTCTGGCTTGTAAGAGTAAAATGATTGAGCTGTACAATTTAAATTAATTATTGGATCTTAATCGATCTTTTAATTGAATAAATGGATCAGTTTTCCAATCTGTTCAAACCAATTGTTTGCAAATGTTAAATGGTCCGACGTTGATTAAATCCTTAAAAGCGTACCATAGCTTTCACTGCAAATACAATCCTCCACAAATAATGCAGTTTTGCAAGCGTATCACTTCTTCTTCTTCTTGAGTTTATGTGCAGTTGGTCCAATATCGCCACCTACTGGACCGGAGTGTAAAACAAAAGCTTGGCAGAAAGTCAATAAAAATTATCGCTTTGTGGAAGACATGACATTTAATCAATCAACACAAGTTACACAGGACTTCAATGTTTAATAAATACTTTAAGTGGTTTTTAAAACTTTAAAACCTTTAAGAAATAAAGCTGTTTGGGGCAAATCATACAACAAATGTAAGTGTTATTGAATCGAATCGAATTACAGTAACAATGCTCAAAAATCAAATCGTGTCAAATCGTCATTTCTCGCGTTATAAAGCAGCATTGACTAGAAAAGTACGATTCCCCCGAATCAAATGTAATCTGCACAGAGCAGAGGACCAATTCTTAGTTTAAGACTCTTATACCATAATCCTCTTAAGTGTTCCTTTAGGAAATGCAGTCCTCCGCACACGCAAATGTATTCTCAGAGCTTTCAGCACGCCCCGCCGACTACCAACCTGGAGTCTCTCGAAAACTCCAATTCTCTCACAGAGAGCTGAAGAGAAAGCACATTAGTAGTCTTTCTCTCCGCTTTAGAAATGCCTTTGTGCTCAAACAGTCGGTCTTTTTTAAATTCGCCTAAACAACACGACCAAACCGTCACCAAGCTGTTTATTATTCTCCGAAAGGTCCCGGAGTTGTCCTCTCCCTTTACAATATAGCTCGAGAAGATCAATAGCGTGCAACCCCGTGACCCACCTTTTAACGCTTATTGTCTGTCTGAGACACGAGGCAAGACCCGAAGCTCTAACATAGAGTCTTTACTGTTGAGGTCCAGTCTGTAACGTTCAGAATAGCTATTTAACCACATGGGTGGGGTCACAAGGCCGCATTCGCAGGACATGCCTCTCGCAAGTATATTTTTATCCTTCCTTCCTTCAGCTTTTTTTTCCTCCTCATGCATACTGAAGTGATCCTGAAAGGGAACAGCCGAAAGACAAAGAAGATGCATACTGAAGTGAGGTACTGTAGTACATTGGATAGTTCTCGTTTTTGGGAAAACTTTTTTTTAAAGTTCTATGTAGAATTCAACAACAAATGGTTTATTTTTGAAAAAGATCTCTAAGAAAGATGTTGTGCAGTGTATTACAGTAAATACACTGGTTTAGAATGAACAATGGCTCTATCATTTAATGTTCCGTCAAATGTTTAAAACAAAATTTTAAAAAATCATTCACCAGGTTTACATTGTGCAATAAAAGAAATCTGCCTTCATCTGTGAAAGCAAACCACCCCAACTTCAAAGGAAAAGGAGACTCCAAAGAATATGGATGCACAGGACAGTATTTTTAAACATGGTTGCAAAGCAACGATGATCGGGCCCAAGCACTTGCACAAAGACTGAAGGCACAGTTGGCACACGCATTTAAAGAAAAAATACCAATACCATTATGACATAATATATAACTAAGGAAGTTTAAGCCATTTTTCGCCACAACGGCTGAACCGTTTGAAACATCAAAACCTTCACAGTGTTTCACCCTCAATGTTTCCCCTAGTAGGAGTATATCAAAATCCACTGGGTGCGTTTTGCAAAGAACCCAAAATAACTGACTTCCTGTTGAGTAGTGCCCATGACATGCATTGTGAAAGTTGTTCAGCCCAATGAGATCTAAATGTGTACCAGGTTTCATAGGTATACATACAAGCGTATATGGGCTATTAAGCAAAATCCCCTGTGAAGGCCCTGTGCCACGCCCTGTGTCCTGATTCCAACCTGTGTGCTGATTTTCAATCATTTCTAAACCTGTCAAGACCTCCAAAAAACCCCGGATGCTGGGGGGAATCCTTAGAAGAACAACATGACCCTTCGCACACTATGATGCCATAGTGCTTGGGCCCTAATTAGAGCTGCTTCCATCAGTCATTCACTCTTTATCCTAATTAGGGTTGCAGTGGTTCCACAAACACTGGGTGAGAAGCAGGAATTCAGCCTGGAGGAGACTGCAAGCCATTACACAGGGCATCACGCATACATTCAGACATAGCTAGGGGCAATAAACATAGCCAGTCCAGCTAGCAGCATGGCATGGGACTAGCTATATTTAAAACAGGAGAAGTCCACACAGGCAGCAAACAAACCAGGGTTAAACCGTGGACCCTAGAACTGAGAGGCTACACCACAGTCTAAGGGTATAACGGGATACAGATTCATAGTGTGGAAGTTATTTGTCTCAAGTAAATAGTCTAGCTTTAAGTTTAGTGCTGATCTTGTAGCAAAAGAATCAAATACAAGTTCAGAGTTTTGAAATTTGTACAGGTTCAAAAAGTCAGATAAACAAGTTCATTCATTCATTATTTAAAAGAATAATTATTTGCACTATTTACTACAGATAACACTGTAACTGTTCTTAAACCACTTAGTGCACCTAAATTACCTACCGAGGTTTATTTGTTTGTTTGTCTTTAGCTTTTTTGTGCATTCGTAATGTGTCCAGGTTTGTACAAGTTTACAACTTTATGTAATAAACAAAATAAATTTCCTGACTGTACTATACTGAAAACATCCTGAACTGTGACTTCAAAGCCAGGGTACGTACTGAGACGTGACTTTCGCGTGCTGTTAAACCCCTACAGCAAGAACTCAGTCACAAACTAGGTTTAGACACCAAAGAGTTGCTCGTAAGCTGGCAGGTTCCATGGTGTGTCTTCAAAAACCTTCTTAAAGCAATTAGAAGGACAAAATTTGCTACCATCTATTTGGTTGTCAGTAACTACGCACCTGCCGGTAATTATCAGGGCTGTAGTGGCAAAGAAAAGAGGAAGGTAAAAGAATTATGTGATCAAATTAAGGCGGACCCACGACCTCCCAGTACACGAAATATTAGGAACGTTTTTTTTAGACAAAAACTTAAAGTAAAGTTGAATTTCTCTGTTCAGCATAAAAGATATAAATATAACTGAAGTCCTTGAAGTTAATTCATCACCATTAGGTGTAGAAAACAATAAAAGACAGTATGGAAGATTTTTTTCAGCCACCATTCAAAGATCTGAACAATCCATCATGTTTTTCAATGAGAAAAAAAATTATATTATAAAAACTATGTGACTAGACCTATAGTAATATAGAAGAATATTTACAACACAGGTTCATGTTGTTGGTGTCTTTGTGCTCGAGCAGAATGTCCTACCAGTAGCAAAATTTGACAGTTATATCAAAATCAATCTGCAGTAGTTTCTCAATTTCCCCCACCTGTAGTTTTGATTAAAATTTAGAATTTTAAATGAACACTTCTATTTGTCATGTACATAGTCATACACAGTGTAATATGAAGTGAAATTATTGTATGACCGCTGATTACATGAAAGTTTAAAACAGTTTTTAAAGAAAGAATATGAAGAAAAAAACAAATATTGAAAAACAATATAGAAGAAGTGTTGATTGGTGTTAGCGCTGCAAATATATATATATAATACAGTTTTATCCGAGGTAAGGTTTTATGACAAACTGGTAGCGCTTTCTGACAACGTTATCAGAGTATACATTGATCCCCATGGCTTTTACACTGGTAGCGCTTTCTGACGGTGTTTTTAACATTATCCACCAATCAACTACTCGACTGTTAATCCACCAAAAATTACAATAAAACACCAAAGGAATATATATTAAAAAAACCTCAAAGCTGAACATGATCCAATAAGTCTCTGAGAGTAGTAGCATGGATTGATGGGCGGAGCACTAAAGCAGCAAAACATGACCTGTTTCTGGTGGTAGGAGAGACTGAGGGGACGGATGAATTTATTAAACGCACTTCATACATCGTCCTATGTCCATTCCGATGCACGTAATACCTGATCAACTGGCTGACACGTAAATGCTGAAAAAGAAGCGCAGTATAGATTTACACTACAGTTCGATGTGGCTAGAAAATATGAATCAGGAGCTGTTCAAGGTATAACTTTAGCAAATTTTAAAGCTGTGTTCATCAATCAACATTTTTAATCAACATTTGAAAATGGATCAGGGGTAGCTTAGTAGTTAAAGTGTTGGACTACTGATTGGAAGGTCCCAGGTTCAAACCCAAGCACCACCAAGTTCCTGTAGTTGGGCCCTTGATCAAGTCCCTCAACTGTTCAGATGTAAAAAATGAGATAAAATGCTCTGGATATGGGCGTCTGCCAAATGCTTAAATGTACATTTATTTATACAGCACCTTACAGAAACCTAAGTTGAACTAAAGTGCTTCACAAAATAAAAATAAATGACAATAAAATGGCAATAAAATATACAAAACAAAACACATAAAATCATTAAATACCAACAGCCATGCTTAATAAATGAGTTTTGCTTTAAAACTAGTTAATGATTGTTATACTGTAGGTGGACTAATGTAAGTCAGAGGAGTGTAAATGTAGGATGTGTGTAAATGTGCCCTACAGGCCTGATGATTATGATGATGATGATGATGATAGGGAAAAGCTTTTTTTTAAAAATGTGGTAGAAACCAATAAGGCAACACATGGGGTCCCAATATGAGTGCTATCTTCGAGCTGTTGAAACGTGTGTGTTGTGCTTGTTTTGTCAGATGTCCAGAAAGCTCATTTCCTAATGCAGGAAAGCTAATGCCCTCCCGAGTAAATAAACAAGGACAACAAATACCGGGACTCGTGTCCATTTCCCATTCTGGAGAGAAAGTTTATGGCGGTTTATATGACAGCAAATGGCTTGTTTTTTTATTTATTTCATTTATTTATTTTTTGTGTTCTGTGTGTTTCAGGATCCCCCCCCCCCCCTCCTCTACCCTCCCCAGCTCATCAGCCATTCATGAACGAGCCTTACAGGAGAGAAATGAAAATCTGTAGAGCAGGAGTCTCCCCTCAAGACTAAAGTTTTAGGAGAAAGACAAGATTCTTGACCTCACGGTGTATAACAATTTCAACAAACTCGAGTTCAGACGAGAGCGTTGGGTGAGATCCAGTCAGCGTGAATGTTTTAGGATTAATATTAATGTTCACTTCATGGCTGAGAAGATGCCTGATTTCTATATACTGCTTTAAGGGAAAGTCTCAGATCAACTGCTCTGAGCAAAACAGCCTTGACCGGTCTAGACCTGGAGGCAGTCTAGACTTTATTGTGGTTTACAACAGAGACGATCAGGAGGAGAAAAAAAAATATATATATATAAGAAAATGCTATGGCAGTCGGTATGCTTTGTTAATCATTTCTACAAAATAATCAAGTTAAAGTGTAAGTGCTAATGTTTAACAGAGAAGTGAGTTCTGAATGTACAGATAGCGCCCCCTGTGTGTGATCGTTGGATTATAAAGTATAAGGAAACTCCCTCTTTGGCAGGATTCGTTTATTTTACAAAATAATACTAGGAATATAAGTATGCAGACGATTTTTTGTGTGTAAAATCTTAACAAGCCACATTTCAATCAAAGGTGCTGTTTTAGCAAGTTTAGCTTTTTATATCTATCATATATAATAGATATTTTTATATCTATCATATCTATTATATCCTTTTCCTCATAGCTTAATGTCAAACAACAGAAATCAGAAGAATATAAAGAAATAGCAGTTGAATATGGATTTCACTTGTCGCCTCGCACCTCCAGGGTCTGGGTTCAATTCCCGCCTCAGCGTGCATGGAGTTTGCATGTTCTCCCTGTGCTTGGTGGGTTTCCTCCGGGTACTCTGGTTTCCTCCCATAGTCCAAAGACCTGCAGATTAGGAGGTAGAATTGATGTTGCCAAAGTTGCCTGTAGTGTGTGAATAAGTGTGTGTGTGTGTGTGTGTGTGCCCTGGGATGGATTGGCACCCTGTCCAGGGTGTACCCCCACCTCGTACCCTAGGATAGGCTCCAGGCCCCCCGCTTAGTGGTTAGCACTGTGGCCTCGCACCTCCAGGGTCGAGGGTTCGAATCCCGCCTCGGCTCTGCATGTGCTCCTCGTGCTCGATGGGTTTCCTCCCACAGTCCAAAGACCTGCAGGGTAGATTAGCTGGCTGTCCCAATTTGCCCCTAGTGTGTGGGTACAAATTTTAGTGTCTGCGTGCCCTGTGAGAGTCTGGCACCCTATGCAGAAAGTACCACACCTCGTGCCCTGTAAGAGGCTCCAGGCTCCCAGTGACCCTGTACATGATAAGCCACATAGAAAATAAATGAATAAATGAATGCAAACATTCTCCAGGTTCTCTGGTTTCCTCTCACGGCATTGTAGGTTGATTGGCGTTTCCAAATGATGGGGTTTGTGCAGTGAGTTTGACACCCCAAACAGGATTTACCCCGTCTTGTGCCCTATGTTCCCTGAGATCAAGTCAGTGTAGCTACAGTAGAAATCAGTGCAGTGCAGTAACATACATTTACAAACTACAACGATCTCAGCTGAAAAAACCCTTTGTTGTTTTTATACACTAAAATATTTATCGCACGTTAACTTTTCCTGACTCTCGAGATGATGTTATATATCATACACGTTTTATGAAGGAGGCGTTAAGCCCGAACGGGTTCAGCCCAGTCATTCTTCAAAAGAGAATGTGCTTGGAGACAATGTTTCTCCATCAGGAGCGCTTGTGTTCTCATAATAAAGACAGTGACAGAAGGATGTACAGTCATTCAGCAAATTGGCTAAAAGAGCTCCATGCAAACACGGCGGCTTTTCTCATGAGTGTTTTTTTTGTGTGTGTGTGTGTGTGTGTGTGTGTGTGTGTGTGTGTGTGCCGCCCACACACAGTTTACTGAAAGCACATTCAAGCTGTGCAGCGTTGTCCCGAAGCTCCTCTGAGTACAACGTGGTGAATAATGGAGCTTGTAGACGTTTTTATTGTAGAGGAGACTTAAACACAACATTTAGTTTAACTCTTAAACTCGTAGTGAAAGAGCATGACGGCGACGCAGAGTCTTCAGAGACCCCGAACGCAGTACTTGATCGCTGTGGCAGTGCCGCCTCCCACCATCACGGAATCGGATAATAAATAAATCACAACGCTAATGACAGTGTGTTTGTGTCATGTCCTGCAGGGGGAGCTGTTGAGCCCGTGTCGCTGTAGCGGCTCGGTGCGGTGCACTCACGAGCCGTGTCTGATCAAGTGGATCAGCGAGAGAGGTTCGTGGAGCTGTGAGCTGTGCTACTACAAGTACCAAGTCATCGCCATCAGCACCAAGAATCCGCTACAGGTGACCTTCTGTACACACCACCTTCAGAAACGAGATGAGATGCACAGAGCTTACCTTACCGTCTTGTTTGTCGTTTGTCATAACCGCCGTCTCTCTGTCTATCCGTGCAGTGGCAGGCGATCTCGCTGACAGTGATCGAGAAGGTGCAGATCGCAGCGGCGGTGCTCGGTTCGCTCTTCCTCATCGCCAGCATCTCGTGGCTCGTGTGGTCTTCGCTCAGTCCCTCGGCCAAGTGGCAGCGCCAGGACCTGCTCTTCCAGATCTGCTACGCCATGTATGGCTTCATGGACCTGGTGTGCATCGGTGAGTCAGTGACCTGGTTGAAGGGTTCATCATCAAACCAAACACCTATAGATGTAGAAGAGGCTAGAAGAGACAAATTCACATTGTATTTGTCAGTCATACATAGTATGATACACAGTGAAATCCTTATACGACATAAAAAACACAAATTTTTATTTCATAAAGTATGAAATAATACAAATATATAAAAAAATATATAAAATAAAATAGAATTGCAATGAAAGTGGGATATACAATCCATGTTCCAGTCATGAGCAAGACGATGTGCAGGATAAATGTGCAAAGTCAAGTTTAATGTTCAAAGTTCCATGGCTGAGTACAAACCAGGTAATGGATAGCAAATATATGAGGAAAAAAAAAAAAAACTGATAGCACCATGGGCTCTCATCTCCAAGGTCGAGGGTTCGAGTCCCATCTTTGGGACTGTAGAGGTTGCATGTTCTCCTTGTGCTTGGCAGGTTTCCTCTGGGTGCTCTGGTTTCCTCCTACAGTCCAAAGACATGCAGATTAGAGAAATAGACGTTTCCAGCTGGCGCATAGTCCTCCTTTGGAGATGGATCAAGCTAGTATCCCATCTAAGTGCCCCGAGTCCAGGCCTCTTGCAGCCTTTTACAGGATAGTCGTTATAGAGAGTGAGTGAGAGAGTGGGTACAAATACATTTTCAGCCAAATATTACAGTGGTATGAAAGAGTGTTATTTTAAGAAGTGGAAGGAGGATGAGGTGGCAGTTTGATTCTTGAGGTGATTAAACAGACACCTTTGTCCTGTTAGGAAGTCTTTCCTCAGACACCATCTATAAAATGCAGCATATAAACATGATCGTGTTGAGATATAAGACCAATATGTGGTTATTTATTTTTTTGCCAATTTTGCTTTGATTGATTGGCATGTTTGGTTTTAAAATAAACCGAATGCAAGAAAAAGTGCCAGAACTTACCGTTACATATGGTGGTGTTTTATTTATACTCGATCCAGGGCATCCTTAATTAATATCATTACTTAAGCATGCTTCCAAGATCCAAGATATTTTCATCTGCCAGGAAGCTACGACTCAACGTCCCATATTATTACACCTTTGTAACAAGTTAACCAAAGTCTGTGAGATCTCCAAAAATGTGTCTGCTGATGTTCCAGCTCAGATCATGTGCCCTGGCGTCACTGGAAACTCTGATTCTGATTCACGTATGTTTCACCGTTTCAGTGTCTGTAGCTTTAAACACTAATGGGTGCATTTTTCCATCCAATCAGAATGCAGGAGATGGGACTTCCCTGTGAGTGATGCCCAGTGTTGGGCTAGTGGAGGGTCATGCAAAATGCCCCCTCATCCCCCCTTTTTTTCTGATGATGTCATAGGGATGGGAAGTGTGAAGTGTGTCCAAGCACATTTTTGAGAATTATGAGGATTTGTTTCTCATATTTTGTCAGTGTGCACAAACACTTAAGACTCATGTGAATGATCTAAAATTGATCAAAAAGTGAATCAAGATCCTTATGCTGAAAACGCAAAGAAACTACAAGTTTCTATAATATTTACCCCAAACAAAAATATTACTGTGCCAGAACTAGCTAGCATCACAAAAATTGGCAACGTAAAATTTTGAAAAAATAAACTCTACCCGCAAACCCAGAACATGCAGTTCCTCAAATGTCCACTGGGGGCTCCAAAAGCGAGTCGATCCATGTTGAAATGCCCAACTTCACAACATAAGTAAACATACTTACCGCTTGGTATTAAAAAGGTTTTGTTCTCCTTAATTAGATTTTAGATTCATGACGGGGGGTGAATTTTATGCAAGTCATCAGTTACAATTTTATCAAGCCATAAAAGTACACATAATTAGGGGTGTCACCAGTTTGAGTGACAGATACATTGCAGGTGTCAAACCGCTAGCTGTCTGCTATACTAACCAGCTAACTAGAATCGTTTTATGACAAGAAATGCAGGAGTCAACCCGAGACCATGTGTAGTGTGTGACGGAATTCAAGGAAGTGCATTAGCAATGTTAATAAATTGACGTTAGCCGCCATTGTTTAGTGTTTTAGCTAAGCTAAAGCTAAGCTCGCTAGCTTGTGTGTGGTAACTGAGGTAAATAAGTGGGTTCCAAACAAAAGGCGGGCTCTGTTTGCTCCGCCCATTTGCGGATCAAACTGGGTTTCAGCGGAGTTAGCTCCTGCCAACATTGTGATGCCAAGAGCTCCTACAGTTGAGCCTGAGAACCTGTTGGGTGACGTCACGTTGGGTTTGTCCAGCTCTTTTTACACAGTCTATTGTCTCAGCCATGTCTCAGTTTAAACCACCTCAATTAAGACATATTGGTCCAACAGTCCCCCGGAGCACCACTTTGATGGTAACACTACACACGCAAACACACGTATCCAAAGCTCATTTATGATACAACAGCATTTAAAACCTACGAGGAGAAAAAAAAACGAAGGCGACGAAGACAAGGCCGTGGGCGTTATTCAGCGGCTTCATTCTTGGCTACGGATAATTGAGATATTTATACATAAAAGCTGCCAGGTTCACTCTTCTCACAATTTAAATGTGCAGACAGACTCGTCTAGACTGAGCAGAGCTCGAATTTTCAGCCGCTTGGGCAGATCTTTTCAGCCTCCATATTAAAGTTTAAAGGAATGCTAAAGCTAATTGATCTCCGACACGTCTCACCGCATTAAAGCGGACGTCGTGAAGTACTGGAAAATGAAAGGGAAAAAAAGGAAAGGAAAAAAAAGGGCAGAAATCGTTTTATACAATGAATGAATTTACACACAGTGAAAATATTCACTCACACTTTTAAATAATATTTCTCTCAAAATAAAAATATGCGCCAAAAACAATTAATGAATAAAGGAATACTAAAAAAAAGGAAACATTTAATTTGCTGTAAATCCCCGTTCCCTTTGACCTCATCCTCAAACATACCTCATACTGTATACACTGACATACCTCTCACCGCACTCAAGGTACTTACAGAATCTCACAAAAGTAAGTACACCCCTCACATTTCAGCAACCACTTTATTATATGATCTCAAGGGACAATACTATAGAAATTAAAATTGGATCTACTTTAGAGTAGTCAATGTGCAGCTCGTATAGCAGTACAGATTTACTGTCCGCTAACAATAACTCAGCATGCAGACTTGCAAACTGGCAACGAAATCCAAATTTCATTTCTATAGTGTTGTCCTTCGAGAAGATATACTGAGAAGTTTGAGTGGGTGGTGTAGTTAGTAACCTACTGTAGTAACCCAGTGTAAGGATCTATCCAATGACGGACACTTCAATGCGCTCTGGATAAGGGCGTCTGCCAAATGGCTAAACAGACTGGGGGTCTACATGTGTGATCAGTCCTAATCCACAGACTGGGCATGAAGAGACAAAACAATCCAAAACCCGGGTGTAAATGACAGAAAAGTCACTCTAGCCATTGTTCTCTCCCGCTCTTTCGGGGGAAGCGACACTCCTAATTAAATGATAGCATTGTTTGTTAATTAAGTGTCAGATGATAATTGCGAATCCGCTTCGCCGTGAGATCTGTGACAAGAGCGATTTGCACGTTCTCGGAGCAAGAGATAAACAGGAAGCGAAGATAAGCCAGAGGAACACTCTAAGAGAGAGAGAGAGAGAGAGAGAGAGACTGACAAGTGGCTCAACCTGAGTGTGGAGAAGATTTCCTCGAACATAATTGTGACAATAAAAGGCTGCCCCGTAATCTTCAGTCCACTATAACGGACCTGGAGTGCGTTTGATGACTTCTCCGGCTCAGCGCTCGTCCGTCCCTGACAGCCGTGTGTGAAATACGAGGCTTCGACAGACTCACCGTTCTGTAGCGTCGTGTCACAGACGGTCCATAAAAACACAGGAGAAATACGGCGAGGGCTCGAGAGGCCGAGGCTATAATACCCGCTCGCGCTGATGGAAGGGAAAGACTCTCCCTCTATTAGGATGACAGACTTGCCCGAACGGAGCAGGCAAAGCTATTGGATTGAGAGCAAAAGCTTTTACACAGTCCTTGGGCAGATTAAAGAGAATTATATA
>JAQMYG010000010.1:9506987-9529954 GCA_030014215.1 Clariallabes teugelsi
TTTCATCTAAAAATCTTTTTCCTTAACCACATGCTTTATATATTAAAATAACTTGGCGAAGGGACATAAAACATACCAGAGGGGGGGAAAGTGTCAAAGATGGCCTCCAGCAGAACATTATAGCGCTCGGTTACACGGTGCGGTTTTATTCATGTTTATAGAAGACACTAAAATCAGACATTCATGAGTTTGTGTGACATTAATAAAAAGCCGGATGTGCTTTGAGGCGGAGAACATTTATTCTGTAGTTTCTTGACGGCTGATCAACTACGTCTGGCTGAATTACTCCATTGCGTCCTCGATGGTACACAGTGTTTAATGAGGATTCATTCATTCATTTAATTAATTAATCTTGAGAAACTAAATTGACTTTACTAGGAAAGACGATGATATCCACCAAAAGGGGTCTGATTTAACATCAGATGATAAACATTCACCTGGATCTCGATGTGTCTCGGATTATCGATGTACTTCTCAATCAGGAGTCGATCGTCTCCAAAACTGGACGCGGCCTCCTGGGAGGAAAAACGAAACCCTTCCCTAAGGAGACAAAACAGGAGTCCAGGTTTTCACACTTTTCTAGCGATCTGAAGACATGACAAACAAAACAATGAAGAGATATTGTCTTGATTAGAGAGATACTTGGACTAAGGCGAAACACAGACGAGTACAGTTTCCTCACACCTCCTCGGACTGGTCAGGTGAAGCGGTGCTCGAAGAGTCAACAATGCAACGCGGTGACCGTATCAAAGCCGACGTCTTATCAGTTAAGGATCTCTTTAATCTTACTTCACTCTTACCTTCTGTCACATTTCCGTGGTTTGAGATAAAACCCAATTTACAACTCAAACAAAGACATGACTTCTCCTCAGAGATAAGGAACGCCGTTAGAGGCGTCCTCGTTTGCTCAGAGTTTTATCAGAGAGTCTGTCTCCAGAGGCAGAGGGATATAAGAGGAAGGCGTCATGGCTTTACTAACAGCACGTCTGAAAGGAGCAGACAGTATAAACTGGGTTATGTCCTGCTCTGGGACAGAGTACTAGCCAAAGAGTTTAACTTTACTGGGTGTTTATACGCTGTGGGAAAAACTCGAGCTACAAATCAAGCTGTAAACACACATCAGGAAAAACGCTGTAAAATGATATCATTTGAGGATAAGACTTTGTGCAGACTTTATGCTGTTTTAGTCCTCAGGAATAAGGAACTATAAACACACACTGACTGTATACGGAAAAACATTTCTAAAATATATTCAACCAGTTAAAAAAACTTAATAAAATGCTTTTTCGTAATAAAATATATTTTAGTTAATAATTTTAATCTACTTAAATCAAATCAATTCAATTTTATTTATGTAGAACTTTTAACAAAGTCATTCCCACAAATTCCACAAATCCAAAAATCTTATAAGTAAATCAGTAGGTTAGATGTTTCCGGCTTCTACTATAAACCAGGCATTTTATGTTTTCAATTCAATAATTGAGAAAAAAAAAGAAAAAAAACTGAATTTAACAGATGACTAAATTACTAAATATAAAATGTTTGACAATCTAAAAATAGATATATATATATATATATATTCATAATATAAATTTTAGCTATTTTATAACAAATATTTGAAATAAAAACTTTTTAAAATATTATAAATTTAAATATAAAAACCATTTTTAAAATGAAATAAAACGGTTACTTAATTTTTTAAATGATCAGAAAGAAGTGCTGCGTGAATCGGAAATAAACATCTTTTTTTGCATTAATTTTATATTATAATTATCTAGAAAATTTTCCTGCCAAAGTTTGTAGAACTAATTTTAGTAAATTTTATAGCATTTTATCTTTTAAAAATGTTTTTTACAATTCTAAACGTTTAAATCTTTCACCCTAAATCGATTATTTTCCACTTTTTCATGAATTACATGAATAAAAGTATTGTACATTTCGAGTGGACTTCTCAACTCTCAGCAAATAAAAGCCATGGTGCGCTCCCATCTATAACTTTCATGGTTAAAATTCTGACCAGAGGGAATAGCGAGACTTTTTATTACTGCCGTTGTACTTTATTATTATTATTATTATACTTTATAATTTATAATTTATTAGTCCCTTAAGTGACATGGGAGGGGAAATAAAAGGGACAAAACAAGAGAAAAAAAAAGTATATAGAATAAAGTCCTTTTTGTCAAGATGGGTTGGAGTATACTTTGGTCAATTGTAAGAGTCATTGATAGATGAGTACCTTTTGTTTACTTCTTTGTAAAGTAAATTACAAAATAGTTAAAAAAACTCGCTGTCAGCGAGCTTGTGTCAAGTTAATATAAATCCCGCCTACCACTTTATCATTGGTTAGAAGGATTCAGTCTCATCTCTGACCAGCTAGAAAGCCTGAACATTATACTTATACAGTTGTGTTTTTAGCACAGTTTAAATATATACTTAAATATATATACTTACTCAGATATTTGCAAGATCTTTCAATTTAAGGTCTATTTTTGTCTTCTTGTTTTATATTTTTACACATTTTATGTCCTCTTAGGGGCTCAGTGCCTTTCCATCTTCTCCTCATTAGAATCACATTTTCAGAATTTTATAGAATTATGAAAAGGGCAACACATTTGTCCAGTCATCACTCACCTGGTCTCCTCATCGTTCCAGGCGATCCTCATGCCTTTACCACCACCACCTGCAGACGCTTTGATCATAACTGGGTAACCTGAAAAAGACACACAAAAAAGTTTCTTCAACAAAATAGGTACTTTTTTTTTTTTATCACCATCATAACCATATAAAAAAGTTAAATAGTAATAATTACTAGAAATGTAGCTGATCTACCAAGACATGGTGTCTCAGGTGTGCTTCTTTTGCTTGTTTTGCACAGAAACTAATGTCCAAGGTTAATGCTGCTAACTGGTCATTTTGACTATACACTCACGACCATCACTTTTCGTAAAAACTTTAAGATACATAATCTCATAAGAAATAAACTGCTTTAGAAATAAGTATGAATGTGCTATGCTAAGAATGGATGCACCATAAAATTACAGTTTTCAGACACACAGTCTTCTGTCTTTCGTGGGGGTGAACCAGGCGGGCCGGGCCACTGGTCCTTGTGGGCGTAGATGGGCCTTGGGTGCCCCTGATACCATCTCCAGTTTACTATTAATATCATATCATTCACATGGCAATGATGTTAGTGTTGCAGTGTGATGACTCGGTGTATAGAAACGTATCGGACATGACATACCCAGATGGTGACCTACAGAACAATACTTTTTGGCACTATACTGTACCTCTAAAGCTTTCTTTGCAGAACAGACCAATCTTCATTATCTAGCGCAGTTTTTTCCCCGCGTTGTTTCTGTATAAAAAAAATGGTAGAAGCAACCACTACAGCTAATGTCCCAAAGTCCCATGGATAAGAAACTTTCACATTTATTTACATGACATAGCTGGATTTTTGGATCAGAAATGCAGCAAATGTCATCGCTTCGGATGAAAGACTGTGTAGCGCGTCCTCAACGTATTTCTCACTGCATCCTTAATCACATGGCACTGAGTGCTGTCTGAGTGTCAGCACTAAAAAAGGAACTGGATGTGTTTTAAGTAAGATATTCACAGAAATGATTTTGGGCGAGACAGACTTCAGATAGACTTCTTTCAAGCAATATTGGGAAACCTTGGACAGAGCTAGGCTGATGGAATGCACGTAGTATTAAGAGGAGAATCCGTCCAGTTGGTATTCTGAATGAACTGTTCCATTACAGATTATTAGATGATTATAAATCAGCACCTTTTCTTTAAATCTAATGTATAGAGTGAAGTGAAGTGGCGTAGAACGTGATTTACTGAGTTAAACCAGGAAAAGATCACTTTTATACAAACACATCAGGAATGTAAATAAATACCCTGGTGCATTATATTAATCCGGGTAAAGTCAAGCTTCATTTTCTATTTTCTTTTCCAATACAGATACCACAGTAAACTTGAAGTGCTTCACGGTTACGTACCGATTTCTGCCGCAATCTTCACAGCCTCCTCTGCATTCTAAATAAAACACATTTTAATAATCAATAAGTAACAGATCCATATTAGCAACATGTTCATAGCACGGTCATGCTTTCATGGTGCACTTATAATAAACTGTATTTATAAAGTATGATTGTAAAATATGTTCATGACTACTATCTTTTAGTAAAATAAAATTCAAAAAGTGATGATGTAATAGTGGTTTCTTCATGATAACTAGGCATTGATGAGGTTCATTTAGGAAAACACAGAGGTAAAATACGTCTTTTTAACTCTCTTAATACAAGTGTAGACATGAATTATTTTGAAAACTGCGAAGTAAGCACTGTGTTTTCAAAATGATACAGTACTTATACGAGGGTGGGTCAAGTCAAAGTAGAAAAACAGAAACACAGTTATTAAAGTCAACCCTCCTTTTATTTCTCTATATAATCCCCGGCTACACTAATGACCTTATCCCAGTGTTTCACTAGGGCTTGGATATCATCAAGGTTGAAAGTTTTCTCAGCACACGAGAGCCATGATTGGACTGCCTGCTTCTTGTCTGAAACACTAGCCTCCCAGGAACTCCTTTAATAGCCCAAACATGTGGAAATGGCTTGGAGCGAGATCAGGACTGTACAGGGGATATGGCAATATCTGAGTTATGCCGAGTTCCTGTAATGTGCATTCACAAACATACGGCCTTCTTTAAATCATTTGCACCATTCAAACGTTTTACTGCAGCTCAAAGTCTCATCGTATTTTGCTTCAGGTCTTCTGCAAATATCACAAGTCCCGGTTTGACTTGAACTTTGCCCCATGCATGTGTAAACGAGAGATTTTAAGTATGCTCTGTACACTTATGGGTGAGAATCATTTGGAAAGTAAAAGAATAAAAACTACATTTTTCAAAAATATACACGTGAAAAGGATTGTATGCGTGTGGGGACGGGTTTGAGTCTCACAACAGATTGATTAGCATTTTTGTCTGATCCTAATATCAGTTACTTTTAAGTTTTTCGGTAATGCGTTACCATGACATAATTAATCACTCTATCAATATCATATCTGCATGTGATAATAAGGATGAAGACGGGATGGTAGTGCAGTTTCTCATCCCAACCAACAGAGGGCAGGTTCTGTGCGCTTGCACTACTGTATTCATCCTCCCTACAGTTTGTCTCCTTGCACAAATATCCTAGGATGTCATTTGTCATTCCTCGATCCTGTTCCATCATGGCACTTTTGTCCCAGCTCAAAACACACACAAACACCTAGTTACCCAGTTATTCTCCTTCCACAAACAGAATGTAATCAGAGCGAGGTGAGAAACCCCACAGCGCAGGTATGGCCTAGGCTAAACGAGTGGTGTTTTAGCGCGTGTGTGTGGGTCCGATACCGATCTGGCTGATGGCACGGCGGTCGTTACTGCTCTCTCTCATATGGTAATTGCAGCTCCGACGTGCTGCCTTTGTCTGCTGTGGCTGAGCTCCGGAGCACCCCTTTATGGAGCCAATAAGGCCAGGAAGTGTCAAAACGGCCACTACACGAGGTCGTTAAAGCACATTTAGAACAGAGACGGGGGATGGACGTAGAGGCTTTAGAGGTTTAAATGTGCAAATCTGACATGCTCTCGAACTCCATCATGTCGTCTCACGGTTGATTC
Source organism: Clariallabes teugelsi (assembly GCA_030014215.1). NCBI lineage: Eukaryota > Metazoa > Chordata > Actinopteri > Siluriformes > Clariidae > Clariallabes > Clariallabes teugelsi. Next base: position 9,512,659 of record JAQMYG010000010.1, read on the forward strand.
ACTGCTTCATATGGTTTATCTTGTACATGTACGGTCACCTTTGTCCTTTTCTCGTAAATGCTATGAATTGACTTTGTACTTTGAACTGTACTTATAAACTGTAAAATGATGTATGGCAGATTCAGTGCATCAAGACACACACACAAACACACACTCAGACCATTCCTTACCTAAACGCAATCTGATCACAGGTACTCTTCCAAAGCTACAAACTAACTGCACAAGCCAGAAGTCTAATCTGTATTCAACTAAATCCGACTTGTAACTTCAACTAATTTCCTCCATGATCCCGGATCTGTATCTGTTCCTACTTTTTTTTTTTGCCTTAAATGTACGAAGGTCTTTTACTTCCAAGCTTTTATTTACATTTTAAACTTTTTGATTTAAACCAGCTCGCATACCTGCTAAATAGCACGGGTTAGATTTGGAGTATTGTTAAAGAAGAATTTTAAAGAACAATTCGACACCAAAACTGAATCACACAAATCCACATTAAGAGTTCAACTAGATTATGTAAATCTACATAAATACATATCGAGCAGAACACATTCGCAAATTCAACTTTTATTCTCAATGATTTCACCGATATCTTGGTATTCATGGTTAAAACCATTTTCAACAATGTAACGCTGTTTAATTGTGTAAAACTAACATCCATTTATATCCAGCAGCAATAAAACTAACTGTATGTGAGAACTACACAGAAAGATTGAAAAATATTTGCCTAATCACACAGGCAGATGCATATATTCTGGCACACCTTCTAGGTCATTCAATCTGGGTTAAAGTAATCACCATGGCAACTGAAAACGTACTTTCGAATAAATAAGTAAGCAAGTAAATGAATGAATTCTTCCCGCAGGCGAGAAAATCTCTCAACCACAACACAACACAGGACTAATAACACCTTTTTAACATCCAACACTGACTGGGCATTCATGGCCACTATGGACACAATCATGCACACTTGCACTACATATTTATATTTTCATTTCTGGACCATTGCACAAGACACTTTAATAAGTCACTTTTTTATGCATATTTGCACACCCCCAGTCATTTCTAAACTTTTACAAATTTCAATTTTTTTCCTTCTAGATTTCTATATTTTGCTATATTTTTATTATGTCCTTATTTGTACAGTATATTTTACTAATTTAATTTCTCTTCTCTTTATTCATATTTATTTCTTATGTATAAGCTTTTATTTTTAAGGTCACGGCCGGTCGTATAAGCATTTCACTGCATATCGTACTGTGTATGACTGTGTATGTGACAAATAAAATTTGAATTTGAATGAATTTGAATTCATTCATTTCCGGCTATTATTTCAAAGCTGTCAGTGTGTTGCTCTGTTATCCTGAATGTTCAGTATTTTCAGTAACTGTAGCTTGGCTGGGGTACGGTTGAGAAAAGTGATGTCTTTGGGATCAATACAATGCTTCTGTGACCGTGCCTTGGTGCTAGACTGGTGATTAAGGAAGAATTTTCAACTGCTTCACTTTCTAATATAAATCATTTCACGAGGCATGAATCACCTTCACGACTCCATCGAAGCCAGGAATTGTGTTGACGTCGGCCGCCTTGGCGATGAGTTTGCTCTCGATTTTGTCGCCCATGGCCTGGATGGCGTGCGTGTCAGGACCGATGAAGGCGACTCCCTCAGCCGCCTGTTAAAAGAAATTAAACATGTGGTGACCTAAAACACAAGTTTCCTTCAAATCATTACACACAAATATAAGCATTTAAAAAGCTCATTCAACGTCAAACTACAGTGTTAGCAGAAAAGGATGCAGCAGATACCCTGCTGCTTCACCACTGCAAACTAAATCCTCCTCACTAATGCACCCTGATGATCTGGACTTTGTAGTGTGGCCCAGCGTAGCCTCGAGCGTCACCCGAGGACGCGAGCAGCCCGAAAACCCCAGCTCTCGCGTGGCACGGGAAGATGGGTTCCACTTTTTAGTCTTTGTCCCGTTCGAGAATCGGGAGATTATTGCTTCCTGGCTAATATACTACAGATAGAAAGGCCTGAGGCGCTCATCAGCACAGAGAGAAGTCTGTAATTAGGAGACAGATCTGACCCCATGACTCCTGCAAAACAATGCAATTAGTGTCATGAGGGGGAAAAAAAAAAGTAGGAAAAGTAGATGAGAGAAAAAGGAAAGAAATCCAGCTGCAGACTAAATCCTCCTGCTAAACATTTCTCTACTCTTAAAGGTGCGTTCTGATAAACTGGATAATCTGATCACTTTTACAGGACATGGCGATATTTGGAAGGAGAAAGTTTATTATTTTGGGATTTTAAATCATGATTTTGGACTTTGCACATTTCAAATACGGTCCTTAGTTACATCATCCAAGTGATTTAAACTTTAAACAGAAACATTCGCTAAACCATCGCTACCTGCAGTAATTAATGTAAACTATCTCTCCAAACTGACCAGGTTAACTAATATTAACCGGTCACTAAAACCAATGTCTAATATCTGTCTTCTAGTTAACTTTAGCTACAATCATTAATAACACAATATTTTTTTCCTCTTCTAAGGATCATGAATCTTTTTTCTGACTTTGTTGAATCACCTTAGCTGAATTAAACTGAGTTGTAAAGTAAAAATATATATATATTTATTATCTATTAGTGTTTGGTAAAAAAACATCTTACAACTTTATCAAATTAACCCTTTTTTTATAGTTCAATGAGAAAATCCAACCTTTACATCGATAAAGCTAAAAAAATTTTTTAACAAATATTGGAAATATTTTATCATTTTAAATTCATATTGTATTTAATTATTTTTTTAAAAAGTCAAAGCTGTTAAGCTTAAAAATAATTTGTAATGAATAATTAAAAACGTTTTGTCAAACTGTGAAAAAATAACCTGAAAACAAAAAGGAATAAGCTTTCCAATAAATGAAAATAAGGAACTAAAAATGTTTAAACAGTCGTTTTAATTAAACCAACATTTTTTCCATTTTGAAAACGTCAACCAGTAAAACTATTTGCAAAATTAATCAGATATATAAAGAACTTGCATTTAGTTCGTAATGAAAACCTTAATATTTTTATAATATTATTATTTCATCATGAAAAGGAAGAACCTGTAAAACTACAAAATATCTAAATGGGAAAATAATTAAGAACCATCAGCTATTGTTACCCTTTTCAGTCATTACTGTTAAATGAGACTTTACGCTTTACTTTACACTATCGAGCTTTACGCTGTAACGTGTAACCTAAAAACAAAGAAAATAAAATGATAAATCAGTCTTAAGCACAGCGGGACTCAGGCTCTGGTCAATACTCATGTGATTTGAGGAGTTTGTGTTTGCAGTTGAAGAACACATTGTTGACTAAAAGCTCTCCGTAGGACACGACTAATCAAATCTAATAAAGCATCTCTGTCTATTCAGCTGTCACTCACACACTCCCTCCCTCCTTCTGCTCAGTTTCACACCTCCAGGTGTGAGTATGTCTGTGTGTGAGTATAAGAGTGAACTCAAAAGTCAAAATCATTAGTAAGTGTGAAGCTAAAACCAGCCAAAATCACTTTTTTTGCATTGTTATTTACAGCTGCTATAACGTAAGTGATAAAAGGAAATAACTCGTCATGTCGATGTTTCATAGCAATAAACTTAACTATAAACAGGAATAAAGTTTGACATGATCGGTAAAAAAAATTGTGGAAAGTTGGCATACTGCTGTTTTTTGTTTTTTCTGAGGGAGGTTGCTTCTTTTCATTGAATCACCATGGGGGTACAAACTTTTGCATCCAAATGTATGAATCTCTCATTAAGGTGATTATGGAGGGGGGAATAAAAATCACATACAAGAGAGAAAAAAACTAAACAAAAAAACTAACAAATAAAGTATTATGCATCAGTTTTTTAATTATAGATTTGATCTTCATATGTATGAAGATGTTTAATAATTATAATATAATTAGAATAAATTATTAAATTAATAACCTAACTTAGAATAAATTAAATAAATACATTAGCCAGAGGGACAAATAGATAGATAATGCAAAATAAAGAAAGAGAAAATGAATAAATTAAGTAGGTTTAATGGTTGAATGTGAATAGACAGATAGACAGATAGATAGACAGATAGATAGACAGATAGATAGAGTGATGCAAAATAAATAAATAAAATGAATGAATAAACATATAAGGCCATATATTTTAATGATTGAAAGATTGACCGACTGAATGGATAAAAAAATCATAATGATGCTCGTTTAGTCACAGCTTTAAAGCACAACATTCCAACATCTTGTCTTAGACAAGTCCTAAAAGCAAAGGGACATGACTGACCACACACACACACACACACACGCACGCACACACTTTCCTAATCCCTCGAAAAGGCCACTTGAACTGAAGTCAATCTCCTCTGCTCTATTCAGAGGCGATGTGCCTTTGCCATGGTAAAGAGGCCATAGAGGGAATGCTAACAGGTCCTTTGGAGCGGCCGTGCTCTGGCCTGAGGCCTCGGCCCGTCGTTTGCACTGCATAAAAGTGTACTAACTGTCAGGCAGAGGGGGCTTCCATTCACAATGAGGGGGCTCATTCACCTTCTATTCATATGTGAGTGTCTGTGGAGGGGGTGCTCACTATTCAACTGCTAATGTAATGACATCTTCATTTCCACACACACACAAGCAGCGGACGGCCCACTCATCTGTGTATGTGTGTGCATGTGTGTGTGTAGGAGAGGATGGGGATTTGTGGAATGCTATAAAGTGGTTTGAGGGGAGATGACCGAAATTAATGCCATCGAACTCCTTGCGCCGAGCTAAAGAAATACAATGTTTAAACAAAAAATCGGTGTAGATGAGCGTCAGGGTGAATAGCAGATGAATGTGTTCACTTTAACTGATTTGTGCGCAAATTCTTTATCTATCTGTCAGTATCAGGACCTTGATTGTAGAAATCATGTCCCTCCTGGAGGTTTTTCCTCAAAACCCTTGTGGTCATGATTGTCTCTTTAACAATCGCCCATTTTCTCCGCAGGTCACTAATTGTCCTAAACGATCTTAACATGGAGATCATGACAACTAGTTTTTCAACACAACTGTTTTCTCATCGGTGTAAATTTGACCTTTTGATTGAAACAGTAAAAAGTGAACCATTTGTTCGAATCCAAGCAAATTACACTCAAAGTGGCGCAAACTAGAACACAAAGGCTAAAACACACAGGTACAGAGCAAAAGCTAGACAGCAAAAGTGAAGAAACACTGCAAGTGTGAACGCTAACTCAGAAACAAGGTTGATTTAAAGAATAAACGCTAACCCACCCAGAGCGTAAAAGCGAACACAGAGAGAAGGCTAAGATAAGACAACTAATTCTAACAATGCTAATCTACAGAACAAGCACAATGCTAGCAAGCTAGACATAGATAGAAAGATAGCCTAGAGATAGAAAGCACACTTGGAGAATAAACACAAACCCAGGAAGTGAAAGCGAACCTAGTGAGGAAGCTAATTCTGAGAAAGAAAGCTATCTCAAGTCAAGTAGTCAAGACAAGTAGGCTTTTATTGTCATTCCAACCATATACAGTTCAGTACACAGTGAAACGAAACAATGTTCCTCCAGGACCAAGGTGTTACATACATGCAACAACGTAAATTAACAACACACTTCACCGGAACCAGCTAGCTAACTAAAAGATCTAATTAGCTGACTATCTCACATGGAAAGAGAAAGCTAAGACGGAGAGCAAAGGCTAACAAGCAGCAAAAGCTAACATGGAAAACAAGCACAAACCTAGCAAATGAAAACAAACCTGAAAAGAGAAAGAAAGATGTTTCAAGTATGAATGCTAACCCAGTGAGAAGTTTTTCAATAATTTAGAGAAGGAAAGCAAATCTCCAGAGTGAATGCTAACATGAAGAGGGAGAAAGCTAATACAGACACAGCAAATGCTAACAAACAGCAAAAGCTAACCTAGAGAAGAAGCACGAACCCAGGAAGTGAAAACTAACCTGGAGAGAAAGTTAATTTAACAAATGAAAGCTAACATAGACTGCAAAACTAACATGGAGAGAGAAAACTAAGACAGAGAGCAAAAGCTAGCAGAGAGATAAGCACAAAGTTAGAGCTAGTCTAGACAGAAGGCTATCACAGAGAGCAGAAATTAACCCACAGAGCAAACACAGTTTTCTTTCTTCTTCTTTCTTAATTCTAGACTTTCAAGATTAATTTTAATGTTCATCCTTTGATGGATTAGTAAAGCGTGTAATCGCTGTGATATATAAAAATATCAGCACATGTTAGAGAGGGAAGGAAAAATCATTTTGTCTGACTCCAAAACAGATTTTTTTTTCTTTATTCATTTTTTATTTGTATATGTTTTCATTTAAGGTGGTCAAATGTCTCAGTTCCTGTATAATCTTAAAGTGCCACAATCTAAAGCTTTAACTGTTTCATTAAATTTTAAGTTAAATTTTAACCTCTTGTATTAAAGGTTATTTGTACTAACTGTAATAACTGTTTAACTAATGTTATAATGAACACGCTACATTACTTGTAATAATTGTAAAAAAAAAAATTTTAATTAATAAAAAAAGTTATATTAAAAAAAAATGTATTTAAAAAAAAAATGTTTATATCAAACTGTGAAAAAATATCCTGAAAACAAAAAGAAATAAGCTTTCCAATAAATGAAAATAATGATTTTTTATTTTTAATTAAACCAACGGTTTTTTTTGCAGAGAACTTTTTTTTTTCATTATGAAAAGGTCAACCAGTAAAACTATTTGCATAATTAAATCAGATATATAATAAATTTCTATTTAGTTTGTAATCGAAACCTTATAAATATTTTAATATTATTATTGCATCCTTTTTTTTTTCTAAGAAAAAGTAGAACCTGTAAAACTACAAAATATCCAAATGGCGAAATAATTAAGAATCACCAGGTCAAGGTTTTGAAGTTGTGACAAAATCGGAAACTTTGGATCAAGGATATTTATATGAGAGTGAGTAAAAAAAATATCCGGACACTAGTTATAGAATTTATTTAAATTCATTTTAGAAAAAAAACAAAGATATCATTTGAACTCCTTGCTTTTCAATACACTCTGTCCGTCTGTCAACAAGCTTTCGTATTCCCTCATTAAAAATGTTTTAGGCTGAGCTCCTCGGGTTGTTTTCAGGGGACCAAAACAGGTCAAAGTCTGATGGAGCGAAATTACAACTGCAGGGAACATGCTTTAACACCTCACTTCCGGTTTAGGACGCGAATGGAGTAGACGTGTCTAACTCGTGGTCCCTGTTAAGATTTCCCTTTTTTCATAGTTAACCATCCTCTAACACCTCAAAACTTTTTTGCAGAGTGTCACCAGTGTGGGTGGAAGTGTGCAGACGTGCATCGTCATGCAATGTCACAACGAACCGAAGTTTAGGCTTCAGATCTTCAATAATCGTCTCACTGTACGAGACCAACAGCCAACTGATGACTGTTGATGAATGATGATGATGATGATCTTTTTCCTGAGAATGTTCCAATACTGCCCCTTGAGGATCCCAGAAAACTGTAAACTTCAATAAAATTTTTCAGCTGATGGTTGATTTTTTAACTTTTTCTCAGTCTGCAATTGAGGATGTTTCGTAACATTAACGTTCCTTAGAGTTAAAAGAAATCACTGTATGCTGCTCTTCTTTCGTGCAAATAACAAGCGGGACGTCTATTTTTGCTCGCACCGCAGTTACAAATGAACTGATGAACCATGTTCACAACTGCACAGCAGTGATTGGGGAGACAGTATCCTTCATCAGAAACCACTGATTAGACAATGCGGCCAACAGAATGTTTAGGATAATCGGAGAGCGGACAATTTTTGACTCACCCTTGTAAAATCGTGATGTTTACATCACTTACTACAGAAACGCAATACAAATCAAATCGTCACCAAAGTATGGTGATGATATTGTATCAGACGGCACCTGGTCATTCCCATCCCTACCATGTATATTACAGCACCTAGTGCACATAACAGGGGAGTGAAGCAAGAGGAGACAAACAATTTCAGAACTGTGTTGCTGAATTTTCCAAAAGACTTTTTACTCTTTCTGATTGTGGTGGACGTGTGTAGGTGTGGTGTTGAACTATCCTGACTGTCAGTATTTGTGCTGTCTTGTTTAGTGCGGCTCGTGTTGCGCAGCAGCCTGGGAGTCTGTGACAAACATGTCAATCATGCGAGCGTTTTATGATTCCAGGCTAGACAGCTACAGCAGTCGTGCAGGTCTCTGATCAGCTGGTGTCTGAGCTGCTCGCGTTCACATTTTAATACCAAACATTTTAAATATTTTACACCATTTTCCCTGAAATTTTTATTCTCATATTTTAATAAAATGCCAGAATTGAGACTTTAATCTCTATCTAGTGCTAGGAAAAAAATGGAGAAAAAAAAAAAGAAACGTCGATGAAACGTTCAGCTGGATTTGAGCACAGTAAGGAGCGGCACTGGTATTTTGAGCATGAAGGTGAAGCCAAGGTTGAATGTGTGAGAGAGTGTGTGTGTGTGTGTGTCAGTATGCCTCCTGCCTGAGCCAGATTGAGATCAAAGCAGTTTTTGGAGGAACCCCGCTACGCTCTGCTGCCATGACGTCATTATGCCGCTGTACTGCTATTGGTTGCTCAGGGGGAGAAAAAAACAGAAAAAAAACTCAACATCTCTCTTTCTTTTTAGTTACCGTATAGAGACATGTGACTGAGAAATCTCTCTCTCTCACACACACACGCACATCAGTGTGCATATGATACAACTTGCGTGAGTGTGTTAGATGAGTGTGTATTTGAGGAGTGATGGATCAAGGGCACTTTTTCGACATTTTTCCTTCTCATCCCTCGTCCTCCATGGCACTGCAGAGAAGCATCCCGCAGCGCGTGCACGTGCGCGTGTGTAAGCGTGTGTGCGCGCGCGCAAGTCCACAGTAGGAGACCCGATCCAGGGAACAGAGAAACGATATTTTGGGATCAAAACATCAGCAAGAATTTTTTTTTTTTAATAAATAAATAAAAAAGTAAGCCAGGAGCTCGAGTGTACTCACAGTCACAGCCTCCGCCTTTGTTTTACTACAAAGTGTCAAATCCTGCGCTTTGAAAAAGCAAGATGGAAGAATAAAGAGATCAAGTTGGCACAAGGAGGTGGGGGGTTGGTGGAGTTGCCATGGTACCCATACATATTTGTAAGGCCAAAGAAAATAAATAAATAAATAAACAAATATGACCCAGATTGACACCACGAGGCTGTGTTTCATAATGCAGGTACCAGACGTGACTTAGAAACGATTTCACAAAAACATGAAATTTTACATATTATGAACGCAGAACATCATTATTATAATTATTATTATTATTTTTGTGTGCGTTTTGTTTTCTACTTTCGTTGCTGGAGCTCTGCAGCTACAAAATGTCACTCACCTCATACACTCTTTATCCCCGTCCCAATACATTTCAAATCTAATCTGAAAGTGAATTTATCTGAAGCGCATCTACAAACTAACCTTCATCTCTGGAGATACAGAGGACAGCTTTGTGGGCCATGATTTCCTCCCCCCAATGTCATACTCTGGGTTTGTTTCTTCATCATGAGGTGTAAAAAGGTGTTCTGTTAATGTAACTCTATGGTTAAGAATTATCCATGAAAAATTTTACTACAGTATGATATATAGTCTACTATGATAAACTCTAGTACATACCATAATATACAACATTCACCATGGTACTTTAGGTACTTGGGTACCGATGTAGTACTATGCTATGTACCTCCTCACTTTGGTGAATACCAAGGTACACATGTATCCAATATTTATGCACACTTCTGGTTTGGTACAGTACAGTACATACAGTACCATATTGTGCTAAACTTTAGTAGCCATTGCGCTACGAAGTAAGAACCATCGTATTCATCCAAAGTACCGTGATACATACTATCTGCCATACTAAAGTATATGTACCAAAGTATTAGGGATGGGAATCACCAGTCACCACCCGATACAATATCACGATACCTAGGTGGCGATTTGATTCAAGTTGGGGTTACAAGACCTTTAACCTTTTAAAACTTAAAAGTTTTATACCTTAGCTTTATTTAACAGCTTCACTGACGTGTGAAGTAATTGAGGAATTAAATGTAGTCCATTACTTATAATATTAGTTTTATCACTTAAAAACCAAAGAGTTTCAAATACAAGAGTTTAACACTAAACTTTTTTTTTTTTTTTTAAGTTTTTTACTAAGCAGCAGTATGTATTTCTCTCATCCTCCATAATTATTTCTAAATATAAATATTAGCAAATAATTCACTCCTACCACACAAAATGCCAGTGTGTGAACAGTTAAACACAAAGAGTGAACATAAATAAGTCCCGTGTTACTATACACCATGATACCACCATGATAGAAACGTCTTATGGGGAGGGTCGACCTTTAAACCTGTAATTTTTCAAGGTTTTTTTTTTTTTTTTTGTGTATCTTGTTGCACATTTGTGTCATATTCCTCAAATGAAACCTATTTCCCCATGACCAGATTCAGATAAGACACAATGATCAGACCACATTTGGATGCTGAAGTACAGTATATGCAATAATCTCCTATAAACAGTTGACATCAAGATGTTTCTGCTCCTTATGCTCTGTAAAACCTTCAGAGCAGATCTTTGCCATATCTTTCCATATTGTTGGTCTTCATGAGATCCAGTTTCATCACGGTGCTTGATGGGTTTTGCAAACGCACTTGATAAAACTGTTCTTCTAAAGAACTATTCCAGAACAGCTGACTGTCGGGTCTTAAAATAACAACTGCCTGTTGTTGTTACTTAATTACCTAAAGCCATATGTGTTATTTCATAGTTTTGAAATCTTCATCTGTAAGGATACTTTTATTTAAAAATCCTTAAATAAATCATTAATAAATGAATAATACTGAACTTTCACATCAAACACGCTGCTTTTGAAAACAGTTTGCAAAGAATGAATTATAAAGAGACTCTGCACTCGTACAATCTCAGGAAAAAAGTGTCTCAAGTCGTAATGCATCATATCCCACTGCTATTATTTTCATTTTTCACGTACTAAAACATATTTTACAGCTGTTTTATGCTACAAAAAAGGATGATTTGTTAGTTAAAAAAGCCGGTGTAATCCGTTGAACTGAGTGAGAGACTCCATCCTCTGACCTTTTTGGCCGTTCTGCTTCTATTTGGCATGTAAATCATCATCTCACCTTAGTCCTCATACCTTTAATTAAATTACTCCAGGGGGCCGTGAGGTGTTAATTACAAAAACACAGAAAGTGTGAGTGTGTGAGAGAGTGTGTGTACAAAAGATCAGCATACAAGTGGCTCATTCTAACTTCAACTGTAAAAAAAAAAAAAGTCATTTGAATATTCGCCTCTTAAGCCCTCTCTCTCTTTCTCTCTCTCTCTTTCATTCATGATTCCTTTTCTCGACGAGTTATAAAGCTCATACTCATATGCTACTCACCAGCCTCCGAGCAAACTCTTTATTCTCTGACAGGAAGCCATAGCCCGGGTGGACCTGGGTGAGCAAAACAAGTATGGATACATAACGGTGTTAATCGATAACACACTTGATTTCTTGTATAAATTAACTTTTTTTCATTCATACACACTCACAGCTTGAGCTCCTGTGGTTCGGATGGCTTCCATGATGGCGTCCATGTTAAGGTAGCTCTTATTAGTCGGGGCTGGACCTACACACACGGCCTCGTCCGCCATCTTCACGTGAACCTGAGGGGGAAAAAAATAAAACACAAACACACACTTGTACTAAAAACTGTATATGTTTGTTACAGGTGGTTACAAGTTTGTTACAGGATGACACACAAACACGCAGACAGACAGCCCATTAGGAATCGTGTCTAGGTAATGAAGTGACAGACGTCACCTAGGGGAAGCTTTAACGACGTCAACTGCATCAACGGGAAAGCGTCAAAAAACACTCTCTAACTAGCTGCCGCCTTTCACGGCACTGCACTTAACACGCAAACGCTAGGGAAGAGACGTCGCGGCGCGCTGCTCAAGTGTCGTCCTGCGAGTCGGGGTCAAGAGCGATGACCTCTCTGGGTCTCCACGCAGAGTCGAGTTTTCTCAACCCCATCATGACTGATTCGAGTCGTTAACGGTTATTAAAGCCTGCAATGAGTTAGTCTGGGCGTAAGTGCAGTGAAAACACTCAACAGGAGGGCACTCCAGCCAGACCCGGGTGTCAAAGAGGGGTGAAAGCAGAGCTCGGGTGATTACGGGAGGCCCTGGTGGGATGCGCTATTAGAGAGAACATGCAAATTCACTATTGGCACAAATTCCTTGTCCACACTGTTGAGATTGGATATGACGTACAGTTTTATTCAATTTTCCTAAGCATTATCCTAAGCACTGCACCGAGGGAGAATAAATTACAGCACGCATGCCGTTCCCACAGCAACCAACATTTTAACCAATACTAGCACTTTTTACTCGGCACATTTACAAAACTGTTTAAACCAGGCAGCATCGAGAAATTCTGTTTCATCCCGCTCGCAGCCTCTACAGCCTCAAGGAGATCACCAAGAATCAGTACTCAGTTCAGTTATGTTTTCTTAAAACATATATTTGTAAAGCTCAGTGATCGGATCTCTGCAATGCTGATCAGACACTTCAAGTTAGCTTCTATTATATCTTCATTTGTCAACACCAGGGGATATCAGACTAATATTCTGAATCTTTCTGGATGGAGACACATCATCTGAACCTGAAACATAGCTAAAACGAGATACGTGTATATGAGATAAAATGTTTGAAAGGTATTTGCAACAAAATCTGGGCTACACGTTTTTTTTCTTGTAGTTGCCCAAATAGGGCAAAAACTGTATGTTCACCAACCAAAAAGGTGGGAAATTAGGTTTTGAGAAAAAACATGCAGCTCTTTGTAAACATTAGTTAAACTGAGCAAAATAAAGTGCACCCTAATGCCAAAAAGTGTGATAATCGTGGTGATTCAGCAACATTGTGGGTCCTTTTTTCCTTTTTTTAGATGAGGGTGTATATATGATCTCCTACATTAGCAAACCTGCTATGAGGTCTGTTTAAAGTGCTATGACTTTTTCCACCTCGTAAGAGTAAACACTACACGGCAACAGGAGTCCTGCATTTCCAACACTTTAAATATAAATGAACTCAGAGTTTCCCCATCATATAATCTCTAAAATCTCATGAATCACGATCAACTTCTATTCAGTCAAATAGTGAGAAAAGAATTTCCGCTACAGTATCTTGTGCTTTTCTACCCATTTCCACCATCATTGTATTGTGTTATTAAACTACACTGTAGTTCAACCCCTTTTTTTGTTTTTAACTAAATTACGATCACAAAACCCATCACGAATTCTTTCACGCTGCGGTCGTCCAGCCATCTGCATGGTCAGTGGTTTTTACAGAGTGCTTTAATCAGGATACATGTGTCCTGTCTGTCTCCTGCCCTTGTAAGAGCTTCGTTCTCTTACACCATTTGTCTCAATAAACCCTGTTCTCCATCTGGCAGCGAGGGGAAAGTTCACCTTAGGCAGCGCAGGATCGTCCTGAGCCAGGAGGAAACCAGGGTTTCCCTTCCCAACAACACACTAACAGCAAAAGAGATCATGAAAATTCATAGAATATACTGAAGATTAGAGCAGAGAGAGGAAAATCATCAATCTTTAATGATGAGCTACGTAATCATGATATGCCATAAATGTTCTGTAAGAAATAAGGAAATTAATGGAGTAATTCAATACACGGCAATATAATACCTTTAATAATAACAATAATAATATTGCTTAAAAAAAATAAAAAGATTAAAACTGATGCAAAGAATCTTTTAGATTGTATGAAAGCAGAAAGATGAATAGTTTTAAAAAGATTAACTTTTTTTTTTTCTTTTTAGATTTTGAATATGAGAAAGGCTGGCAGTAGAAACGTTTAAGTAATTATTTTAAATGATTTTAGAGAACATTGTGTCTTAACTCTTAATCATTTTACAGTATGATTTTCCAAAAATGTTACAGTTACATCATTATTATACTCAAACTGAGGAAAGAAACCATGTTTACAAGACAAATAACCATTAATAAACATTTTAATACAGATTGCCAACCCCCTCTGCTCACGAAAAATCCAAATCCAAAAAAAGACCAACCCTAAAGCCAGCAAATATGGACTTCTAACCCAAACTCCACTCGTATGCGGATCAAGCGCTCCCCTGCCGTTCTGTTTAAGGAGATCTTTATTTAAAAGCTCTTTAGAAGCATCTAATCAAATGCACAACATCACTCCTTCCCCCCACCTCCTTGCTTTTTACCCCAAACCTTATCCCCTCCCCCGGTTCGGGGTTCGACAGCAGGGGGGACGGCGTGGACTTTGTGTGAAAAAGCCTTCGCATGCATATGGAAGAGGGGGATGAGTGACAGCCATCAGTCACGGGGGAGGGGGCGGGGACGGCGAACGGATGAAAAGAGCACGGAGAAGTGAAAGAACAGCAGCTTCCCCGCATGACTTGAACAACTGTTGCTAAAACCGCTTACCGCGCTCGAGTCTACGTCACTGTGCACAGCGACCGTCCTGATCCCCATCTTCTTACACGTTTTCATTACCTGAGGGTGAAAAAACAAAAGAGTTACAAAGAACCATAGAGCGAGTGTGACATCTGGATCGGGATCCTAAATATATTCCTGTGGAATATCAGAAAACATAATACGTGACTATAATAGATGTTAAGTATTAAATCATACTATTCAGTGTAAAGCAAACAAACAAACCGTACATTATTTTTCTCAATATTAAAAAATAATTCAGATTTGAGGCAAAATATTATGGGCATTCAAGTCAAACCGGGACTACTGATTGCACAGAATACCAGAACACAGTTATGAAAGTGAACACTACTTTTACTTTTATTTCTCTATATAATCCCCTGCTAATGCACACTAATGTACTTATGCCAACGTTTCACTTGTGCTTGGATACCATCAATGTAGAAAGTTCTCTCAGTACGCAGAAGTAATGATCGGACTCCCAGGAACTCCTTTAATTTCCCAAACATGTCTTGGATCGAGGTGGCAATAACTCCTGTAACGAGTGGTGTTGGTGAATGAGTGTGTGTACAGTTTCCACACACAGACGCATCTCTTTCAACAAAAAGTTGGAGACAAGTTGATTGTCTGTCGATTTTCAAGCATCACGGGTTCCATCTCGGCCGAGATCGTCGCACACAGATGTACTGTATTGACTTCTTTACACTTTCTTGTGCATCATTCAAATGTTGTACGGCTTGTTTTACTTCATTCACCAGTAATTTCATCACAAGTCCCGGTTTGACTTGAACACTCAAAGCATATTTTGTTTCGCTTTAAACCTCCATTTTTGTATTTACACTTTTAATTATTTAAACAATTTACTTTTACCCAAAATGACATTTAATCACAACACAAATTAATCTCCTTTCAAATGTTTTAAGCTATTATTGTTAAATAAATGTAAAAAAAAAAAAAAGTAATCAAAGCCTGGTACAGAACAATGAAACTAAATATGATGCAAGTTGTACTTTTGCTGCTTTTCTCTCCGCTGTGAAGCGTTCAGAGTTGTGTTAAGCTTGTTTTTTTTGGCATCGAAAAAAAAAAAAAAAAGTTAATTAATTAATTAATAATAAAAATCACACATCATTACATACGAGTGTGTTGGTGTTAAATGGCAGTGTACGTGTTCGTTATGAATTTAAGATTATACATCAATGTTGTAGTGACCCCACACCTGTAAGTGCCTGAGGAGCTCAACAACAACACA
This sequence comes from Clariallabes teugelsi, assembly GCA_030014215.1. Lineage (NCBI taxonomy): Eukaryota > Metazoa > Chordata > Actinopteri > Siluriformes > Clariidae > Clariallabes > Clariallabes teugelsi. The sequence continues at coordinate 9,528,488 of JAQMYG010000010.1, forward strand.
CACACACACACACACACACACACACACACACACATACAAACACTTTCTTTCTGATAATTCACACACAAACACACTGCACTTACCCTGCAGGCGATCTCTCCTCTGTTTGCGATAAGGATCTTATCAAAGGTCTGCAGGAAGAGAGCCAGAACACAGAGTGATTAGGACATTCGTTTTGACAACAAATCATTTGCCCACGTGTGTGTGTGTGTGTGTGTATGTGTGTGTGTGTGTGAGAGCACTTTCTCTTCCCGACACTGAACCTTAGAAAATAATAAACATGAACATTTATCATATAAAAGGTGTCCAAATTATTAGTCACAAATCAATATCCAGCTATCAGTCTATCATCTACCCATCAGTACAAATCACTCCATCCAACTTCTATTCCACTATCGATCCATCCACAAATCCATTCATTTCAATTCATCTATCTCAAATAACTACACATCCCTCTATCCTTTCAGCTCGACTACTCATCCATTCTATCAGTCCATCTCTGTATCTGTCTATCTGCCAGTCCTCCAACAGTCAGAACACATTCATCTAACATTAATCTATCCATCAAACTATTAAACATTATTAAATATACATTCTCTAGTCCAACTTTTCTAATCTCATCCACTGCTACAATTTAAACCACTCGTCCATCCAAGACCAGCGTCTATCCATCTATGGTTCTGTTTGAATATTTTAACGATACACCACTCCATACATCAAGCATATCTATTCATCCATTTATCTACAGTATCTGTTTGAGGATCTATCTATCTATCTATCTAACCAGCAGTTAGTCCATCCACCTACACACATTCTATCCAACCTGTCTAAGCATCTATTCCTCCACCTATTCATCCAGCATATACAAAAAAAAAAAAAAAAAAGATAAATAAATAAATATAATTATAATAATATTATAAAATATTATTATAATGATAATAATCTTGTTCTTCTTGGCCAGAAGAACAAGATTTTAAAGTTCTTTAGGTGCACTTTTGCTAGAAATTGTAAATGTTTTTCTGGTTTCATCTTGCAGAATAAATTCTTTAAAGTTTGTTCTGGTAGAAATCGTTGTCTCAAGGCATTAAAATTTGGGCAGATCAAAAAATTCATTCATATAAAAGTATCCAACCATTAACTATCCTATAGTCTATTCTTTCATCCTTCCATCTATCTATCTATCTATCTATCTATCTATCTATCTATCTAATCAGTATATTGGTATTTATACTCATTCTGGTCTAGAGCGATTCTGTAAAAACCTCACCCGTCTTTTTCAAAACCGTCACAGTTGAGGTTTATTTTTCAAATCCAGGCCACTTAGTAAAAAGCTCACTCACTAATCTAAGCTGTACGCTGTAGCCTCCTGAGTAAACACACACTCACACACAGGATTCCAGCAGTGATACCCTACAGTAAGCAAATGTGTGTGTTGCATTCCTAAATCTGTACCAAATACGCCCCCCC
>JAQMYG010000010.1:9533975-9538975 GCA_030014215.1 Clariallabes teugelsi
TATATATAGTTACAAATTCTTTTTTAAAAATCCATAATAAATTAAGGACTCATTATGATAAGTCCTTGTGACTCTTTTAGACAAACTGACATTTTCAGGCGAAACTTTATACTTGTAGGTCTGTATTTACATCATAAAGATCTAAAGTATTTTCTTGCTTATTTATAACAAAACAAAAAAGTTTTGGGTTTTTTTTCCCTAAAAGAAAGTAGACAACAAGTGTATATTTTCCTTTGGTGTGATTAAGTCCAGTCAAGTATGCTTTTATTGTCATTTCAACCATATACAGTTTAGTACACAGTGAAATGAAACAACGTTCCTCCAGGACCAAGGTGCTACATAAAACATACATTCAACAACATAAATTAACAAAAACTAACTAGCTAACTAAGAAACCTAATTAGCTGACTAGCTGAGACAAGACAGATTTACATTTAAAGTTAAACAGAGAACTATCAATATTACAATACTAACACACTTTATATATTGTATAAAGATTTACAATTTATACTTTATTTATGGTAAGTTTTATGTATTTGTTTATTTATTTATATATTTATCTATTAAGGTCACTGAAGCTGTTAATGAGCTCTTCAATATACATACTCATCCTTCCTTATTTTAAAGCACAAGACACAAACAGCCACATGGACAAATACAGTGTTTAAAAAATAATAATAATAATAGATATATAGATAGATATTTGTTATTAGATGTGAAACATAAACTAATGTTATTTTTATGCTGCTGTACCCATAAAAAGTTCTAATAGTATTATACAACTGTTTAAATCTACAATATTAATATAAATATACACGTACAGTTTCCAACTGAATGTTGATTTTTCGCTGTTCAAAAATATTGTGTTTTTCAAGAAATATCTAGGGGTTTTATATTTTAACAATTATATTTCATTACTAAAAGTAATTATATTACTTTTAAACAAAACATGAACACTCTTTTTTACACATGTAATAGGCCATGCTGTTTTACTGAAATATTTCGCTTTCACTATTTTACAATATGCATGTTATAGGCTATTGTTTAGGTTTTTGTTTTCTATTAGAATGTTACACAATAACTAAGAAAAGTAATTAGACAACAGTTCATAAGCTATGTTTCTACAAAAAGAAAATAGGCAAGTGTATATTTTCCAGCTTATTCTGGTAAGTTTTATGTATTAGTTTATTTATCCATTTATTTATTAATTAGGTGTTAATTAATGAGTTCTTCAATATACATAATAGTTATTTCTAATTTCATAACACAAGAAACAAAGATCCACATGGACAAATATTTAGAGAAAAACAAATATTTATTTCTTTATACGAGAAATACATCCTTCATAGTTTATAATACACAGTGGATAATAGTATTCTTTTCACAGTGCAATACTGATAAACAAAAAAGCAAAAAAAGATAAACCTTCATTTATTTTATATATACAGTACATTTGACTCTGAGTAGAGTCAGAGATTTTACAGTGAACATTTTAATCGACAGAAATGACATTTTATGGAAAAAATCCACAAACATTTTTGAAAAAGTGATGAACCATCGAGTGGAGGAATGACAGTAGCATTATCATCACAGGAGGCATTAAAAACATCACAGAGAGGGTAGGTAATGAAACCTGCAATTGTCCATAACTTATCACAGTATGTGTTTATATTTTTTGAAACAATATCACTATATTTTAGAGGATTGTCTACATTGTTGATCAGCGAAGTCCGGCTGCGTCCCTTTTTGCAGTTCTTGACAGTCTTGGTCACAAGCCTGTGTGGAAAGAGTTCATAAAGAGGGTCTACACGTACCACTCGCTGAAGTTGGACGCTATGCTGCTGTGACTGCTGCTGTTCAGCACGGCAGAGTCTGGAGACATGCTGGTGCTCTGAGTCTCTGAACACGGCGACACCAGGCTGGACGACTCGTAGCCAGAGCTTCCGGTCGGCGAGGACTCGTTCACTGGACTGGACTGCTCGTCGTGAACCTGTTGAGAAGCAAAAAAATCACACTGACCTTAGAGACAGCTTGATATGATTTCATTAGGCTACTAATACACATGGCATGACGCACAGTTGTGAACCTCTGGTGTAACTCACCTTCATGTGTTTCCTCAGGGAGCTGGGATGTGTGTAGGACTTGTCGCACAGTTTGCACAGGTATGGTTTGTCAGACGTGTGCACATGCATGTGCTTCTTCCTGTCGCTGCTGTTGGCAAAGCGTCGGTCGCAGCCCTCGAACTCACACAGGAATGGTTTTTCTCCTGCAAAAATAATAAACAACAAAAAAAATGGTTAACTCTGGTGAACTAATAAGGAATGAGCCAATCCTGCCCTTCCTCTGCACCCAAGCACATTTTATGGCTAGCACTCAGTCCTCAATAAAAAAGCGCAATTCACACCTACGTCCTATCTTTAGACCTGCTGTACCGCACACACGCATCTAAACACAAACAATGGCATCACGTAACCATGGAAATGGAGGATTAACACGTCGTCTCGCGCTTGCCGACGACCGGAAAAGCGCGCAGCTCAAAAGCGTGTGAAGTGACTCTCATTACATGTGTGTACACAAACGCGTGCAAAGTAATGGGAATGATTTCAACAGGAAATCACTTTTTATGAGGCCTGGAACAGATTTTCCTAAATGCAAATGCATAAATAAACACGATCAGCTATGAAAACTAATCATGGTATATAGGTTAAGAATAAAAGACTTGAATGGTGTATTCACCTGTATGCGTCCTCTTGTGTATTTTCAGGTTCTCGGAGCGCGCGAAGACTTTGCCGCATCCCGGGAACGGACACGCAAAGGGCTTCTCTCCTGTGTGCACGCGGATGTGGTTGACCAGTTTGTATTTGGCCTTGAAGGCCTTGCCCTCTCTAGGACATTCTTCCCAAAAGCACATGTGGTTGCATTGCTCGGGTCCGCCGACGTGCTCCGTGGAGACGTGCGCCACGAGCTCGTGCATGGTGCCGAAGGTTCTGCCGCAGCGGCGCTTCTCGCGCTCCGGTTCGAGCCACTTGCACACGAGCTCCTGCTTCACGCACTGCTGCCGGACGTAGCGGAAGAACGCTGCCGGGTGATGGTGATGTGCAGCCGCGACGTTCAAGCCGTACTGGCCGTACGGGTCAGACCGCGCGTTAGAAACCTGGTGGTGGTGGTGGTGGTACTGGTCCGGCCTTGCGAACAGCGCGTTGTTGGTTGAACTGTGCTGCTCGTGGAATCCCGGGAACAGCAGATGACTCTGTGGGTCCGCGTGCGAGGGATGAAGCGCGCCGGTCGCCGGGCTGAAGAGGCCGCGCTCTGGATCCGCAAAGCCGCGTCCGCGCAGCAAGAAGTCTCGGGGCGAGCCGAACGCGGAGCCTCCGTATGACGCGCCCAGAGCCGCGTAGCCTGAAGCCTGGGCTCCGAAGGCTCCTCCCTGACCCGGAGACAACTCACCATGGCTCAGCTTGAAGGCGCCCACATGCGCCGCTTCTGCAAAACTCGCGTCCCTGTCGTGTGACTCCGTCGCGTGGTGATGCCGGGAGAAAGGACCCAAGTGACCGGCGTCCAGTAACATCACTGCTCACTTCTCTAAGTTTTCGTTTTGGAAATACGGTGCGCAAAATAACCCCGTGCGTAAAAGCCGAATCAGAACGAAGCCTGCATGACCCAACGGATGTGGGTTTAAGTTCTGATCAAACAGATTATTATTTTTTTTTTTTAATCTTTAGGAAAGAAATGTTTTTTAACCCACAGAATAAGTTATCTTGATGGGCTGGAGATTGAAAGTCGATCTCTGGACGCACAAACTGATGCGCAAAAGCAGCCAAGAGCCCTAAAACACTCCTACTCCTGTCTGTCCGTTAATGTACTACTTTTTCGGCTTTGACTGTGTTTATCTGTCTCCTCGCTCCCCCACGCCCCCTTTACTACAAGAGCCCCGCTGTGTTCCGATTGGCTGCTGTGAATCCCTAATCCGTTACTCTCGTCCAATCAGACGCCGAGGCTCCGTGACTAATCTTTCCTCACTGTTGCTCAGCGTCTCCTGCCCCAGGAGTAGGGGTGCTGTTTTAAAATGTTTGCTGGCGATTACAAACGAATGACCAGCACATGTTAACCGATAATAATAAAAATAATATAATATGTAGTTAAGAGGAGGAGCGTGATTGGGTAGTTTACGTGTTTATCTGTAATCCTGTCATACATTTAATTAAAAAAAAATGCATGTAAGACTGAAGTATAAATGTGTAAGATAATACAGGAGGTGTGTATGTGCATATGCATTACCAGAACCAAGAGTCTCAAAAATGAAAAAAAAAAGAATTGTTGCTAGGGTTACGCACGCATCTGGTCGGCTTCAGCCTCTAAACCAGCAAGCTAATGTGATACAGCCAGCTGTTGCACTGCGCATACAGTAAGGTTGCAGTATACAGTATATAATACACCACTGGTTCACGAGGTGCACTTTATCCCTGACATCCCCTCTCATCTTTTTTATATTACATTCCAAAGCATATACTATAGCCAGTAACATTTTGTTTTGTTTTCGCAGCTGGGCATTAAACCGAACCACAGCTGGAGTCCCGCGCGCGCTCCTGATGTTGATCTTGAGGAGCGCGCGCCCAGCTGCAGCGGATTCGGTATTTATGAACCTGAACATTGCAGTGCATTACCACTCACTGTGTTCATACTGTATGTGGCATGCAGTCTGGGATTGAATGCACATTAAACGTGTGCATGCGCAAAAGGTTTTCCTAAATATTTAGAAAGAAAAAAAAAAAGATTGGAGACACTACTGTAAAACAGAATACTGTCTTTACTGTAAATTATTAAAACAGAACGAAAAACAAACAATATAAAAAGGCAAACTTTACAGAAGTTATATCTGATTCTAAGACTATTGTGTACTATTTTTTCTTTAGTTATTTATATTTTTATTATAGACTTCTTCAAGCGTTTCTTTTGTAAAATACACTAATGACTAAAGTTAACAAGTTGTCCATAGAATA
>JAQMYG010000010.1:9541475-9558182 GCA_030014215.1 Clariallabes teugelsi
GGTGACCAGGTGAGTTTATGCACGTGCTAATGAAACTAATTCGGTCCTACCAGTTGATCAAACGTCGAATAAGCTTTAATCCCAAATTAACTGGTGTTTAGTTACATTTATATGTTTATGAGCCTATTATAACATAGTCAATTAATAACCCGTGGTAGGAATAAAAATGACTGAACAGCTGTCTGATCGCTAAGGAACGAGTATTATAGATACGATGAGAACGACATGTAGACTTTTAAATAAAGAAGAAAAAAACGTCCATAGATATACTGCATATAGTCAAGAATCCTGTGTTTGTTGTGTTTTTACTTTTCGTTACTTTTACTTTATAAGCTGATGTGATAAACGATAATCGAATGGACTTCAAAGGAAAACTAATTTTCTGATCTTTGCTGGTTTTAGTCGTTTTTCATACATGACAAGAATATTTAGACAGGACCAAGAAAACAAATTGTATAATGTTGACTTTTGGTTTAAATGTTTGCAAAGAATTTAGATTAAGATTAAGATTAAGACTCTTTTTTACTTCTTTTTTCGTTAGACTTTTTTTTTTGTTTAAACTTAAATAGATCTAGGCTATATAGGGATATAGTATATATACACAGAGTCAGCAAAAAAATGTATACACCCATCAGCAAAAGAAAAACTTATAATAATATGATCATATTATTACTATCATATTAATATATAATATTAAAATATGAATATGAGTGTGGTTATGTATGACAGCATCTGTGTCTCTTTTCCCTCGTCTCTTTGTGGTAGTATCTGTCTCAGACTCTTCCTTGTTCTATGAAAGCTCCATTTCTAATCATGTTCCATCATCTGCAAACTCACAAATGTTAGTCCTCTTGCCCTCCCTCTCCCTCTCTCTCCCCCTCTCTCTCCCCCTCTCTCTCCCTCACTCTTGCTGGCTCTCTTCATGTGACAGAAGATGAAGAAGGAAGGAACAAGAAGGAAACTCATACAGAGTAAAGAAGAAAAAAAATAACTGCAACATTCTCCCAGCGCTGCATGTGTTCAACAACGTCCTCAACACGTCTCTCACTCCACTTCCTCTTCCTCAACACCTCAGCCTTGCTGTGCTTCTTCTCAAAATGGAAACGTTCATAAGGGAAATAAATGCAGTGAAATGTTTTAATTTAAAGCAACATTCTCTGGCAGTTTTCAACTCAGTCTTTATCTGCTGCCTAAGGTGGTAATGTGTCACTATCACACACATGAATTTCAACACGCTTCCCTGTAGTGAGAAAACAACAGAAAAAAGCTGTCTACTCAAAATTCAGTTGTAATCAAAGTCTCAGGCCAGATGCTGAATGATGAGAAATGTCTGTATGAGCTGTTGTAAGGAAAGTTGTATAAAATTTCATAACAGCAGGTTGCAGTCTCTTTTCTCGCCCTTTACTGTAATAGTGTCAGAGTTTTTTTTATTGTGATTGGTGTCATGTTCACATAGATTTAAAGTCCAGAAACTGTCCTTAGACTTCTATACTAAATAAATTTAAATGAAGGCATATTTTCAGTTTTTTTTTTTAGTTTTTTTTTTAACCGGGCATTTTGTAAGTTATTGTGAAGAATAAATATACGTTATAATACTGGAGTATTCCTTGAATTAACACCAAACCTCTATTTTTTTTCTCTCTTGCTATTCTCATGTCCTGTAGTTATGGATCCAACATACTCATATGAGACTTGGTTTTTCCATAAAACTTGAAGCGATTCAGAAGGAGAGCTGGATTAGCATAATGTCTGCATCAACAGGCAGGAATAAAACTGAGCAGGGGATCATGATGGACTCATTCAGAACAGCAGCAGGGGACAGAACCTTCATCACATACTCACTCACTCATACAAGCACAGAGGGAGAGAGAGAGGGAGAGAGAGAGGGAGAGAGAGCAAACACATTTCACCCAAAAGCCAGTATGTTGTTTTACAGTCTCTAAACCAAATTATCACAGTCATCTTTACTTTAATTATATCAGCTGATGGGGGTAGATGTGGGGTTTCTGAAAAGATGTCGAGGTCATTTCTCCACAGGGCGGTGAAACAGGGCACAGTGGGAAAACCAGGGGGCCACGGCAGGAATGCAGACAGCTTCAGAGTAATTACTTCGGTTTAGCCTGAAAGCGAGGACACAACCGATGTGAAGTTAATGACAGTTAGCATGGGGTGCTCCTGTCACCACTGGTCCCTTGATGGGTTTATATATATGTGTGTGTGGAAGTCTTGATTCACCCCTCTCTTCTTCATATTGATTCATTTAAGTTCAGCATCTATTCGTCAAACATACATTACAACACAGTTAAATTCTTTATTCTTCGCATATCAGTGCTTTTTGTTAGTAGGCTGGGGCACCATTATACAGCGCCCCTGGAGCAGACAGGGTTAAAGGCCTAACAGTGACAACCTGGTGGAGTTGGGGCTCGAACCGCTGACCTTCCGATCAGTAATTCAGAGCCTTAACACACTGAGACACCACCACCCTACCCCTTTACGTCCCAGTTTGGAATGAAAGAAATGACCGAACAAATCCCAAGCCTGTGAAGTGGTTCTGAGTGTTATATTTTCATTTGGTAGCTGTTCACTTGAACTCTCAACATGAGTTGTCTATGCAAGTGAAGAAGGCCATCATTAGGCTGAAAAAACGAAATATCGAAACCTAGCAAACGGACAGCTCAGCACCAGCAAAAGGCCTGGAAGACCATAAAAGACAATTTAGTAAAGAAAAAACATTTCACAACATCCAGACAATTTTTGTCAAAGTCTACAGTCAAGAGGAGTCTTTAAAAATAAATATAGACACTTCACAGCAAGGTGCAAATCACTGGTAACACTCAAGAACAGAAAGGGCAGATTAGACCAGAAAACGTTTTTTTTTGGACTGATGTGGCAGAAAATTAATTTGTACCAGAATTAACTTTTACCATTAACAATTAATACTTTTTTTTAAATAACATAAATCAATTAATTAAATAAATTTTTAAAAAGTAAAAAAATGAAAATAAATGTAAATAAATATTTTTTTAAAAATATAATACCTAAATGTTACATTTATTAATACATTTTAATTTATTATCAATAATTATAAATAAATAGTAACCTGCTCTCAACCCAATAGAGCATGCTTTTCACTTACTGAAGACAAGACTGAAGGGAGACAGACTCACAAACAAGCAGCAGCTGAAGACATCTGACAAAACATCTTGAGGGAGGAAACTCAGCATTTGCTCATGTCCATTTGTTCCAGACTTCAGGCATTCATTGACTGCAAATGATTTTAAAGGTAGTATAAAAGGTGATCCTTATGTTTGTAATTACAATACCAGTCAAAAGTTTCGACACAAGTTTGGATTTAGTTTCTACATTCTTGAACAATACTGGATTATTTTCAAAACTATGGCATTAGGTAAAATAGTAACAACAGCAACAGTCAGACATGAAGGTCAGCTGTTCTGGAGTAGTCCTTGCAAGAACCCATCAAGCACCGTGATGAACCTGGCTCTCAGACCTTCGTAGGAAAGCAGGACCCAAACTTACCTCTGCTGCAGAGGAGACATTCATTTAGAGTCACAGCCTCAGAAATCACTAACTAACAAACAGCACCTCAGATTAGAGCCATAATGAAGGATTTACAGATCATAAGTAGCAGATACACCTCAATAGAAATCAGGAAAAACCCTGGAATTAGAAGTGTCCAAACTTTTGATTGTTAGTGTATGGTAGTTTGTTCCATTATTTATGACCAGATGGGGAGTGTATGAAAATGGCTTTAATTTCTGAAGTGTTAACGCCACACTTTTGTGAAACTCCTTGAATTTGAATATGAAAGTCGTGACTTCCATTAAAAAAGTCTTAAAATTAATTAATTAAGTCTTTAAAAATTAATGTTGTGGTGTACAGAGAACGAATGGGAAAAAAAATTATAATATTTGTTCCAAAATTCATGGACCTGACTGTAAAGTTTGACGGAATAGTTCATGATTCTACAAACAATTCTCACATTAACATTTACTAGAATTCAACATAGTTGTCTACTGCAAGTGAGTTTGCAGTAAAAAGGTTTTCAGTACAAGAAAAATTTGTTTGTGATGTGTGCTATTCAGTCATGTGTTACATGTATACAGTAGATAGAGATTTGATCTATACGTGCTTTCATTAGACACAAACGGGAGGAAAAACAAGCAGAATGAGTGACGACGATGTTTTTCCTTAAAGGAGCACTCAGACATAATGCTTCTCAGTCACTGAGTCACACTTCGGATGTCTCCTCATCCAGTGAGAAGTGAAAAGGGGCAATTTCTATCAAATGATTTGATTTGGATAGTTTTGGATTCATAGTAAAGGATGAATATTTGGATTTTGTTTGATTGAATTTCTATCTTTAGTGTTTATTCATTTCATAAATACAAAATCATTAAATATAAATCCATCAAAGTAATCAATTACCTTATACGTCGGTGTGGACATTCTTGGCATGCTTATACTGGAGTTTCATCAGGAGTCTCCTGGGATGCTACTGCAAGAGCCCTAAAGAATTTCACACATGCTGTGCACTAGGCTGCTTTTCCTATAAATTTTAAATCAAAATGATCTACTGTTTTTTTTTTTTTTTTACATAACTTGTTCAATATTAAAGTTAATAAAGTAAATATCCATGCACATCAACTTCAGTGTTAAATTATGGTTTTCATTAGAATTATATTTATACACATCTGTCTGGAATGTTACCTGGTACCTGGTACTATAGGTGTTTTATGTTTTTGTAAACCTCCCAAGCCAGAAAACATACTTTACAGCATATATTTTAAAATGCAGTATTAGCACATTTGACTGAGAAATTGTGACTATTGCAAAAGTTAGAGCCAAAGGATGATGGAAAGTGAGGAAGTCATCATATACAGTATATATATTTTACCGCTCCATCACATTTGTTTAGCTAAACAGGGGGCTAAAATAGTTTTTTCTGTACAACATAGCTTTGTAACTTGTTGCTATTTAACCCTGGTCAGACCAACAAACACCCCCCGGTCAACCCATCTCAACTGGGACGCCCACAACATCCACCTTTTCCCAGGCATTCCGCTTCCCTCATCGCTGTTTTGTTTCGAAACGGGTCTGAGGAGGTCGAAGGTCAGGGAACAATGCCTACAGAGACAGGATTTACCGAGATGGACGACACACGGCCTGAGGCGCTTTGTGGCGGTGGAAGCCCTCGTCTGCCAAGCATCTCCAGCTAACAGGTGATGGTGGAGAAGGACAAAGGAGTTTCACAGTTTTCAGAGCACCATTAGCCACACATAACGCCTGCGTTAACAATCAATAATGCACGCTTAAGCCAAGCTGCTCACTAAAGCATTACATTCTCACTGGAGCAACTCTTAAATATGTACTCAAGGCAATGTTGATACATATAGTAATAATAATCATATATGTAAATATAATTATATACAGTAGTAGGATATAGAGGGACAGTTACAAGGACATAATTGAGTCAAATCCACAAATCAAAGCACAGAGATGTTAAAGAGGAAGTCAGTCTGTATAATGCAGAACCAGGAATATGTCTAATCATGTTCATGGAAAAGCTTGTTTTTCAGTGCTTATGTACAATCATTTCGATAAGCTATTACTATTATTATTGAAAAGTATTATTGCTAAATGTATTAAAGATGGTTAGAATATTAATACAGGATGCTGCCATCTTTTCTGAGAGCGTTTTTGGTCTCTAAGGTACAAATAATTATACCCCTGCTCTGTATCTTCCAAAATAATATTTATTTACTTAACCGATTATACACAGACAAATGTTTAAAACTTATAAACATTATCATTACAAACATTTCTGTTGAAACTAGATTCAAGAATCTTGAATCAGAAAAACGAAATAGGTGAGCTGAGAAATTGAACTGATCTAAAAACTAGATCAAATCTCATTCCTAAATCTTGTTTTTATAAATAAGCTTTTGTAGTTATACAAAATGTAGTTTAAGGATTACATGAAAATGTTATGCACCATAACAGGCAAATCATAACGAAGCACAAGATTACTGTATGTAACCTGATACTGTATACATGATATCAGTCATTATCGTTAAACCTTTATTTACACCCTTAATTTAAACGATTTTAATTAAAACTTTAGATTTAATTTCATTTATTTCAAACTATTTACTTAATTAGTCAAAATAAGCTGTTCCACAAGTTTAGTAAATTATGATAAAAAATATATTATTGTATTTTCTTTTGATTGTGTAAAGCGGCTTCGCGACAATGACAATTGATAAAAGCGCTATACAAATCAAATTAAATTGAACTGAATTTAGACAGAATTAGTAATTACATTTAATTTGGAACAATGCAAAAGCCCCAATCAACTGCCAAAACTAAAAAATCCAGATCCCTAGCATACAGCACAAGTATATAAGGTTTATATATAAATATATAAAGCATCTTAGGCTTTTTAAAGTACTTGCATTGATGTGTTTTTGGTGAGATGTTTAACCAAAACTGGACATTTAAATAACCGGACAGAGACCAGGTCTAATTTTATTTCAATCTGCCAACTGCCAAAGTTTGGTGAGTTTCTTGTTTCAGATTGACAGGAGTGGAACCTCATGTGGCCTTTCCAGTAGAATCTGCCTAAAGAGCTCAAACCAGTCTGGCCAGTCTCCCCTGACCCCTCTTATCACCACTGTGTTTCTGCCTGCTGAGCTCTTGCTCATTAGTTGTTTTTGTTTCTCGCACCAATCTGTGCAATCATACAGGCTGTTTTCACTGTGAAATCTCAAATAAGTAAAAGCGCCAGAAAACCAGGCCATCACCCAGCACATCGTTGTAAAAGGACAGAGATAGAATTTCCCACCACTCTGGTATTTAATTAACTAAAGCTCATGACTCATGGCTGCACTGGTATCACATGATTGACTGATTACATGAGGGGCGTTCAAATCAACTTGTAAAAAGAATTCTCATGGCATACGGAAAATTAATGGATAACTTGTCACCAACTCGCTCCAAGCCATTTACACATTTTTGACCCATTAAAGGAGTTCCTGGGAGGCCAGCGTTTCAGACATAAAGCAGGCAGGTCGATCATGGCTCTGTCAGACTGAGAAATCTTTGTACACACTAGTGAAACGCTTGTATACTGTAAGTGCATTGGTGTAGCAGCAGATTATATAGAGAAATAAAGATAAAGTTTACTCTCATAACTAAGGTCTGTTCTTCAGAAGTCCTGGTTTCACTTGAACACCCTTCATATAATTGCATAAACAAGCAGCGTTCCTATTAAAACGGTCGCCGAGTGTATATCCCATGTAGACAAAGAAGCAAAGGGAGAGCCCAGGAGTACATATACACATAAACATGCTTTAGTTCGAAGTGTTTTTGATGTTTCACTATAACAAGTGTTCGAAACAAGGATGTGTCTGTGTGGGTGTTTACTGCTCATATTGTTAAAGATCAAAGCCCCGTCCCAAGAGGAAGTCCATAATCATGCTTTCATTGTTTCACTGTTTGCTTAAAAGTTATGTTTGTGTATAAATAGTATTTTTTTTAACCATCAGTCAGGCCGAAGGCAGCACAGCATTAAAGATAAAGAACAGAAAAGAATGGACAAGAAACATTAATGAGATCACAAGAGACAATAAAGAGACATGGATAAATGATTAACAGTTATTAATTTGTAAAAGTTTTGATTAGGATAAGGTTGGGGTAAGGTTAGGAATATTGGAAAGGATTTTTTTTTAGATTTTCAAATTTGAAATTTCTATTTTCTATAACACACCAGGGATAATTTAATTTATTGATGATTGATGAACATGATTGTACACGTTCATGTGGACCAAAGTTGGTAATCCTATGATTTCAGAGCACAAACACTTCAAAAATGAAAACTAATGTAACATCAAAATTAAAGAATTTATAGACTTTCTCATTGTCTTCATTGTCTCAAACAGTGATGGAACTTGTTTGGTAAAGCAGTTCCTGTAATTAGTTTTGTAGTACATATTAGACAAGGTTCATGTACATGTGAAGTTCCTAAATCAAGTGATCCAGATCAGCATTTTATAATGTAGTACATTTTTCAATGTTACAATCATTTCATGTCTTCTTACATTTTCAAAATGAAAAAAAAAAATAGTTAACTTTAAAACTTTTCGCTGGTAATGTATTTCAGTGTACCTTTAGTTAAATAAATAGCATTATGAAAAAATATATTTAAAAAATCCCCTCCTAAAAAAATCCATCAATCCATCAGTTTGTATCTACCTTTAATAAACTTAGCAAACGAAATTTTCTATTACTTGGACTTCGGCATGTTTTTCGACACGCTTCAAATGCAGAAACGCCCAGTTAAGTGTGTGTGTGCATGTGTGTATGTGTCATCCAGCTTCTAAGAGGGTTTAAATGAAGTCCTCCTTGGCCTCTTGTTCCTTTGTTCCTTTTGTGCGGAGAGAAGAAGCAGTGGCCTCCTCAATGGAGCTCAAATCCCATCAGCCACGCTCCCCACAAGGCCACCGAGTCAATCATAGCCTGCTCACTCACACTCACTCTGTAATTAAAGGGATAGTTTCAGCAAGTATGCCAGTTTAACGATGAATGATAGGAAAGAAGGAAGGAAACTGGGAATCCTGCTGATGTTTTCGAGCTTGTATGAGGTGCGTTTAGGATCATGGAGGAAGCATCAGGAAGCCATTATTCTGCTGAGTTATGAATTAGCAGCATGACATTCCTGTGAGAATTTCCATATTGGCATCATCCACAAGTTTCACTATGATAGGTGACCTAGCTAGTGATAGGTCCATTAAACATGACAGCAGCCATGAAAGCATTTGAGTGTTTGGGTAGAAAAATATCTTTCAAAACACATTTATTGCTTTTCTAAAAGAGCATGCAGTAAAGTGAAATATTCATCTTATATTACAACATAAATTACATATTTCCTTTTTATTTATAAAAGAGTTGAGTGTTGTACTTTTCATACACTTATAAATACATATCATGTTGAGGAAAATCAATGAAACAAGTAGTTTCTGGTATTAAACAATCTACAACAGGCTTTTTCCTATTTATTATTATTATTATTATTATTATTATGATTATTATTATTATTAGTAGTAGTAATAATAATAATAATAATAATAGTAGTAGTAGTAGTAGTACAATTGTAGTATATTTCTCCTCATTACACTTTAGTTATGGTTGTCATTTTAGTTAAAGTTTCTGAAAAAATTATTAATTTATAACCTACACTATAAAGAACTACATCTTTCCAAATTAATTACTGTTAAGCTAAATTAATAAATTACAAATACCTTTCTAAATTTAATTCTAATTTGTAACTTTAGCTCACAAAATAGCTTTGCAAAAATGTACTATATATACCCCAATATAATAAATAAACAATAACAGCCATAAAATCAAAGATGTTCTGGTTTTTTAAAAATGTACCAAACATAACTTACTTTTGCAACGGAAAAGAAATTTGATAAAAAATAATTGAAAAAAATGAAATCAAATAAACTTAAATAACTATTACTGTCAAATTTTTTATTTAAACCCATCCTTCATATTTGAAAAGACTGATATTTATTCATCTAATCTAATCTAGGTACTAAATATATAAATAAATCAATAAGCCCAAAGAAACTATGAAACCTTACTGATTAACAAAACATTCCTAATCAACAAGTCTGTGCAGTGTAACTAAAGTTAACAACCTTAAAAAATCAACAGCTGCTGAAAACTTCACCTAACTTTATCGTAAAGAATTAGTTTCATATCGTATTTAATTTTAATTGAACTACATTATCATACCATGTATCATATCGTCCTTATAGTCTAGCTAAGATTAGTTTAAACAAAGCTTTAAATAGTCACACACGCCATACAGTGACATAAAGTGATTTGTAGATTTTAAATGTTTTCAGTTTTCTACCTCAGCATACGTAAGCAAGGGGAAAATTGTTAAAAATAACTAATCTTCAGGAAAAAGTGGATTTTCCAACTGAACTAAAATGTACCATTAGTTGCTGTTGGTCTTTCAGCTGCTCCTGTTGAGGGCTCGCCACAGTGGACTCTCCGATACGGTAAACAACTTGGCACAGGTTTTACGCCGGATGCCCTTCCTGACGCAACTCTCCCGTTTTAGCCGGGCTTGGGACCGGCACTGCATCCAGTGGCTGGAGTTTGGACGTTGGCTGGGAAACCAAACCCAGGCCTTCAGCATGGCAGGCGAGAGACCTACCACTGAGCCACCAGCGCCCCTACTAAAGTGTACCATTAGTACAGGAATATATTGCAAATCTATATTATTTAAAGTTATGTAAGAGTGCATGTGTACACTGTATATTTCAGATCCTAAATGCCCATATTATAATCCAGAAGAAGGTGCTGGTGATGGCGATATTATCTCAGATCAGCGATATTATCTCAGATCAGCAGTCTTACTCCTGTAACTCAATTCATATACAGTAAATCCCTTGCCTGTTATATTCAGAGAGTAATCAAAAACAACTTATCCCTAGAGGAGTATTTCCAGCTCCTCCACACCCTTCTCAAAGAGGGATCATTAGGCTGGATTATGGTGCGTCAGTCCTCAAAACGGGATTAGACCAGATTAATTATCTTCAGGAGTCTTAGTCCTGTCTGATCCCTCTTAAAGGAAACTTTAATCAACTACAGCATGTTAGTTACAAGTCCTTCTCTTCGGTTAAGTGTTTTTATATGTTCATTAAACATGAAGAAAAGGAATATTTGGAAAGTGAAATATTATTATTATTATTATTATTTAATTCCAAGTCTTCCTTCCTAGCTGATGACACGTCGGCCCATCCCTAACAGATGTGGTGTGTCAGTACCAATCAACATTAACCAACACATCCTCTTCATCAGTATATAACCGTTACCCAGCCTTCCCTATTGACACAGAGAGAAAGAACGACGGAAAGGAAGAAAGGAACTAGAAAGAAAGCACCAATCTGAAGGAGGGGCAAACACATGTTTGGGAGGGGCCCATCGCCCATGAGGGATCACTTTTTTTTTTCTCCAAGAGGCTTTGCTTTCTTTATTGACTCCGAGCAAGCCAAATAAGCAGATTGGCCGATCCGTTATGGACACGGGGGCATTGTGGGACAGGACGAGCTCGGACACAGAGCCGCCGCCATTCCCTGCCCCCACTGAGAGCGAGAGAAAGGGGACAAAGAGACCCCCGCTGGGGGAAATCTGACAGAACTGCCCCCAGAGACACAGGGGCACAACTGCCCCCTTTGCCCAGGTGAATAGGGGTGAGAGATGGAAAGAAAGATGGATAGAGAGAGAGAGAGAGAGAGAGAGAAAGAGAGAAAGCAAGAAAGAGAGAGAGAACCCAGTCATATCAAAATTTGTATAGAGTGATGAATGTTTTTAGGGAACCATGACAAAAGCTCCAGAAGGCTATGAGACCATGGAAAGAAAAAAAAAAAAGAATGAGCAATTGTTGCGGGCAGATGAGAAGAGGGAAAAAAAGGAGAGAAGGAAAGAGAATATGGTTGTTCATTGTGCCATAGTCCAAATTGAGGAAAGGAGAAAATAGAAAGAGAATTTTTTGAGATACATGCAATTTATTAAGCTAAGATCATACACATTGCTCTCTTTGAAGGTTGTGATATGATGTGTCAGAGCATGACGCGTACAATGAGTCATGTATGACCGTTACACAGACACACACACACACACACACACACACACACACAGAAACACACATATGGACACTTGCATGAATCATGGTTGAGTGGAGTAATTGATTAGGATAGTGGGACTTGAGTAAGCGCTGGTACGTAGACAAGAACTAGTCTGCATGGGATACAAGCACCTGGCAACAAGAGAGAAAGAGAGAGAAGAGAGGAAGGGAAAGAGACATGACTGAAATAAAAAGTGAAACGTATGAGCCGTTTTAGACTGGACAAAGAACAGCAACTAGCAAAGGTTCCAAGCAGACGTCTCATGCGTTCAGTTTTGTTAAGGGGACACGATTCCATTGTAGTAGCATCTACATTTTTTTTTCTATAGTAATTTATATGAATTAGATTAATATTTATTTCATATATGGATATATTATGGATATATGGATAAATTCTACATGGATATATTTCAGTGCTGTAGTGTTAGTTGTATCTGACAAATAAAACAACTTAATGTTAATCACTTATGAGTTACTCACTGATGCTGAAGACACTTGAACATTCTGAAGCTAGTACTAATTTACACATTTATTAAAGTCATTCTCTTGTCAGGTCATGAGCTGAGCTTGGTCATTCACACCTCACACTACGGTTAACATGACCTCAGTTGGGTATTAGCTCATAATGTCTCTGCTTTACTTCTACAGCCATGATGGAGAGCGCTCTACTAGCTCAGTAGGGTCTTGGTGGACCCCCTGTCCTGCACATTTTAGGGTTTCCCTGATGTAATTGGGAACACCTCTTGTTCTAATTATATTCTTTCGGCTTCTCAAGGTTGTCTCTAGTGGTGCTTTAGTACCAGGCAGTGGGAATGCTGAGGTACTCAGCTCTGGGAGCTAGTGTGGTGAATACTGATACGCATAATTAGCAAAGCAACATGAAAAAAGAAAATTCATTTTGGCAGTCAGGAAAGTGGATCCTACCTAACTATTGTTTTATTTAAGACCGTAATATCAAAGGCAGTTGATATTCAAGTGGCATCTCATAAGGGTTCTTTGATAACAGCTTCCTTGGCCAACAGATTGACTGCACTGGCTTATGTACACAGTAATATAATCTCTGTATGATACTCTTGGTACCTGGGTAGGATGGATAACCATATTCAGCACTTGGACCCAGTAACAGCATGGTTAACAACAGAATGTGGCCTCACAGAAAAGTGGATCTAATGGTACTAAAGGTGGCGTTTTGTTTTTGTCGCTGCTTTGTTTATTGTATAGTGCAACTCTAGCAAATTAGCAAAATCTGCTAAAATATGGTTCCCTACCATGTGTTGAAAATGACGAAGCAATGAAGCAATGTAGAGATACAGGCAACAATATAATCTCAGGATCTCTACATTTGTTGTACATTTGGTACATTTGGCAGATAAATCCAGAGTTTGTTGGTTGGGTAACCAAACAACCATAAACAACAAAGCAAAAAATCCTAAAAGCAATCCAGTCATAAATTACCGATGACATCATTGCACCATACAATGTCGAATCCTTTCATCTCTCAAATCGGTGGATGAAGAACCTAAAACCCTAGGTTTTTAATCATAATGGTTATTCTTTCTTTTTTAAGAAGAGTGTGTCAGGTCAATAATCTTCTGTGCTATTTACCATATGGTACATACCAACGCATTCAAGGACAAGCTTTAACAACCAAACAGTCATGAAATGTGGCTAACACCCCTTTGTTGACAGAAGGGTTATAAAGATTACTCAGTCCAACTGGTGGACCAGTATAAATATTACAATAATACTACACTGGTTTAGAATGGTGCTTATGGGCCAGGTGGTAACATGGCAGGCTGGTTATTTATCAGTGAAAATGGAAACGTTTCAATCTTGTGAGAATATCATGGTCAAGGTCATAGAGCTGGCATTAGCAATTTCACTGCTCCTTCATTCTACTTCAATGTTGGTTTATGGTAAATTTGAGATGAGTGCTCTTTAATGTTCCCTGTAGATGAAGATCTCAGTAAAGAGATTGGGAAGAAAACAGAGGTGTTCATCATTCCTAACTGCAGAAGACTGATGTTTTTACGGATCTTCATTCCTACCAGACACGAGTTAGACTTGACATTAAATTATTAAACGGATCGGTTACAACAAAAACCTGACCATTTGTTCACAAGCTTAAACAGCACTTGGTCCCCAAAAAGTGTCTCTATGAGAGTGAATTGTAGATCCCCGGACAGCAAAAAAAAAAAAAAAAAAATTGAAACAAAGACATTGACAGACATCCTGTCTGATAAACTGGCTATGAATGTGTTCACATTTAAGCTAATTTATTATCAGGTTTGCTGCAGATCAAGATCAGTTTTCCTATCAGCCCAATTTTAGCTGCATGATTATAACTGTGTTAGTCACTGGAAGGTTCGAATCCCCAGACAACCAACCTAATCATTGTTCAATAAACCCCTAAGGGAAGCACTTGAGCAAGATCTTAAATGCCCTACTATTTAGCTATGTGCTTAAGCAGAATGAAACTAAGCGTGTACATAGCTGCACAGATGGATTAAGGGGTTTTCTCAAGTGGTACTCAAGGGATTTATCAGTCCACTTCTATACAGTGAAATGTCCCAAGATGTTGGATAAATCCCTTAAGCAAAACCATTACTCAAAACTCCTATACTTGCGGAGCTACAGTATATGCACAAGTTGAGCGTAAATGGTCTTTCTCAAGTTCATCAATGTTTCCTCTTATTTACCAGTGGTTATGTTAATAGTCCTGGAATTTGAACCTTCTGGAGACGGAACTGTAACAATGGAGCAGACATATAACATGCTTGGGTTGGATTCCACCTCAGATGAATGCATTCCACATATGAATAAATCCGAATGCAATGGACTAACTCCATGTGAACAAGAGCGCCTGACCCGACTGGCCTTGCTTGCTGATGCTTCCGCTCACGTCCTCCTCCATTGAGCCACACTTAAAGAAAATCGCTCACTCCTTTGATCCAATGAATAGTTTCTCCCTCATTCAAGTGTTGGGGTACCAGAATCCCAGGCCAAACACGCCGCTAATAGGGAGGATTACAACACAAACAGACACACACACACACACACACACACACACACATGTTGTGACTCAGCTACTGAAAAAAAATGTTGTTTAGCTGGTTACTCTCTCAGCTGATCTGAAATCAGCTTTAGCAGCTATTTAAGAGTGCCAGATCAGAGTAAAAAAAAAAAAAAGAAAGAAATGCTCCAGATGCTCATTTGTAGTGAATAGGAGTGTGTGGGGGTGTTAATGCATGTCCTCCTCCTTCATTTCCCAGCAGCAGCTGACTCACATACAATAGGATGAGTCTATATAGTGGAGGAATGATGGAGACGAAGAAAGCAATAGATACAATGCTCAAACACCGTGACATGGAATTCGAACTCGTAAAACATGCCTTAGATTGTCGTTTAATCTATTGGCAGAAAAGAAAGCTGGGTAATAATGTGTCGAAACGTGTAATATTTGATATCTGGTTTGTTGGTTTTCCCCTGGGCCTATGTCAATCTGGGGAAAGAAATATACTTTGAAACTGGGTAAATAATATATACCAACGAGACGACATTATCAATCTAGAATATAATGAAACACTAAAATGTTGAACAAACTTCAAATTATATCCAAAAGAAATACACGCTTAGAAATGCATAAGTGTGAACATATTTGTAAGTCTATATTCAATTTCTTGGATGGTTTCAGTCACACCGTCTAATACTCATCTAAGATGTCTGATATGAAAGTTGCTCATCAGTGTTAGTTTTATAAGCCACGCCCATCCATAATGCTGGGTTCCTTTCACTATTGTATATATATCGGGATGTTGAAGGAATGTTCTTAGACGGGATTGCAGGCCATTTTCAAAGGCTGTTCCCATTTCATCCAGATACAGGCCAAGCCAATTTAAGGGAAGCAGTAAAACTCTTTTTTTTTTTTTTCCCTTTCTGCTTTATTTTTGAAAGGAAGGCCACACAACAAAAGAGTGAGTGAAGTTGCCATCTGGAACTTCAACAAGGAAAACGAGCACACACACACACACACACACACACACACACAACAGGCATGCTGTCAGCATAGTGACTCACAACTGAGGTGTTTAAAGCGGAATTATAACGTTTTCTCTCTCTCTCTCTCTAAAGAATCAGCTGTGTTCAACATGACTGTGTTCATCTGACTACTAAAGAAATCATTCCAGTTTGCCGAGTACAGAACCTCTCTTCTGATCCTGCCAGGTCAATAGGCTGTATAGGGTCAGAGAGGAAAAAGTGCTCAGCACTTTCAGGTTAAGAGGATTGTTACTTTATTGAGCACATTCACAATTTACACTCGAAATTGAATCAGGTATTATCTGATATGAAAGTATTTTTTTTTAAGTTTATTCCTTAGAATAGTCTCAGCTAACTCACTATTCCTCGGTTGAATACCAAATGGAGTAAAATGGAAGGCTAGTGCACTATGTAGAGTGTAGATGCCCTTGTTTCATACACCAAGTAGTGGGTTAGAGAAGTATTTGGGATTCACCCATGTGTTAGAAGCTTGGTAGCTCAGGCCAGTCATGAACAGAGTGGTGAGGTGAGCCATGAACATGAACCTGTCAAACCTGGTGAAGCTCGTGCTCATGTTAACTAGCAGTAATGAAAGATTGAAACACAACAGGGATGGTTCACAACTTAGAAGCAATTACTAAGGAGACAAAAATTATATCAAACACATTTTCAAGCTGAAAGTGCTACTGTGACTGTACTACGTTTTGGTGCTACTTACATAAGGGCATCGGTGGCTCAGTGGTGGGTTCTTCGGAAGAACCATGCGGAAGACGTGGGTTCAATTCCCACCCAATGCCTGAACCCCAGCTTCTGGATGCAATGCCGAGCCTGAATAAAATGTGAGGGTTACATACCGTACATACATACAGTAAGATTCAAGATTCTTTATTTGTCACATGCATAGTTATACAAGTACAACACGCAGTGAAATGTATCCTGAACCGCTC
>JAQMYG010000010.1:9558282-9569767 GCA_030014215.1 Clariallabes teugelsi
GTGGGCGGACATTATGCAAATATGTTACGTAGTGACGTGGATCCGTAACAGAGAAAGATTCGAATTGCTAACGACTCGTTTAGGCGAATATAAGCCGACTCTTTTTTTAAATAGATGAAAACTTCATTTATCGTGCACTGTCGGCGTCACAACTTTGCAGATAGTTTATGTTCACATACAGCTACATGACGCACTGCATGAAAGATCATATTGAAAACGCATAATAGGGGCACTTTAAGAGGGATAGAAACCAATCAAAGAAAGAATTCTTAACCTTAGAACCCTA
The DNA here is from genome assembly GCA_030014215.1 of Clariallabes teugelsi. Taxonomy (NCBI): domain Eukaryota; kingdom Metazoa; phylum Chordata; class Actinopteri; order Siluriformes; family Clariidae; genus Clariallabes; species Clariallabes teugelsi. Next base: position 9,558,569 of record JAQMYG010000010.1, read on the forward strand.
AAAAAATAAAATAAAATAAAAAAACACAAATAGTTAAAAACAGAACTAAATGTATTTGTGATTTTGATTCATGAAGGCTAAAAGGGGTAAAGTCATGAGAGTAAGGATGCTAGGCTAATCAGAAATACAGATGGCAAACAAAAACAATTCTGAAAGAGAATAATGATTTAGCTAACTAGCATGTTGCTAATGCAAACACTGTAAAGCAAAAATGACAGTGGAAATGAGACTAAACTATCAGGAATATTAACATTTTCCTCACATGTTGGTTAATTTGACTAATAAATGTCTCTGTATGACTAAAAATACATTTGAAGTAATTAGCATCTGCTGCTAGCAGAGTGTTTGTGTGTGTGTCACTACTCTACATCAGAATGCAGGAATACCACATGAGTGGGTTGCTGACGTGGAATCTTCTTGCAAACATAAAACATGTGAAATCTCCCCACAGAACAGTTCATATATAGTATTAAAAAGTCAGGACACAAGTTTGGATTTATTTTCTACATTCTAGAACAATCCTGGATTAAAACAAACAAACAAACAAACAAACTGAAACAACACATATTGCATTGGGTATTTAGGCAACAACATCAACAACTAGGTGTTATTTTAAGTCATGAAAGTCAGCTGTTCTGGAATAGTTCTTGCAAGAACAGTACGTCAAATACATTTGCAAAACCCATCAAAGACCCTGATGAAACTGGCACTCATGAAGACCTTCCCAGGAAAGCAAGATCAAAATTTACCTCTGCTGCAGAGGAGACGTTCATGTAGAGTCACCAGCCTCAGAAATCACATAAGTAGCAGACACGTCTCAATATCAACTGTTTAAAGGAGATTATCACATAAAAATCAGGAAAGACCATGGAGTTAGGATGTGTGTCCAAACTTCTGACCAGTAGCGAATATATTTCATATATATTCAGAAATCTTCATGTGTCTTAAGCTACAGTAGATTAAAGATTCCCTTAATGATGTTCCATAGTTTTGCTTTACCTGTAGAGGATTGAGGAGTGTTTACTCAAGACAGACGATCAGATGAGACATTGGTTATATGAGGTTCTTCTGTTGTAACCCTCTTCTATTAGAATCACCACATCTCATTAAAAATGATGTATAGTTAACCAGGGTGTATAGCAGGGAAGCAAATTTTTGAGCTTTATAATATAAATGAAGAATGACCGATTTACATGTGATACTGTAATATGTAGATTGCATGTTAGAACAGAACCTGACTTCTGATAAACTTTAGATTTGGAGTACCAGTGTTAGTTCTAATTTCTGGATGAAAACTGTGAGTACTACTTTGAGTAAAAGCCTATGAACTGAAGTGAAAAGGGCGCCATCTATTGCCAACAGCACCACACACAGAGAACTAAACGAAAGACGGAAGCTAAATGACAATGATAGTGGAAGAGCGACTACATTACATGACATGAATGTCAAAAAAAGTCTGTGTGACTAAAAATAACGTTACTAATAGCATCTAGTGGTAAAAGCGCAGGTAATTTCTCAGAGCCATATACACCATACTGTATGGACGAAGGTATTTGATCAAACCTGTTAATTATTGTATTCAGTCCCCTTACTAAGACATCTTAGCCAACGCTATGCTTCCAACTTTGTGGCAAAAATTTGGGGAAGATTCTTTTCTATTCCAACATGGCTGTGCACAAAGCAAAGACACTTATACACATGGTTTGATGAGTTTGATGAACTGGAACGGAGATTGCGAGCCAGGCCTTCTCGTCCAACTCAGTGCCTGACCTCATAAACCTCACCGCATAACATCGTTGTTCTTTATAGGTTTTATTCATATTTAGAGACTAATGTGTCCTAAATCACATCAGTAAGTCTGAGTGACATCGCAGAAGAACTGGATTCAGATAAAACACATTATTTATTCTCATTTCCACTGAGCATCTTCAATTTAAGTTCATTTGTCAGGTGTGATTTAGGGGGAAAAAACAAAGCCAGGATATCACAGACCTCTAACAACACTGGAGTGATTCAAGTCACTGGTATGCTTAGAATTTGTACTGCTTTGAACCGTTAAGGAATACTGTAGCTTCTATCATTCTCAAATGGATGAATTTCTCTGAACCATCCATCCAAACTGAACAAATCATCGAGATGGACTGTAGAATACGAAGTAAACCTCTCAAGTCCTGTGGCATTCGAGATGACTAGAACATGGACCAGGACATCTAATGAAGACTGAAAGCAGTTTAGAGTGAAGGTCTCATGACAAAACAGCGAGGCGACAACGTGGACCCAAAACTGGACAGGCACAACATGTGGAGGAATCCTAGTATTGCTTAAGAGTGCTGTGAAGAAGTTTGTGGATAATGGCTCTTACTGTGGTTCATGTCTGAAATTTAAGAATTTCATGTTAAATTGCATGATGGAGATCTTTAGCAAGCTTCACTTTGTCAGACTGGTTATGTTTAAGTGATTTCTTGATTCACCAGGTCTGGCAGTAATCAGGCCTGGTTGTGGCAAGTAAAATTTAACTTTAAAAAGTGTGCGTGTGATGTAATAAATTAAATCATCGTTTAAAAACGGCATTTTGTATTTACTCTGGTTATCTTTGTGTAATATTAAAATTAGTTTATCATCTGTCGTTTGTGACAAAAAAAGGGGAAGGAGCAAAAAAATGTCACAACCCAGGAAGGCCATAACAATGCTTACACCTGTGATAAATGCTGATGCTCCAAGGGTGTAAATTCATTTTTTTACACAATTTTTTTTCGCTAAAGTCGAATGCATTTGTACAGAACTTTAGGTGAACAAGACATCATTTATTGATTACCTACATTATCCTCACAGCTTCAATGACAAATGAAGCAAAGAGAATGACTGAAAGACACAATCGTTCTGTCCAACTTTTTGTTTAAAACATACAGGGAATCATTCGAAAAGGCAGATTTTATTTGGGACAAAAAAAAGAAAATACTTTTTTTTTATTATTAATTTCCCACTTTGCATCAAGATTATTTTAAATCAGTGAAGAAAACCCTTGTGATCAGTGTAAACCAAAACCATTAGAACTTACACGTCTGCATACACTGTATGACTATATACAGTACATGGTCCTGCTCCAAAACCAGTCCTTCCGTCCACATATTTCTACATACTATTCCTCGACTGCTCATCTCCTCTCCCACTAGGCTTAACTCTTAAAAAAAAAATTAAGGGAAAAAAAGCATGTATTAAGTTAATATGTACGAAACATCTGTTAGAATGCTGATCTCCAATCAGCTCCTGTGCATGCAGCAAACTAAATGGATCAGAGAGAACCAAAGAGCAGATCAGCTCCTTTAACAGATGTGCAGTCAGGGTTCTTAAAGAAACACTTCAGCCCTCCTCAAACCAAAAAAAGGAAAATAGCACTTTGTTAATAGTTCATGTATCAGCTTTCACTCGTGTGTACCCATGTTGGTGCTTTAAGATGAAGCACTTCTTTATTCTTTCCTCTTAAAGATGAGGCACAGAGAAAGCGGCGAGACGTAAATCAATAGAAAGACAGCGCGAATTAAAATGATGAGATAAATAAAAGCAAAAGACAGCCGACTGGTTCATAGTACACGCACACACACAAATTGGAAACCACCCCACCTCCTCCCAAACACACACAATTAAAAAAAAAAAAAGATTTTTGGACAAATTTCAGCATTTAAGGAGGGAAAAAAAGGATATATTTACAGAGTCATATTTGTAACACCGCAATGCATGTCCGCTATACCTACACCTGAACTGATGCACTTTAACGCTAGTGAAAAAGAAGAAATGTGATATTTACAAAATGACAAATCTGAAACTAAAGGTTGAGGAAAACGTAGCTGTGTGTTCTGGGCAGCTGCATGGTGCCTTTTATATGAGTGCTCTTCTTTAATAAGTATGTGTGAAATTAAAACATACACACACAAAAATATTTTTTAAACACACACACTCCAATGGAAGCTTAAGATCTGTAGAATGTATATCGAGTTGTTAGTTAGCTGGGGAAAACGGCGTCTTCGATGGCGGTCTTGTCTCTCCGCTAAAGACAGTAGAGGAGGAGAGAGTTCAGTCCAGGCTCTGATTGGTTGAATTCAGTCCACTTTCACAACGCTGTAGATTTTTGTCACGAACCAGAAACAGGCGAAGAATCCAATCGTTCCTGTGAAGATGAAACGTAATTTCATTTTAATTCGCTTTAATTAAGGAGAAAATCAACATTTCACAAACAAACTGCTGTCTCTCAAATGAAATACAATACTGGGCAAGAGTCACCGCTCACTGTTTCATAATCAATTAAATTAGATTTAAATTGTATTAATTTAAATAAAATAAATGAGAAAAAATGTTTTACTGCGACAGACTGCAAATTAAAGATACAACTTAAAAATTGGTTGTTTCTGTAACGACCACAGCAGCAACCTCGTTTCCCCTCTCGTCTGATCCAACCACTCAGCATTCAGCATCACCAGTATACTAATCACCGGTCTGATCATCTGTCATCATCTGAACCTGATTCTCACCGGTTCATGCCTTAAGTTAGATGGGTTCTTTTATGCTTGAATGATTTATAGATCACGATGTGGCTTTAATGTCCAAAAAAAAAAAAAAAAAAAAAAAAAAAAAAACCTTTCCTCAGAAAACGAGAGCTCAAATCTTGGCAAAAATGAGACAAACAAGAAAGTCTGGCTCTTTGGAAGCAAAATATGAAGAAATGAGGGGGTTTGTTGTGGGGGCTTAAGACTTTTGCACAGTATTGTATGTGCAAATCTTCTCTCACGATAAACTAAAGCTTCATTCAAATGCAAGGGAAAAAAAAAAAAATTCCCCCTTGGCGTGCTGTTATGCAAACATATAAATCAGCGATGGAGGTGCGTGATGATGTTCTGATATCTTTCACCAAATCTACACCAACCCACCCACCTGTAAAGAGGAAGAAGATCAAGGCCATGATCATTGTGTAGCCGAAGTACAGTATGGTGCTGGCCAGGCCGGTGATCTGCAGCTTGGAGAAAAAGTAGTGTACAGCGTAGACGAGGAAATACGCCGCCGTGAACCCGCTGGTAAGGAAGGAGCGCCACTGCCAGTGGTAGTCCTGAGGAACGCAAAACAATACAACAGCGTCAGCATCCGTCGACAGCAGAAGAAGCTAGACGCAAAGCTAGAGTAAAATGATTGGGGGGTTTTTATCTATAGTAAACATTTCCATTCTGGGTGATTATTATTATTTCGCAACATCTATTATATCTACATCGGCTATATAAACTAAGCAAAAATCTATTATTAAAAAGCCAGAATAAAATCTAAGTATTTTACTGGAGTAATAGTTTACTAGGGAATCTTAACTCAAGAACAGGATGTGTGTACTTCGTCTAGCAGCGATTATCATCAACACAGTACGCGAGGTGATCATTAAAAAAGACTGTGATGTGAATCGTACCTCTGCACACAGGTGGAAGTAACAGAGCAGGATGGTGGCCTCAGAGCAAGTGATCACGAGGATGATGAAAACGAGGAAGAGGAAGCCGAACATGTAGTACATTTGATGGGACCTGGAGAGGAAGCACACACACCATTAGGATAATCAGATGAGGCTCATCGTGTACTGTCCAAAAATCTCCATGAGTTAAATATTCTTATTATCCTGTTCTCTGACAATATTCTTCTCAAACCCGGCGTTACTGAGGAACAAACCAAAGCTGATCATTAAAAGTAGATCCCGCTCTCTGCCATGCATCCAAGACTGCCTTTAAATATCTTACAAACATGCATCGTTATGAATTTTTATATATATATATTTTTTTATTTATTTATTTATTTTTATTTATTTTTTTTTTACACCAGCTGGTCAGGGCAGAACTCACCAGATGCTGTTGAGGATGAAGAACAGCTGGATGAAGATACATCCGAAGGGCAGGATGCCGCCCATCACGATGCCTGGGAGGGGTTTGGTGTAAAAAGACTGCTCTGGAATCTGACGAGGGATCTGATTGGTGCGTACGGGATGTTCGATGCCCTGAGACACACAGAAACCACAAATAATTAATGCAAACAAACAAAAAACTATGGACTGATGATCCATGATGAAACCACACCTGGCCAAAACAGGCACAAACACAATTTACCGACCGTGCCTGCCTATAGACTCGACGATTAAAGTCACGCCAAAGGTTATTGTTTTATTCATAATGCTTTAAATCAACAACAAAAAAGCTTTAAATCAGCAATATTTAACAATCATACTAGTATTTGTATGCACTCACAGCTTTCTTAAAGCCAAAGTACGCTCCTACGAAGGTAAGAGGGACGGAGATGCAGAACCACAAGGCCAAGATGGCCACCAGCGTGCCGAAGGGCATGGCGGCCGACGAGCCCTCGCCCCACAGGATCAGGTTCATCAGGAAGAAATCAGCAAACACCACACTGTAGGAGAAAAACCAGGCTTTGTTTAAAATACATTACAAACAAAACATAGAATTGGATCTGACTTAAAACGGAGATATGACCGGGGGGGTCGGGGGGACTCACCCGGGGCAGAGGAACGACGTCAGCAGCACGTTGGTCTTCCACTTCTCTCCTCCGAACGCTGCACACATCAAACACACACATGCTCACGTTAATAATATACACGAGATCGAATAGCTACTGAACATCCACGTTTCCTGATACAGCTTCTGTGAAGGTTTAGTCAAATGGTTTAAGAGGAGTTGTAGATGGAGGAAAAGTCTAACAAAGATGGATGATGCCTACGCTGTCATCAGACAGCAGACACTGATCCCGATGTGACACAGTGAAATAGCTAGTGGATATCTGCAGAGTTAAACATTGGCTATACAAGCCAGTCATCCATGGCGCTGCATTTACTAGATATACATCAACTGTATATGCTCGTTACTGAGGAGACGTGTGTAGGTAGCAAATCAGAGCAGCATGATAGTGGAGATGACTTCTCAATACACATTCAGCTCTAAATCTACCAGAATTAAAGGAAGTGCCACCTTGTGGCGTTATTCGGTATTACCGTGTAGACACATTGTTTAACATCTGACTGTTACAGTATATTGGATGGTATTAGATCATTAAATAATATATATGAGAAGCTAGTGCACACCTTGCTAACCTTTTCTAAAAAAAATAAATAAAAAAAAAACCAGTGCGGATTCAACCATTTTCCTTTTCGTTGCATACATTTTTTTATTATTATTCAGAAAAATAAATAAATAAAAATAAATAAATAATGAAATAGCCAGTGCAAATCTATGCACCCTAATTAAAGTGCTAAACAAAATAACAAAACTGAAAACAATCTGATTTGTTACATTATATTCGGTTTTGTTATTTTATTTTTGAATTTGTTATTTTGTTTTTGAATTAGTTGTTTTGTTTTCATTTTGTTATTTTGTTTTTGAATTTGTTTTGTTTTCATTTTGTTTTTGAATTTGTTGTTTTGTTTTTGAATTTGTTGTTTTGTTTTTGAATTTGTTATTTTGTTTTTGAATTTGTTATTTTGTTTTTGAATTTGTTATTTTGTTTTTGAATTTGTTATTTTGTTTTTGAATTTGTTTTGTTTTTCGTTTCGTTATTTTGTTTTATGGTTTCGTTATGCACTTCTCAGCCACCGTATGAAAGGTTTAGGAGGAGCTGCGATAGAAGAAAAGCGACAACGCCGTTATTAAACGACACGGCGGCGATTGATCCGTAGGTTTCGCAGTCAGGCAACACAAAAAGCATCATGGGAAAATTCTTAGTTACCATTTTAGTTACATCTCCTTTAAACAGTTATGTTGTAAACAAGTTCTTCTTTGTTTAATGACAAACTGCTCATGATGACACCAGCAGTGTGTGTGTACGCGAGTAAAAAACGGGCCCCTTCTGACACTGATTAGACCTAACGACCTGCACAAGGCTCTGACAGAACTCCGGAGTCAATGGTGAGGGATTAGCGTCTCAGCCGTGTACTCACACTTGTAGAATCGGGCAGCGATGTAACCAGCTGGAGTTCCCAGCAGCACCCAGAGCACCACGGCACACGTCATCAGAGCACCGCGGTTAGCTGGAGACAGGAAGCCCAGACATGCAAAAACTGGAGAGAGAGAGAAGGAGAGAGAGAGAGAGAGAGAGAGAGAGAGAGAGAGAGAGACAGAGAGAGAGAGAGAGAGAGAGGACATTAAGTAAGATCTAACTTTCCTGTTAAACATTAACCTGCACGTCCTGGTGACTAATCACGACATGACTTATTTAATAAAGCTTGTGCTGACATTGCCTTGGGAAATCTAAATACAGGGAAGTGGTAACGATTTCAGGAAAAACAGAACACACCTATAAATGTGGAAAATGAACTACGTGTAGAATAAATAATTCACTCAGAGTTACACAGAGACCTGAAGATCAACAGCTATATAACGGACTGATGACAACGGCATCTATAAAGTTGCGGCAGTGTGTGAGCGTAGAGCGGGTGTGATCAATACGAGGAACTCACAGAGAGTCACGAACGTCATGATGAAGATCTGCGTTCCCGACCCGAGGAAAACGGAGAGCAGCATTCCTTTACGCGGCGGACGGAACACGTCGCCGTGCACCAGCTTCCAGCCGAACTCCTCCTGAGCATCCTCCTGTAGAAGCCGTAACAAAACACACACGCGCGCACACAGACACAAAGTTGGGGTTAAAGGATCTGGATGTGGATTTTAGAGGGGGGGAAAAAACGGAAATGTCACTTTGCATCAGTTCACTTAATGAGAGAGAGAGACGGATAGACTTAACATTAGAGAGAAAGAGATGCTTAAAAGACTGAAAAGCTGAAAGACTGACTGAAGGAGACATAATGAGAAACATTAAATAAATTGAAGAACAAATTTGGGCCTTGTCAACACAATCAGGTTTTTTTTTCTTCTTTTTTTCCCCTCAGTATGTCATTAAGGAGAGGGGTTTATTAACGTTTTTGGAAGGAGTCTCCAGTATTACAACTTTTTAAACGGGTCAAAGTTTTCAAATGGAGTAAAGACTGCAAAATAAATGAATTAATTAAAAACTGTAATGAGGAGTCTTGTAGTTATTATACAACATAGAGAGACAAGAAAAAAAATCAACTATAAGAGGAATAAAGTGCTTCACAGTGGTTGATTCGCTTCTTCGAGATATCATCTGTGTGTAGCGTGTGTGTTGTAGTGTGTGTAGTATTGTGAGGTACCAGACTGACCACGGAGTCCATCTGGTTGTAGCGGGCGATGTCTTTGTGCAGCGTGCGCAGCATGATCATGGCCACCATACCGGACAGGAAGAGCACTATGACCAGGGAGTTCATGATGCTGCGGCCGAACACACGAGAAACGAGAAACATCTTGTAAAATCTTCTTACTTCTTTTCATGCATCTTGTACACGAACGAGTCTATTTTGTGTGTTTGTGCGTGTAGGCTCACCTAAACCACTGGATGTTGGTGTGAGGCATGGACTCCAGGATATAATCCCAGCGAGAGGCCCATCGGATGTTCGGCTCCTCCTGTAACCGACAAGACAACATCACTCCGATTAGACAAAAAGATAAAAAGGAGCTAAAGCGAATCTGTATTATTAAAAGTGTTCAGGCTTAATTAAGACAGAACTGACCGTGAACACTATAGAGTAGGTGTAGGGGATGCTGATGTCTCCTGTGAACTTGTTTTGCAGACTCATGGGCGGCCCTGTGCAGTCCGGAGCGTCCGGATTGCTCTGTTTATAGCTGATAACACAAAGCACAGCACAAAACATCACCATCAGCAGCAAACACTCACGCCGAGACCTGGTGTTTAACCTCTGTTAAACAATGAACGTCAGGCATGAGGGCTGGCTTAGATCTTTACATTAGTGCAGGATGTGATCGTGTCCACTAGGGGGCAGGAAACTACAAACTAAACAAAGAAGGAGAACAAGACATGAAGCAGGTTGGTGATACATGGTGTTACATGATGGAGTAACAGGGCCAATATGGGATAAGAAAAAAAAAATGGAAAAAAGATGGAGTTGGAGGGATAGAGGCAGGGAAAGTTTAAAACTCAGAACTGTCAAGTTGTAAGTTGAAATTTTCAAGAAAAAAAAAAAAAAGAAATTTGAGTATAAAAAAATATATATAAGAAAAAAATTCTAATTTATGAGAAAAAAAAACATGAAACGTACGAGTTTAAAACACAGAACATTACAAAAAAAATACTTTGGCTTGACATTTTGTGGGGTTTCTTCTAACAAGGAAGGAAACCTTGTATACACTTTGCTTTTCAAGGTTGGGCAGACATCACTTGTTACACATTATGCCTGGAGTGGAAGATCTTATCAAACTCGACTTTTACCTTGGACTTACCAACAAGGAAATACTTGTTATTTTAGCCCATTTTCTAAATCGCAAATTCACAACTTTTTTCTCTCAATTTATTTTCCTCAAAAATGTCAAAATGTTTCCCCCCCCAAAATGTGCCCCCCCACCTCAAAACTTTCTAGCTTTGTTTTGTCCTCTAAAATTTCAACTTAATCATCTTGAGTTTTAAACTCAGAAATTCCCTGCACTTCCAAGTCTTTTTTTGTGTTTTTTTTAAATCCCATATTGACCTTAATACTCGTGTAAATTGTTAAATATAGATATTTAAAAATAAATTTTATGTTTGTGTTTAAAGTTAAAAGAATCAGGATTTCTGTAAAACTGTGATACGAAAAGAATCGTTATGATAATATATCTGGTTGAGCCCTGGTGATTCCCATCCCTACTCCATAGTGCAATCGTTTTGGGATTATAATCGGAAAAATAATAGACAAATACAGATTATATATTATAGTTCTAACCAGGTAATCTGATTGGACAAGAGCCATTCCATGAGTGCTGATATAGACCATAACAGAGGAATAAGAGGAATAAGTAGACACAAAAAGACACTTACGAGATTCACAGGACTGTCCACCACCTCCATGTTTAATTCTCCTCACATTTTTAGCTACACAGTACCAGTAAGAGTTTAAAACTACCCGTTAATTACATTAAATAACGGTCACAAGCTCCGCCAGTTGCGGAAAGAGATGTTTGAGGAACTGTTGTATAAAAGCAATATCACGCTCAAGGTCATGCTGTTGTACTGAATATCAGCACGGCGGTAATATACTCAGCAAAAAAAGAAACGTCCTCTGACTTTCAACTGTTTTTACTTTCAGTAAACTTAATGTGTAAATAT
>JAQMYG010000010.1:9582962-9599864 GCA_030014215.1 Clariallabes teugelsi
TCACAATCTCTCCTCTGAACATGTCCAAACCACCTCAATCTGGCCTCTCTGACTTTATCTCCAAAACATCTAACATGTTTAGAGTGTTTAAGGGTCGGCAACCTTAAACACTAAAGATCGACCTGGACCCGTTTCCCACGATAAAGAAAACACAGGAAGACACAAAACCTTTTTGAACTCTAAAATGAAGATAACACTGCATATATCGGTTTTTACTTTTATGCTATGTATATAAAAAAAAAAACTATAGTGTGTTGCATTTATGAAATCAATGAACTGCTACTGAGAAAACAAAATCTTATTTCCGAACGCAACAAAAACATTTTGAACTCTGAAAAAGAAAGAGCCACCGAGTTGAAGGTTATTTGCTAATAAAATATTCTGTGTCTCTGTGTCTATTTGAGTCCTCCTCGTATTTATGGGGGAAAGAAAAAAAAAAAAAAAAACTAAAATTATCCACTTGCAGCAAACTGAAAATGCCGTCTGCTTCTGTGTGCCGTTATCGTTTTCCCGCGTGTACTGGAGCGTGCAGTTGGTCAGCTGTAAACCTGAATGAAACCGGGGCTCGAAAAGCTCAATAAATAAAAAACAAACTAATTTACATTTATTTTATATACTTAATATTTATTTTCCAAAGCCACAGGGAGCTGCAGCAGAGGGATTTAAAAGAGCCACCCCGGTTGCCGACCACTGTGTTAGTCGGTTGGCTACTAAAAGCCATAGGATACATCAACATCTCGAGTTTGACTCAAATAAAAACCTGCCTTTTTTAATAATGCTTAGTGCAAGTAGGTGTCGCAAAAGCCTGTCAGTTTTGCAGTGAGAGTACAAGGAGGCATTCTAAGTATGAATTGAATGTACTGTTCATTCATTCATTCAGCAACGTTAACCTCAGACAACACACACATTCTGTATCTGTACCTGGGACTTTCTCCTCGTCCTGCTGATCGTCTCTTTTCTGGCTGTCGGCCAAGATCTCATCTAGCTCGTCGTCGCTGATGGGCTCGTATTCCTCCCCACCCGACACCGCCGACTGAGCGTCCTCACCCTTCCCTTCATCCTCTACAAAAAAAAACAAACAAACAGTTAAAGCCTGGTCTTGGAACTCTCTCAGTGTACAATCATTTAGAAAACCATCTCACCATCAAGGCTGTCTATCTTCTCTGTCTCACAGGATTCCATCTGTACATGTGGCTCGTCCGTAGCGCTGGGTTTGTCCATGTCCGCATGGGCTTCTCGAAGCAGCAGGGGCTCGTAGTCTCCCCGCTCCATCCGCATCTCCGCACGGCTCTTGGGTTCCCCTAACGGCGGGAGCTCGAAGGGCAGCATGCGCTCTCGTTCTCCTCGGTCTCTGTCCCGCTCTCGCTCCCTGTCGCGGTCTATGCGTTCGTGTGAGAGCAGTCCCTCAGGCAGAAGTCGTTCCCTTTCGCGCATCTCACGCAAATCCCGCTCTCTGATCGGCTCCCGATTGGGGCGGAGTAGGAGGGGCTCGCGACCCCGGCCTCCCCACTCCGGCACTCGGGGCTCTGGCTCCCAGTCGCGCTGCTGTGATAGCGGTGGCTGGTTCGGCGGCTGCCGGTACTCCTTCCTGTCGCGGTCAAACTGTTCACGCTCGCGGTCCCGGTCACGCTCGCGGCTGTCGTGTGAGCCGGCGCGAGAGCGTCCTTGACGCTCCGACTCCGGAGAGCTGCGTCTAGAGCTGTGACTACGCGAGTCCTGTCGGTCTAGAAAAAATAAATAAATAAATAAATATATACAGTTGCATTACTTGGTGTGTTTCTTTGATGATTCATAGAGAATAACTTTTATGACCTGAAATCTTTGATAAATTTGTTTTGCATTAAAGCATGAGTATGTGGGTGTATTGTGCATCAGGAATCGATTACCTGATGAGGTGCTACGACTCGGCTCTCCTCTCCTCAATTGGTCGATCCTCGACTTCCTCTCTTCCCTCACCCCGATGGGTTCGGTGGCTGCCACCCTTTCCCTCTCTCGTTCCCTTTCTCTCTCCCTGTCCCGCTCTCTGTCCCGGTCGCGGGAATTAGCGCCCTGTCCACGTGCCCTGCGAGACCGCGGCCCCGGCTGACTGTCCTCTGTGCGGTGGGCCGAGTCGTTGGAGGGCGAACGGAGCCGGCGCGATGCCGCCGCCCGACTCGGGTTGCTACCCATGCTGCTACTGCGTTGCTGCCTTTGATCGGCCTGCTGCGGCTTGCGCAACATGTGTTGCGGAAGAAGCGGCTGCAGCGGAAGGGCGTGCATCACCATGGGAGGATCGGGGAGCAGCGGAGCTAGAGGTGGGTTCCGGCGGGGCAGCAGGCGCTCCGGAGCTCGCTCTGATGAAGCTTCGGTGCGCTCCGGGACCTCCTCGTCGGACCAGTCACTGAAGTTAGTGTCCATTTTGAGCGGTACTGCTGCTGCCGCCGCAGCCGCAGCATGACCAGACATCAGTGCTCGCTGGGAAGGCAAGTCCTCTTTGTTGATGGGAGGAGGTGTCTGAGGACCGCGGCGTCTCTTGCTGATCGGTTGCTCATCCTCCGATTGGTCAGACTCGGCACCTCGGGAACGCTTCCGCCTCCTCTCCAGAGACTTCTTCTTGCCCATTTTTGGGGGTGAGAGAAGCGGGCGTGGTGCTTCAGGGGGCACTGAGGAAACGGAAGGGGCCGGGGGCTCGGGGTTAAACCGATCTCCACCAGTGCTGCCCTCGTCCTCTTTCCTGTTTTTTTTCAGGGTCTTTTTTACAGACTTTGTTTTCTTCTTGCCCTCCTCGTGGACGAGCGGTACAGGCTCTCGTACCTCGGCGACGGCAGCTGAGGGGGCAGGTGGCGTGATGGCATCTCTCTGCTCTTTACCCCTTCGAGACTCAGATGTTGGCGCGTTCACGGAACTCTCTGAAGGATGATCCCCACGGCGCTCTGTCCCCCGAATCGTGCCCCGATCAGCGCGAGGCTCTGCTTCTTCGTGCCGAGCGCGCACATCCTTCTTGTCGCCGCGACGCTCGTTGTCCCTCCAGCGTGAGGACTTGTCCTCGACGGATGCGCGAGGAGGGGAGCGGCTTGGCTCCTGAGGACGGACAACCTGACTCAAAAGTCTGTTTTTATCACCTGCGAAAAAAAAAAAAAAAAAAAAAACAGACCATTAAAAGAGCTCTGTAAAACCAGACAATAGCAATAACACAGTGCGTTATCTCTCACTTATTGTCCACTTTTACTAGTTACCTTTCTCCTCTGTACTGTTGTAGCCGTCGCTGTCTGCAGGGCTCCCTTCCCGCACTTTTTTAGGAGAGGGCCGGGGGCTGGGCGTGTTCTCCGGGCGGTGCCTCTTGCGCCCACTAACAGAGTTGAGCAGAGAAGGTTTTCAGTTACACTAACCGCACTCGATCAACACGACTAAATGATGAATGCTTTGAAACTCACGCGTTCTTTCGCTCTTCATGAGCGTCTCTGACGGAGCGTTCATCTCGTACCTCCTCTCTTCTGTCCCTCCTCTCCTCCCTGCCTTTCTCTCTCTCCTCCCATTCTCTCTGCCTCTCCCTCTCTCTCAGCTCCCTCTCCCGTTCCCTCTCCTTCCTCTCCCGTTCCCGCTCCTCTCTCTCTCGTTCCCTCTCCCGTTCCCTCTCCCGCTCCTCTCTCTCTCGTTCCCTCTCTCTCTCCCGCTCACGCTCCTCTCGTTCTCGCTCCCTCTCGCGCTCCTCCCGCTCCCGTTCCCTCTCTCGCTCCCGCTCTCTCTCACGCTCTCTCTCCCTGACTCTTTCCCTCTCCCTCTCGGCCTCTCTCTCCCGCTCTTTCTCTCTTTCCCGCTCCCTGTCCCTTTCGCGGTCTCGCTCGCGGACCTCTCGCTCGCGCCCCCTGTCCTCCCGTCTGTCCTCTCCTCTGTCGCTCCTCCTGTCGTCTCTCCTTTCGTCGCGCTCCGCGTCCTCACTGCGGCCCTGGTGGCGACTAGGTGAAGGCGCTCTCTGATCTGCTGAGAACAGAAGCCGTGTTACGACTCAAGTTATTACACAATATGAGTTTTTAAATGTTTTATCTGTTTGAAGGTCTTGAAGGAAAGAGATAATTTATAACCTCTGTCCCTGTGGTCACGGCGATCCCGGTCTGCCTGACTACCACGGCGGTCGTAAGACGAATCTCGGGTCTGCTCGCCACGCTGCCTGTCGCCGTCATAGCGATCACGTTCTGTCGCCCTCTCCGTGTTTCTCTCGGAGCTCCTCTCCCTTAGGCCGCTGCTACGAGGCTCCCATGCATCATGGCCGCCGGTGTCTGCCTGCGATGTACGAGACCCACGAGCCGATCCTGGTGCGGAGAAGGGGCGGGGCATGATGACAAATTAACAACAAACCATCATCTTTTGAGAACGTCAGGCGGAATAATTTCCTCACCTTTCTCGGGGTTGTCCGATGCGCGTCCCCTTCCTCGTCCCATCCTCTCTGCTCGAGATTCGTTCCTGTTGTCTGCCCTGCTCTCGCTCCTCCCCTCGTCTCTACCATGTCCTCTTCCGTAATTTCTCTCTTCCTGCACTGATGTATCACCTTTCCTGTGAGCATCATTCCTTTCCCTCTCCCTTTCCCTCTCTCTTTCTCGCTCCCTCTCCCTGTCCCGATCTCGCTCTCTCTGTTCCATCGAGTCCCTGCCGGTCCGGTCTCTGGTGTCGCGCGCGTCCTTGGCGTCAATGCCGCGGTGCTGTCGGTCATCGCGCGTGTCTCGCCGGTCCCGGTCGAAGCGGCGGTCGCGGTTCTCTCGGGTCTCGCGGTCTTCGCGTGAGGAGGTCTGATCGGCCTCGTAGCTGCGATCTTCCCGTCCGCTGTCTTTATCGCGCTTCCCGCGACTTTCTAAATGTTGAAAGAGAAAAATACTGAATGAATAGATTACCAGATATCTAACGATTATAGATTCATGGGTTAGAAAATACTCGTACCATCTCGCCGTTCATGACGCCTGTCGTGTGTGGGGCTCCTCTCCCTCTCCCCACGTCCTCGCTCTTTTTCCCGCTCCCGGCCCTGCGAGTGATGGCGGGAGGCGGGGCTCGACCTCTGCGGTGTGGAAGGCGAACGGGAACGTGAGCGGCGTGAGGCCTGAGCCGCTGTAGGCGAGGATGACAAGGGGGGGAGCAGGTCTCGTTGGTAGGACGGGGAGGCGGAGCCACGGCGCCGGCGAGGAGACGGAGAGTGGCGCGGGTGCGAAGATCCGGAATGAGATGAGGGAGAGTGGTGAGGGCGGGTTGTTGGAGAGGGGCTCCGGTGGTGACGCGGTGGGGTACGAGACCTTATAAGGGAACAACAAAAAAAAAAAAGATCAAACATGTGCCTGTCACATCAAGCTAACAAACTTTCATGGTCCGAGATTCATAACTCGAATGTTCTTAAGTCGGGGACTACACCTGTATTCAACATGTTTTTGACCCGGAGTCAATCTGAACCAAAAGTTTGTACATTTGACTAAAAATCTCTAATTCCAGTCAACATCCACTTTCCACTATTACATGTATTTCCAGAGGAAGAAAAAAAAAAAGATTCTTACTGGGCGACTTGCCGTAGCGTTAGCATATCCAGCGCTTCAGCTGGTTAAACTGCACTGGTTTTGCTTACCTCTGTGGTGAGCTTTGTTTTTGGCTGGCAGGTTTGGGGGATGAGGACTTCCTCCTGGTCTGGGGAGACACCTCTCTCCCAGGAGACGATACACTTCCAGAACGTTCCTCTGATGTCACCGATCGCTTGGCCTTGTGGGAGCTGTCAGAGCGGTCCCTACAACACCCACCACGGTATTCATTAATATTAAAAGATCTATTTATCTACAGAATCCCCTCACATCCAGCATAAAACATCAATCTAAAAAAGAAAAACTTGTAGGCAGCTTGTTCACGAGAGGCGTGTACCTGCGCTTCTCTTTCTTCTCCTTGTGTTTATCGATGTCCCTGCCCCTCTCCTTGGTCTCTTTCTGCTTGTCTTCACTCTTCTCCTTGTTCTTGTGCTTGCCCTTGTGCTTTTTGCCTCCTACAGGCAGGTCCAAGGGCACAGGAGGAGGGGGGCTGGGCGTGCGCGGCCCTTTCTTCTTGCTGTGTCCACTCTTGGACGATCTGATCGAAGATTAGAGTGTTAAATTAATTCTTATTAAAAAAATAAATAAATAAAAATAACCCAAAGCATACATAGCATGAGTGAGACATTATAGCGTCGATATTTGGGTAGTTGCAGTATTAAAAAATTAAAAAACAGCATTACTATTGTGTGTAACCATAGAAACCTGTTTTATTAAAACTGACAGTTATTATTAAAACAGAAATTAGATCTTTGCAGACCTCCTGATTTTATTTTAAGCACGTAATTAAAAATTGCTCAGCGCCAATTTCTGTTGAATTTTGGGATGACCAAATGATTTTTTTTCAAGGTTGATTTTTTAATTTATTTTCTTAATGATAACAAAAAAGGTATTTTCCCTTTAAATTTCAAATTAGTATATTTTTTTCTTCCTGTGGGCCAATTGTGATGAAACACAGCCGATATGATGTTACCTCAAGCTCCATCAAATACTCTGAGTATTAAACCACATTAAAATTGGTCGGCAGTTTTGACGTGATGCCTGCACAGACAGACAAAAATCCCATTCTATTACTCATCTTAAATCATATTTAAATCTTATCTGTCATATACACGGTCGTAAACAGTATGATATGCACCGAAATGCTTTTATGACCGCCCGTGACATAAACATTTAAAGAAAAGAGTATTCAAATAAAGATTCTAAAATATGAATCAGATAATTAAAAAGAAAAATGGAGTATAAAAAAGAAAATTAAATATTTGCATACTTATGATTATGTTCATATTTCATTTTCGGTTATCTGTAAAATCGACAATCAAAAAAGAAATGACATGGAATTGAAATGGAATCAGTGAAAAGCCGAGTCAGGAGCAGAACATCGTGCAAAGTTCCAGGTGTGGAAAATTGTAGACCACGTGCAAATGAGTGTTTAATATGAAAATGTGCATTGATGTGCGACGTTGGTCTTGTTTTACTGTGAAGGTCTTCATGAGAGCCAGATTCATCATGGGTTTTGCAAAAGCACTCGACGATCCTGTTCTTGCACAAACTATTTCAAAACAGCTGACCATCATGTCCTAAAATAACACTTAACTGTTGTTGTCCAAACTTTTGACTGGTACTGTAAATATCCTGGTTTCCCATCTTACAGGCTCAGGAACCGGTTTATTTTGAAACCAATGAGTGCATTTTGTTTAAAACATACTGGATGAGAGTTTAAATGTACCTGCTCTCTGTGTCCTCTGTTCTGCTCTGCTCCACCACTGGGGAGGAGATGACTGACGAAGAGGATGATTTCTTCTCCTTCTTGCCAGAGCTGCTGCCTTTCCCAATGGACTTGCGTTTAGGAGAACCGCTGGGTTTTCTTTTAGGGGAGCCGCTGGACTTGCGGGACAGGGGTGAATTCTTCGAGCTGGTGTGATCAGGAGACCCCTAAAAAAAATCAAGACGCATTTCAGTACACGAAATGTGTAATAGTGCCATTCACGCAGAACACCAGGCCTTTGTGTGATTTAAACAGAACAGACCACGTTTAGACAGGCACTCTGATTATAGTGTGTTTTATTATAGTTTATTTTTTAAAATATGCCAAGTCAATGCTTATGCTCCCTGCAGATACGTGATGATTACAGTTATGTGCAGTATAAACAAATGTTTATTTAAAAATCGATTGCCCATATAGTGTGTAATGCAGCAGAATTAATTTGTTGTGCCAGAGGGCTTTTTCCACAGCAACTCATTACCAAAAATCTATAAACATTTACAATAGCCTCGAGAATTGGTGGATGTTTATACGATTTGCAATTTTTTATTTGAAAATGAGTCTAAGGAAGGTTGTGTGAGAGAAAATGTCAAAGCAACTCCAGAGACAAAAAAAAAAAAAAAAAATCCTTTTTTATTTTAAAAATAATTATTATTAATTTAATTTTTTTATTATTTACCTAAAGCTACTGGTATGCTATGCTTATTTTTCCATTTTATTATGCAAGATAAGGTATCAATTTGGTTGTGTTACCATGCGTTAGTTTCATTATTTATTTTTTATGCCAAAATGTACACAATTCTTAAAGAGACCATTTAATTTTGTTTTGAATTTTGTCTCATGACCGATACAACGATCAGCCATAACATTGCAACAAAAAAAACATGTTGGTTAGTTATTAGCTTATGCCCAGGTATTGTGAGTGATCCAGATTAGATTATTCAAATTTAGAATTACACTAAAAAAAAAAAACATACTAAAATTAAATACATTTAAATTAAAAGCTGAACAGCAAAAGCTGTTCTGAAAGGTTTTGTTTTTATAGTAAATGCTTCTTCAGTCTGAAAACATATTGAATTTAGGTCACATTTTTTGGGTATGGGTCTGGGGGGGAATTAGTTTTACTTATATATTTTTTATATAATAAGTCTACTTTTAAAAGTACGGTAAGCATCATAACTTACAATACTGAAACTCGCACATCTCCTATGGGAGTCACGTGACAAAAGAACGAACGACTCAGGACCGATAAGACTCAAAGGTAACTACTCAATTCTGTTTCCTGTATAACACATACGGAGGTTTTTGCGATGCTTTGCGCATGTGGGACCAATAGAAAATGAAAGAATCACTCTCCGAGACGACTCGTTCATCTGAGTCACGTTAATGATTCGTTCAAAAAGAACGAATAGTTCATGAACGACCCATCACTAGTGTCAGAGAGAGATTTAATAATAAGACGTCACCTGGAACACAGTTATGCTGTCTGGCGTTACATAATTTTGCTGTACCGTATCAACATCCCCCGAGCAAATCATCTCCTTTTGCAGGAGTCTGCGGCAGCGACCTTTGATATGTCCGAGTCAACACGCTAATAGTGTGTGTGTTAGTTTCTTAGAAATAAAACTCACAGATGACAACATGATGATAATGTTCGTCTTTTCATTTCAGTACTCTATATTTTGGCTCTTATTGTATCATTTATTCTTCAGTGCCGTTTTATTGTAACCTGGAGAAAAGGATTATATATAAACGGTAAAGTACCTTATCTTTAGAAGAGCTGCTGGTCCTGGCCTTGGTCACAGATTCCTTTTCCAAAAAAAAAAAAGTAAGGGGGGGGGGGGGGGGGTGGGGGTAAAATTACGGCTTGTCAAACGGACATGTCAGTTACATAGTTTACATGAAATAAACAGCAGCTCATTAAATGTGTAAACAGTTTAATAGATAAGGGCTTGTACCCCTTTTTTAATGAGGAGCTCGTCCCGTTTGTCCATGTTCTCCTGCTCAAGCTTCATCAGCTCGTTCTGGATCTTCTGCCTCTTCATTTCCAGGGATAACTCGTAATCGTAGTCACCGTTATCAGAGTCTTTTGGAGAAAGAAAGAGGGAGAGCATTAAAGAAAAATAAATAAGTGAATAAATAAAACTGTCAAACATCATTTCACAGTCCTAAATATTATATATAAATAAAAATATAAATATTATATATAAATAAAAGACATTTGTATAGCATTACTTTTTATTAAAAAAAAAAAAAAAAAAGCTTTGCATTTAAAAAACAAAAAAGGGATTTACAAGAACAGAAGGTACCAGTATGAAATAAAAACAAAAAGCTGTTTTAAACATTTATTATTAAAGAGACATTTTAAAAATCAACATCTTTCACCACATTTTATATCTACCATTTAGACTCATGTTGTGATGAATCTACCACATGTATCCTTCGGTCCTCTCTATTTCAGAGGACTGTCTCACCTTCACGGTTGGCCTCCCACTCTGCCGCTTCCTCTTCGCTGCCTGGCGTTCGCTCTTTAGTGATCTTTATATCCTCTTTCTCTCTGTGTCTGCTTCGGGATGAATCTCTCTGCTACTCACATGCACACACGGTCACATTAGCGCACTGGGCAAAAAGAGTGGTGTACCGTAGGTTGATTTGTAAAAAATTTGTAAAAATCGGTCTTACTCTAGTTGTGGGTGAAGTAGGTTCGTCTTGGTCTCTTTTCTGAGTGTCTGCATCTACATCCTGTCTCTTATTTTTCATCCTCTCCCGGAGATCACCAGTGGGCCTCTCAGATGACCTACACACACACACACACAAAGCAGAGCACTCTGTATACTGGGAATGGGAATCACATTGGCAGTCACCAGCCGATACAATATTATCACGATACCTGGGTGTCGATTCTATTTATACTGCGATTCTGTCAGTATCGTGATTTTATAAATATTCCGATTCAGTTTTCTTTTTTTCTGATTTTTTTTTTTAATTTTTAAATCTTGTATATTTAACTTGAAATTTACATACCATAGCTTTATTCAACAGCTTCACAAATTAGTTAATTCAATTCAATTCAATTTATTTTTATATAGCGCTTTTAACAATGGTCATTGTTAAAAGCGCATAGTAAGTAAGGCTGTGTTTACTTACTTATGTTAGACATAAGTAAGTAAACACAGCCCAATGGGTTTGAGTTTGGAGGCTTTTGAATATGTGCAACTTCTCATAATGTTGAACATCATAATGCTGTTTCTGTTGCACTACTTTAGATGCTTGCGTATTTTTTATCAAGTTGACAAACAGTCGATTCCCGTCACGGGCTGATCGACCGGTGCGTCTCTATTATAGATTTAATAAAGCATTTAAAAATAGCAGCATTCATAGCTGAATCAATTTCTCCGCATCTCCTGTATACATGTTAAAGAGTCGTTAAACCCCTTTTAAATGTAATTATAAACAACATTTCGCATTCAATGTTTTAATGAGGATCAACAGAATGTGACTTTTTATATATATGTAAACTTAAAGTGTTCGGATTTGTCTTTATCACCCACAGCAGCACTATTTTCTCACCTTCACATTTCCACATAAATCCCTACCATCTTCAAATGACACTGATGAAGTTCAGATTCAATCACACATGTCACACTATGATCAATATTCTTAACAACTTAACACACTTTATGTTTCAGCCACAAAAAAACCCAGAACCCTGGAAAGGAAAAAAAATAAAAAAATTAAATAACCTTAATCTTGTATACTTTTCTGCATTTATTCAGAAATATTTCTTACCTCAAGCATCTCAAGGGTTATTTTGTCTGATTTCTTTGTCGTTATTAGAGGATTCTTTTTACTTTTACTCCGCTACATCCTCTAAGACTATGATGAACCTGACTACTTAAAAAAAAATTATTTTTTTTTACTCTTCCTCAAGTGTACATGTAATTAAAGAACGTCTAATTTTACTTCAATAATTTTTGCCCTAGGAAATCTCTACATTTACACAAGTACAGTATTTGTGTACTTTCCCCACCTCTGCTTTTCACACAAGTGTTTGCGTGTGTAGTTCTGACAGTCCTGGCATGTCATTATGTCCATCAGGACCAGGCTGAAGGAAAGCCTCCTCACCTGCTGAATCCTCCAGAAAAATTCTTGCCTCTTGCCGGAGTTCCATGCGTGTAGCGACAAGTGTTGCCGTAACTGCAGTTTCCTGTCTTCAACCAATTTCTACACTGGGTCTGGAGGACATTAACATGAAAGTCAAAGTCAAAAGATGCTGTGCTGCTCGGCGTTAAAGTGAAATGTCAGAGACTGTGTAGTCAACACGATTGTGTGTCACCTCTGTGGCATTACTGCCCGTGCTGGGTCCGAGTCTCTCGAAGACGCTGGGCCTGCGGGATGGAGTGTTCGTACTGCTGCTGCTCTCTGATATGGTCTTCGAGTTTTCCACTGTCACCTTCCGCCTGATCTTGGACATTCTGCAGGGCTTGAGACAAAAAAAAATATATATAAAATTATATATTTAAAAAAATGTTAAAGTTAAAAAAAAATTTTTTTAACATGAATGAAAGAGTCTATAATACTAGCATAAAAAGATGATCAGATGAATAAGAGGCTTGTGTTTGACTTTTTTTTTTTGTCTGAGACAAAACAGAGACTGATGTGGATCACAATAACCAAAGCAAGGACTCTGAGGCTTTATAAATTTTGTCAGTAATCCTGTTACATTCGTAGATTCGGTTACAAATATTCAGGTGGGTGCAGAGACTAAAATCTTATTATTTTGTTTTCTTATTTTTCACTTCTGGGGGTCACCGGGTTTTAAAATGCCATATTTATACAGATTGCAGAAATGGAAGGGATATTATCAAAAGTGAATCTTCATAGGGCTGCTTTCAGGCGACCAAACATGTGAAAGTCTGATGGAACGAGATCAGGACTATAGAGAGGATGCTGTAAAGTGTTTTTGCAGATACAGTGTCGATAGTGTGGGCAGAAGTGTGAGGACGGGCATCATCATGCACGACGCCTTGGATGGCAGTCTTCAGTGTAAAATCCAAAGCTTAGTCTTTAGCCCTTCAATAAGCGTCTCACTGTGACAAGCACTGTTGATTGTTGAACCTTTTTCCTGATAATGTTCCAATACTGCTCCTTGAGAAATCCAGAAAACTGTAAGCGTCAATTTTCTAGTTGATGTTTGACTTTTTCTCGGTCTATGATTGAGGATGTTTACGTTGCATACTCTGCGGTTTACTCTCAGGCTCGTAGTGATGAATCCGTGTCTCATCACCAGTAATGATTCACCTTCCTTAGAGTAGAGTATCAGTCCAAATTCTGTCAGATATCCAAACGCTTCTGTTTATGCTCTTCTGAGAGTTGTTTTGGCACCAGGTACACCCTCAGACCACAAAAAAAAAAAAAATAAATCACAAGTGCAAATCACAAGTGGAGCATGCATTCTTGTTCGCCCCACAGTTGCAAATGAACTGATGTAACACGTTCACACCTGAACAGCAGTGACTGGGGAGACAGTAGTCTTGAACGGAAAGATCTGATAAGACTGTTGCTTCGCCTCAGGGTCGTACGCGTACACCCATGTTTCGTCACCGGTAATGATCCTCGACATGAAGGATAGGTCATCCACGGCACACTGAAGGCATTCTCTGCAAACTCCAACTCGATGTTCCTTCCGCTCAACCTAGAGACGAACTTGGCAACAACACGGCACAGGTCCAAATCACGCGTGAGGACTACCTGGACTGTTCCGTATGACACACCGACAGTGGCAGCAATGTCGCGGATTGTCCTCAGACAATCATCATGCACAAGTTGCCGAACGGTTTAGTCATTTTCGTCTTCCGCTCTTGAAGCACGCGTGCCACTCAAAACACCTCGAAGGACTCATCATCGCCACAGACTTGTCAAAAATGCGTTAAACATCTCTGTAGTAGATTTGCCCAGTTTCACGCAGAATTCCACGTTTGCTTTTTTTTTTGCTTCTAACTTGCTGTCCATAATGAAAATCGCAGACGTGGTCAGATTAGCACCAGTTGCACGGCTCCTGATGTACACAGCACGATGTCTTTTGGCACACTGACTTATGAAAGCCCGGTGACTGTGCGTGCAGCCTTGTTACAAAACTAGACTCAAAACTTTTTAAAACCACCTCGTGTGTGTGTGTGTACATATATATACTGTATATATAAAGAAAAAAAGGAACTTTTGTATTATTATTATTATTATTAGAAATCGAGGAATAGAAGCAGTGTGTGTTATAGTAGGAATAAAGCAGTGTGTTTCTAATTTATTCCTCTCAGGTGACTTACAGAATAATACTGACAGGAACAAATGTTAAACCTTGAGGAAAACTGAAACTCCCACACTAAGCACTCAGCTCCAGGGGATTAGCACTAGCATGCTAGCAAGTCAAAACAGCTAACCGCTCAGGACGAGTGTAATTAGGTACATAAACACTATTTGCACTCACATTCATATGTTAATATCTACCATCAGAAACATTATCATATTTAGATGCAAAACAGCTCCAGTTAAGTCCTGTTTATCCATTTAACTGTCTAGCTAACTAGCAGCGTTAGCTCCTCGACCTAGCCAACGGTCAAGCTAACCGGCTAACAAAGCAATATGTTTTTTTTTTCCTTTAAAAAAAGAGAAGAAAACTCTCACCGAAATGTTTAGTTAATCTTGGTGTCCAGTTTCATAAACTGTTGTGAAATGTGTATTATTATTATTACACACAATAAAAATATCTCCGCTCGTTAAACGGGGCTCCCCAAGCCGCCTTCATGATGCTAGGTCGCGAGACTCCGCAATCTCTCGGGCCGCGTCCCAAACGCCTGCCTATTGAATAGATAGATTCCCTAGGTAAGGAGCGAAACCCGACAAGTTCGTACTCTAACTAGTGTGCTTCCTTATGGAGTGCGCCGTCGTTTGGGATAGAGCGCAGAAAGAGCATTGTGGGAGGGTGCCTGGACGTGTCATGTGGCGTTTACAAGACCCAGTTCTGGTATTATGCATGGTACTGAAATTTGCTACGGATTGCACCCTTTAAAAGGGAGTTTTTATTTGTTAGTTTTATTATTTATTTTTTCATTCAAACGCAATATTGATGTTTTCACAAGCGCTCGGGGTACATTCCGTGACATACCATTTACACATATTAGTATACAGTGCTAGAAATTACTTTAATAAAAGAAACATACATTGTGTTTTATGCACTGGGTTCAAGGTGATGTGTGTGTGTGTGTGTGTAGGAGCCAAGTTGCACTGGCAACCCCTGGTTCTGACAAATAAATCCAACGCCAAAACATGCAGTTCCTCGAATGTCCACTGGGGGCGAAAAGTGAGTCAATCAATAGACCCCCATGTTAAATGGCCAACTTTACCACAGATGAAAAAACAGCTTTGTCTCCATAGCTAGCATATTTTCCATTCATGATAACTGTGTGGAGGTGATGTCTTTTTTTTTCTTCTTTTTAAAAAAAATATATATTAAGCCATAAAAATCAGACATGGTATGGTGGTGTAGTGGTTAGCACTGTGGCCGTGCACCTTCAGGTTGAGGGTTTGATTCATGTCTCAGGTCTAAGTCCAGTTTCCATGTTCTCCCTGTGCTTACTGGGTTTCATCCGACAGTCAAAAGACATGCAGTTTAGGCTAATTGGCATTCCCAAATTGCTCGTGGTGTGTGTGCCCTGTGATGGATTGACATCCAGGGTTTACCCCATATTTTACCTAAAGTCTCCCGGAACAGGCTCTAGGCCCCTGTGACCCTGTGTAGTATAAGCAGTAAAGAAGATAAATGAGTTAAATTATGTCTACTTAGGCAGCATGGTTGGAGGCAGCATGGTTGGAATTACAACAAATTACAGCAGCAATGCAAGTGCCCAACTGCTAGCTGTTTGCTATGCATGACCTTAGCTAACTGGAATCGTTTTAGTGTAATTTCTACAAGTAACGTTGGGTATGGATGACTGAGTTCAATCAAATGCCAAGTGACACTTTTGTATAAATAAACATACTGTAAGGGGCCTTAGTATTATAGCTAAGCAAATGCTCTCAGCCTGTCTGCACTTTCACTTATACGCCCAGCATTTGGAGGAACTGTATCTTATCTCACTGTATTTATCAACAAATAAATGTTGAATCTTGAACTGTGAGGGAGATAATGGGAGATAAAGTACTGTATGACACAGTTTTGAACATGAGGCTCATGAAGCATCAGAACACTATGACATCACAATACACCAGTTGCTCACATCACTGGTTAAAGCCAGAAGGAAAGCACACTGGAAACAACGCTCCATTTACAAACATCTTTCATGACACAAACCACAAAAAAGGAAAAGTAATGGATTGTGACCGGAAAAGAAGGAAAGAGAATCATACAGCGAGAAAGACAATGAATCTTGCTTATGAGGAACCCGAGGTCCAGCCTAAGAAGAAGCTGTCTAAAAGGAGGGGAAAAGGCAAAGTAGAGCAGAAGGTGAAGACAGAAAAGACTGAGACAACCTCCTCCATCACTAAAAAAGGAAGGAAGGGAAATCTTCGGAAGAGAAAAAGATTGGATGTTCATCATGAAGAACCTGAGCCCAAGAAGAAGGCAAATAAGAGGAGAACAGAGAAAAAAGAGAACAAAGTGAAGACTGAAAATGCAGGTATGTGACAGAAATCAAGAACAGTGATCAGACTTTTCATGTAACTAATATTTTAGACTCTGTGGAAGTATGAGCTGGAGCTCTGAAAATGAGCTTCTTTTTCTTCTTTTTTTTAAATTTTGTTCAACAGAAGACATTTTCAGTCGCTACATTTTGGATGGTATGCTGGGAGGAGGGAGCTTTGGTGCCGTCTACCCAGGAGTTCGGAAATCAGATGGGAAAAAGGTGAACATCTGCACAGATAGAGTTAACTGGCCCTGCTGAATATAATACACGAATTATAAATCATTACATATTAATGAGGTACCAAATGATACAAATATTCTCATGTTTTTTAAATTTATTAAAATGTATTTTAAATTTATTAAATTGAGTCATAATTTTATATCTAAGGCTAGTTCCTTAATGAGTTCCACTTGGAAACTGTACTGGAGTTAGATGAGTGTTCAATGAAACTAATTATTTAGTTCTGTGTTGCAGGTGGTCGTGAAATTCACGCCTAAGCGTCCAGATGAGCAGTATATCACTCTTGTAAGTGAACTTTACTCATTGTTTTTGTGATTTTTTTCAGATGAAAATGACTTTCTAACCCAAACTCATTAATCATAGACATATTTCTCACTCATCATTAGATGACTAACATGACTTTTGACCTCACATTCATTTTTGTCCAATGCAATTCTAACTCTATCTACTCCTGTTTTTAGCCCGGTGACATACACAGACTCCCTCTTGAGGTGGCGCTAATGGAGCTCGTCTGCAAGCCGCCTCAGTGTCCGTTTGTGATAGAGCTGGTGGAATGGTGTGAGACACCCTCATTCATCATCTTGGTTCTGGAGCGGCCCGAGCCCTGCGTTGATCTCTTCGAATACCAGCAAACTGTAAACATGTCTGAATCACTGGCTCGAACCATCATGCAGCAAGTGATTCAGGC
>JAQMYG010000010.1:9618439-9655229 GCA_030014215.1 Clariallabes teugelsi
TATATAAACATATGAGAACCAGCATTAAACCTGAGTTTGTCATCAAAGATTATATAGCTGTATTTATATTGTTTAAGCTGCTTCACAGTTTCCCATGACCTTTGAACATTCAAACTTATTGATAGTCCACATAAGAGACTCAAAGAACAGTACACTTTGTCTCTACTTCAGCTGCCTTTCACACACTAACAGAGCAAAGGTTTTAAATGAATGAACTCTCAACTTCTCAAATACTACTTCTGAAACCTCATCTTTAGTACAAGAATGAAAAAAACTAGTCCTAAGGACTAAACTGTGCTTGAGGACTAATATCCAACTTAATCTAAAATGATAAAAAATATTATTTCTCAATTTTTTTATTCTCTTGACATGACCGGTTTAAAAACAGGAATTACCTTCATCCAACAGGGCTCCCTCTGTTTGAACTGAGTTCTAAAGCAGATGACGCGCTGAGGATGGCCCTGGACGAGATCAACACTCGGTTCGCTCGGTATCACCTCTACAGGGTGTCCAAGGCTACAGTCACAAAAGTAGGTTACATTTTTATTTATTTATTTTTCTTTATATCAGGATGCTTGCAGTGACAACTCAGCCAAACCATTTTTACCCAGAGAATTTCTTCCTCTTCATCACCTAGTCTCATCTTTTACACACTGTAAATACACTTACTGTAAATATGAATAATGAATTATCTCTCATCTCTCTCTCATCGTCTATATTGCTTTATCTTGTACACAGAGTCATGGGGGGCCTGAAGTCTATATCAGGAGACTTAAGACATGAGGCGGGGTACACCCTGGACGGGGTGCCAATCCACCGCACGGGGTACAGATGTACACACAAAGATGCTCATTCACACACTACGGGTAATTTGGGAACGCCATTTAGCCTAATCTGCATATTTTTGGACTATGGGAGGAAACCAGAGGACCAGGAGGAAACCCACCAAACCAGGCGGGAATCGAACCCTGATCCTTGCATACTTAGGCTACTTGGTGTTCCCAAAATGTGTGAAAGTGTGTGTGTGTATGCGTGCATGTGTACCCTGAGATGGATTGGCACCATGTCCAGGGTGTACGCCTTGTGCCCGAAGCTTCCTGCGACTTGTTGCGCATTCACAATGACATTAAGAATGGCATGTATAATATAATTTACTACCTGAGAGGCCTTGTAAATACTAGTTCCTGAGACAGCACACACTTGGAGCAGACAGCTTTGACGGATTTAATTGTTATTTGGTGCACTGATGCTTAAGAAGTGTGCGTGTGTCAAGAATC
The DNA here is from genome assembly GCA_030014215.1 of Clariallabes teugelsi. Taxonomy (NCBI): domain Eukaryota; kingdom Metazoa; phylum Chordata; class Actinopteri; order Siluriformes; family Clariidae; genus Clariallabes; species Clariallabes teugelsi. Next base: position 9,619,717 of record JAQMYG010000010.1, read on the forward strand.
CTGCATGTAATGCAAGGTTTTTCCTCTTTCATGGTGCTCCAGGTTGTTCCACTGGGGGCAAACACGTATGATATGGTGCTGAAATTTGGCATAAGGGAGACTGAATGTCGGAAAGGCTCTGGGATCGACCCTCAGGGCTGCGCCTACCGGAGAGGCTTCTTTGTGGTAAGGACAAATCTGTCTGATTATATACTGATCTCGGTCCAGATCTTTTGATGTGCATTCTTCCCAGAACTGCTAAAGAGAACACTAAAACTGATCTCAGATCAGTGTTACATGACTCAGTGATTTCTGTTTATATTTCTCACAATTCTATGGTTTTGAGTGCAGATTTTTAATTTATATGTGAAGATTTTAGAAAACTGAATGACAGATCAAAATAGAATCTGACATATCTTTATACAAATGCTTTTTTAAAACAGATTTTGTTAGCCAGCTAGCTCACACAAGCTGTTTGTCAGACAAGCTTGCTAGTTTGCTATAACTGGCTAGTGTTAGCAGTGAACTGTGTTCATCAGTGTGGCTTATATTAGGTAAAATCATATTCTTAAATGCTAAATGCTAATCCTAGCCCTCTAATATTGACTATTCTGACAAGATTACTGAAAGGAATTTTAAGTTATTCATAAAATACTCAGAATGCTAGCTGCTAACTAGCCAGCTTTAGCTGACATTAGCAGAATGTCTGAGAGGATCTCTTTAGGGCAATAAACAAACAAACTGCTGGCTAGTTAGCAATTATAAGAGGATAAAAGTTATATTTAATTATTATAAGAGGATTCTTGAGAAAACATTACTTTTGAGGGAAAATTAAAACTACTTTTGAGCTCTGAGTGCTTCAGTAACGTGGGACAGGTCTTTAAAGTCAAATATATCCACTTTTAAGTAAAATATGTCTGCTATTTTGTAGCTTGCAGATAGGATCGTCCTTGTTTTGTGTATCAATAGACAACATACAACATTCATTGATTATGTATGCATTTGCTTGTGTACAGTGACTAAAAGTACAAGTTCTTTAAGCCAAATCATGAAATAAAGTGACTCGGTACATATATATTCTATATTGTAAAATCAGATTTTGTAAAAGAAAAGTTAAGAAATTGTAACAGATTAGCAGTGTGCGAATGGGCGGATCTTGGGGGAAAAAAAAAAACACACACTCTGAACTCTTCATATAGTTCACCTCCATTTGGTGCCATGCCAACAGTGCCTGCCTGAGCAAATTCAAAGAACCCCACAGTTTGGAATGATACGTTCCATGAAAGAACAAAAGTTTTAGTTCAGTTTACTTAACTCTTGCATAACGACTTTCAGCAAACTAACCCACCACTGCTTTCGTTTTCTCTTTCTCCATTTCATCCCAATCTTATCTTAAATGTTCTCTATCTCTTTTTCCTTCCCCCGGTGTCCAGGGAGAGGCCGGCTGCCACATGCGAACACATTTGACCGAGAGGCTCACTAATATAGTCTCAATGAAATGCAGCCCAGCGCAAAGTTCTAGCTCCGAGTCCAGTGAAGAGGTGAGTGAGAAAGACTTCATTTAGATACTGTATAATACTGTATATGAATGATCTAAAAGAGCTGTAAAGCCAAACACTGAGCATGTTGTCCTCTTAGGTCCAGGGTGTATGAATACCCGAAAATATTTAAATAACTAATTGCTGGGTAGTGTGGCTCAACAAGGTCGAGACTCTGGGTTGTTGATCAGAGGATCAGGGGTTAAAACCCCACCACTGCTGGGTTGCCACCGTTGGGCCCTTAACTCTATGCCCATATAAAATACCCTGCCACATGATATGGAAGGCATCCTCAGTTCAAGTCACAAGAAAGGCGTGGATTGTGGCAATGACATGTAGATCAAATGATCCAGTGAAGCACCCCGAGAAAAAAATGCAAGGGAAGAAATTGAGTGGCCAACTGAGAATTCAAATTAAATTATCTGTTAAATTTGTGGTTTCAGATGTGGACTGGATGGCAATATGATCCAAATCGACTTGGTCGTAGAGGTAAGTAAATTTATAGACATATTTTGTGTTCATTGAATTAATTCCGATCTACAGCTTGTGATACAGCACATACTTAAGGCTTACTAAAAGTAACTCCATTATGACTTCGCTAAAAAGATGTAGTTATATAGATATAATTGTTTTATCACTTACGATTATCCACCAAGAGCAGTGAGAGTTGTTCATATCATACCATTGTATGCACCAGTTGAGGGGGGTTATGTTGAAACACACCAATTTTTTTTTCTGGAATGTTTGTTGCAGCATGTTCTAGTGTTAACTTTCACAAATAATAAAGTAAAAACAAACAGATTTTATAAGAACGAAAAACCCAAACAAGACATCTTGTACATTTGGGTTGATAAACCATTCTTTAAAATCTAAGTAGGTTTGATTCATCTTAAAACTTTCCCCTTAACTTACACAGTACTTCTCAATGCCTGATTAGTTTATTTGTTGAAATTGTTTCAGACCCTGTACCTTCGACTGCTTCTCCAGGCCCTGACACATCTCCACAGCTATATCCTGGGCGCCAGGGTGTTGTCCATGAAGATTATTTGAGCAACCACCTGGAATAATTACAGGCTACTTTTTTTGTACCAGTAAAACCGGAGGAATACAGTCTCTGGAGATGTATGACTGGTTTTGGTGTAGGTGTAGGCGCTATAAAGTTCCGGAGGTGCTACCTAACTTACAAGAAGATAACTTAAATGTTCAAAAATGATGCTGTAAAAATTTCAGTAACATAACCTGTCCACATTGTGGGCTTTCTGTTTAACAAATGTTAAAATAAACAGCATCATCTTGGTTATGCCATTGGTTCTAGCAAATTATGTTGTTAAGGTTAGGCTGTAACACACATACAGATACTCATCGATAAAGCCATTAAGTTAAATTCACACACACACACACACACACCAAAGTAAAAACTACACTAATTAAAAAGGGAACAGCTGTTGTACTTATGCAAACTGTTAACTATAGGGGCATTTTACATGCTGATAGTTCTTTTTCATGTGGTTCAACCCACCTTTATCCCCAAAGCTCTATTTTTATATCCATTTAACAGATGCCTTCAGGTATTCTATGGTATAACCACATTTATAGCATTTATGTAGCATTTCATTGCCTCATTTAACTTTTGTTTAGGCACAAACATTAAAAGAGAAGAATTTATAGTGTTCCCATGGTTTAAGACTGGATTATTATCTTTAATAATTTAATGTTTACATCATCAAAAACCTTAAAAAAAACATGATATTGTTGAATATTCAGTCTTCAAAAACACAGATATCCTTCCAAGTGGAATACATGGTTCTGTAAGGTAATACACATGTTTATACATCTATGGCATGGTTATTTTGCATTCTGCTGCACAATTACAGCTATTATGTGGTCTGATTTTTAAAATCTTTTTGTTATTTCAGTAGGGAAGTTGTAATATGGACTGGTGAAATAAAATCCCACTGGTTATTTTACCAAAACATTAAAATTTTTGACATGTCTATACAAGATGGACTTTTCATTGACTGCTTCCTACTAAAGGATTAGATCATAATTAGCCATCAGTTAGGACATTGTTCCAGAATTTCAGGACATGAGCTCAACACAACAAGCCACTTGAAGTTCAAGATATTTCAGAAACTGTAACCAGAATGACTGAATTCTTGACATAAGACAGCATTTTTAGAAACGGACGAAGCAGGCGATATTGTACAGAAAAATACTGAATTGATGTGAAGTGTGTAGGCAAGTCAGACATGTTTAACATATTCCATACTCTCACAGAATCCTGTAAGCAATCATGACAAGTCTCTTCATTTAGGTTATTTTGATGAGAAGTCCCTTATTAAATATTTCCCAAATCTTTTCCCAAAGAATGTATGTCGACTATTACCTAGATATAAATAGCATGAGTCATTTTCTGAACTGATTTTTAAGAAAATTGCTACTTAATATCGCTGAAAGACGTTTCACAAACATTCTTGAAAATTCCAAAGCACCCCTAAAGAATGCTAAGCACATTCACCAGTATATTCAGTCCTTGTCTCTTTTAGGCAAATAGGAAGGGCCGGGCCAGGCCAGCCTATGACTCTCGGTACAAAAACACTTAACATACTCTCTCAATCATTGTCAACCCTTCATCACCAACAACTTCATCCTAAAAAAAAAAAAGACTTCATACATTTAAATAAATTCATATAAAAACAAAGGCAAAATTCATCCCAAATTTCATTGCCTATAACTCCTCACATTCAACCACCCAAAAACAAACCAGTTTTGTTTGCTTAATATAATTTTGCCCTTATGTCCATGCAGTACCAGTATGGTGCAGAGATTTCCTTCATGTCATAGTTTGAAACTGAATTTGTTACTGAGTGCACCAATGCATATTTAAAGCTGAGAGTAATTTAGATTTAATTTTAAATGTTGTTTAAAAGTCAGTTAGACTGATTGCTATTTATCCACTTCCCTGCATGAGGAATCAACCAAGAGCATCCAAGGACATTCCAGTACTCTTAGTTTGTCAGTTTGGTGGTGTTGTCCCGTTTAGGTGGGGCAGGAGGTGGACCTCGTCTTATTGTTGCATAGCCAGAGATGTTGTTGGACATAAACCCACTCCCACTATGTCTCTGCTGGTCAAGAAGTTCTGGAGGAGGTGGAGGCAGTACCATGTCATCCATGGTAGCCACAGGGTCCAACTTGGCTGCAGAGTTACGCAAAGACTTCCGCCTCAGAGTCTGGTTCAAGTCCTCTAGAAAGTTTGGCTGACTGCTTCCTTTTGGAGAGGCTGGAGGTGCGGGCCCTCCCTGTAGAGGTGGGGTCAGTGGTGGAGGCTCTGGTGTTGAATTGTTGCGGCCCAGTAATGTAGGGGGTGCTGTCTTCTTTAGAGAGTTCTTGCTCCATGCAGGCTTCGGCTGGGGGTTCACCACAGCTACCTTTGGTGTGCCTGGTAGGGGTGGTGGAGTTGGGAGACCTGATACATGTGGTGGTGGAGGTGGAGGAGGAGGAGGAGGTGGAGGGGGCGGGGGAGGAGGAGGAGGAAAACTGTTGTTCTCAGTTGGGACATGGGAGGAAAAATGTGTGCCGGGCTGCTGGTTTTGACCCACTCTGTTCTGCAAACCCAGTGGAAGATTGGCCAGATTGATCTTGCCAGGTTTAGGTGGAGCAGGTGGTCCAGTAAAAGAATCCTTGGTAGGAGATCCAGAACACACTGGAGCAGATGATGGTGAACTGGGGTTGAACTTGCTCACTAGATTTCGGTGGGACTCCTGGTACTCGGCTGAAGAGTCTAATTTAACACTTGAGTCCCGTAAAGGAGCTGGGGGAGGCTTCTTGATCCCTCCTCCATAGGATGCAGAAGGGACCTTCATTGGAGAACTGAAGTCTGCAGGGGGTAGTGGAGGTGGTGGTGGTGGTGCTGGACATGGGGGAGGTGGGGGAGGTGGGCATGGAGGTGGTGGTGGTGGGAAAGTGAGTGTGGTATCTGGAGGTGGTGGTGGAAACTCAGGTGACCGCTGCTGCTGTTGAACTTGTCCACCTGGTTGCCATTTTGGTTTAGTCTTTACTGCAGGTGCTGATGGTGGTGGTCTGTGACCCTCTGCATAGTTGGCCACTGAGGGAACAGCACCTGGAAACTGGCTGGCAATCTGTTTGACCAAAGATGATGTAGTAGAGGTCTGGTTCAAAGAGGGCATTGTCTTGGTTATGCTCTGCGGCTTGGGTGGGGTGGGTGGGGGGTGCGTTTTCAAGGGTGCCGGAGGGGGTGGCGGGGGTGGAGGAGGTGGAGGTGGTGGTGGAGGACCTGGAAGAAGAGGAGAAACTGAAGACACCTGCATGCCAACGCCTGATGGTTTGGGTGCAGTCTGAGGTGGAAATCCTCCAGTGAAGGTTTTGGCCAGTGACTGAGTTACCCCTGAAGCAGATGGTAGCAGAGGTGGAGGAGGTGGAGGGGGAGGTGGTACTAGAGCAGGGGGCTGCTGCTGAGGAGGGAGTGGAGGGGGAGGAGGAACGGGGGGTGGTGGTGGAGGAGGAGGAGGGGGTGGTGGTGACTGAGTTTGAGTGCCTGGAGGGGACACATCCCTGGGTATGTTGGGGAACTTCTGGGCTAGAATGTGCTTGAGGCCGTTGGAAGTTAACGGAGTTGTGGCTGGTTGTGGCAGGGGTGGAGGAGGCAGGTTGTTAGCTTGCAGTGGAGGTGGAGGAAAACCCTCAGATTGGAAGGAGGCTGGTGGAAGAGTTTGGGACTGGAGAGGTGGAGGTGGGGGAAAAGGCTGGGACTGGATGGACAGTGGAGTTGGAAAAAGGGGGTGGGATTTGTGTGATGCTGGAGGTGGTGGTGGTAAAGGGTGGGACTGGATAGGTACTGGAGGTGGAGGTGGAGGGAAAGAGTGTGTTTCAACAGGTGCTGGAGGTGGAGGTGGGGGAAAAGGGTGGGATTGGATAAATGCTGGGGGTGGAGGTGGGGGGAAAGATTGGGATTGGGTAGATGTTGGAGGTGCAGGTGGTAGAAAAGATTGGGATTGGACAGGAGGTGGAGGTGGGGGAAGAGGGTAGGACTGGATTGGTGTTGGAGGTGGAGATGGAAGAATATGGGATTTGATGGATGCTGGAGGTGGAGATGGCATTGGTGGGGGTGGTGGGGTAAATGGAGGTACAGAGCCTGGGCTTGAAGGGCCAAGTTTCAGAACAGCCATGGCAGAACCAGGAGCAGGCATGGGTGGTGGAGGAAGAGGAGGTGGTGGGGGTGGGACCATTGCTCCTGGTGGAATATTGTTTATGTGAGGCTTTAAAGGCTGGGAGGAAGATACTGGAAGCACCTGCTGTGCTTGGGGGTGTGGCTTAGCAGTCTGAGAGGCATTCTTCAGGCGGTTGATGGTGCTATATTTTGCAAATATATGTGGGCCTGAGTAGTGATGGACGCAGATGGGAGGAGGTGGTGGCGGAGGAGGAGGAGGAGGAGGAGGGGGTGGTGGTGGCGGGGCTGGAGACATTTCAGGCAGAACTGAAGAGGTGTGGGCCAGAACTGGAGAGTACTGGGGTGGAGCTGATGAGGTCTGGGGCAAAATGGGAGTGGACTGGGGTAGAACTGGAGAGAGTTTAGGTGGAGTTAGCGGGGGCTGCGGAGGAGCTGGTGATGGTAGGGTTAGAACTGGTGCAGGCTGAGGTGGAGCTTGAATGGATGTTTGAGTAATGCTACCACGAGGTTGCAAGGCTGATTGTGCATGTGGGTGTGGCACTGAATTCGACTGATGCTGCTGCTGCGTCAATTGGGGGGTGTTAAAGTGAACATGGCTGGAGTGGCCACCATGCACACTGTGGATAGAATGACTTGAACGTGTTGACTCTGGTCTTGACTAAGGAGAAAACACACACACACAAAATAATGAAATACACACCGTCTCCATATAAATACTACGAATGAAGTTGGTGTCACTTGTCAGAATTTGGAGTCACTGGTAATATAAAAATTAATTCTTAGAATAAATATAAATCAGTTAAATGTTAAATTTTTCTTCTCTTTAGGTGTAATATTAGGAAAATTAACCACAAGGACATTTTCCATAGCATATTTAACCCATATTTACCAAATATAGAATAATTCTGGCACTCAGTGTAAGATCAAGTACGAAAAAACAAGATATTTTGGATGCATCCTAGGTGGTATAACTGGCCTTAGGGCACTTGGAAACTTGTGGTGATTCCAAGAGGTGTTAGGTGAGGTCAGAACACAATATACAAGATTGCAAAACAGCTTTTAGATCAGGCATTCAGAACTCACCCTGCTACTCTCTTCCATCTGCGTGCCTCTCTTCCAGGCCTCAGAGAAGATGGAGCTGACGACACTCTGTGATCGCGCATGTGTGGATGAGGTGCCATCTGACACGCCGCTGTCGGTCTGACTCGAATGGTTGGATTGTGACTCTACTAGGTCATACAAATAGCAAAAACCATTATGATCCAGCAACTTTGGTAAAAGCACAATGACTCACTACTTAAACCAAATCTATAAATTAGAAAGACACTGTCCCAAATGCTATAATTTTTCTTACTCTGCGTGTGTGTTATTATGCAAATCTAAGTCCAATTAGAAGTAGATGGAATAAGAGTAATTACGAAGCACTCATTACATTCCACCAAGAGCTGTTCATCACTGTGGGCTTTATTGCAACAAACCCCTAAAGCTAATATAATACTGTGACCACTAGAATAACTACTACCTACCTAAAAAAATATAAAATGTGATAGCATGTGCAGATCAGCATGTGATAAAATGTGATAGCATGTGCATGTGATAGCATGTGCAGATCAGATATGATTAGATCAGGTACAATCAATAGAGCTTTGACCTCTGCTGATATGAATATTAAGATTTAATTATTTCTCACATGTTCCTTACTGTTTGAGCCACCACTGCCCCATGATATGTGATAGGGACTGACATAAAATTCTTACACATGAACAAAAACAGGTTCTCATTAGTTACAGTGAGTGTTAATGTTTGTAGGTGACGCACCAGGGTTGCTGACTGAGCTGGTGCCAGACTTGATGCTGGAGCTGGATAGAGATGACCAGTCATAGGCGGCCTCCGTGCGTTTCATAGCCTCCTGATAGTTCAGGTACAGCTGCTTCCCATACTGCAGAAACACACGCATTGCAACTCTTATAAAGAATCGTATGCTTTTAATAGACTTAATATGGACCACAGTCCGCAGCAGCTATCAACATCAAACTGGTTGAAAGACATGACATGAGATGTGTGAGCTTGTGTACCTTGGCAATGCGGATCCCGTTGACCCACTGGTGCAGGGTTCTGACATCATCACAACACAGATACTTGATGTACTGAGACTTCTTCTGAATCTGAGGGTGCTGTGGAGGATAAGCCAGGGTGTTACCATGACAGACAAAATTTCTACAATGTCTCTTGATGATGTTCTATATAGCTACCACCAGAGGGCAGCACATCAACGCAAGCTGTAATATACTATACACGCATTATCAATCACGCCTTAATCAGACACTAGAAATTTTACAGAATGAATGGAATATTAAGTAGTATAGTCCCAGGGAACACACATACATAAATGCTGGTCCTGTGGTGCAATACAAAGGATAAATAGTGTACTAAAAGATCTCTCTCAGGCAAGATTTACTCTCATAAGTCATATAATTGATCCCGCTTGTTGCTCACACACACACATATATACACATATATGTTCATTTTAATATAGCAATGCATACTGTGTGTGTCTAGACCTGTATGGTATGTAGTTATTTTGGTCCATCCATGTGTCATCCGGAACATCTGAAGAAATATCCATAGTTTCTGTGGCATTTACTTAATGGATCAGTTTGCTAGCTCGACGCCCCATTGTCATTCACACACTACTGGCATCTTAGGAACACCAATAAGCCTAAACAGCATATCTTTGGAAACTGTGAGAGGAAACCAGAGTACCTGGAGAAAACCCACCATACACGGGGAGAGCATGCAAACTCCATGCACACAGACCCGGCGTGGGAATTGAACCCCAACCCTGACGGTGCAAGGCGACAGTGCTAACCACCAAGCCACTAGACCTGTAACTTGCGTTTGAACTTTATCAGAAACCTACCATTGAACTTAATGAAATTAGCTTTAGCAAGTTGGTACATTCCAACTGTATCTTTGTGTTCAATTCTACTTGAGCAGCAAAATACACCAAAGCCAAGTGATCAATCATTCATTAGAATAAGAGGTCACAACCACTAGGACAGTGCTTGAATTGGTGTGATCTACACTGTCAACATTGACACTGTTTTATTAGAGTTATGATGTTTTTATTTCCTTTTTAACTTCGAACCTTGTGTCGTGTATAATGCACAAACAAGTCTGATATTAACATTGTGCATGTTATACGCTGTTACTGGGGAATTTCCATAAGCATAGAAAAAAAGATATAAAAAGCATGTCTGGTATGACTAACAGCTAAATGGCAGGCAGTAAGATGGCTCTGATATACGACAGTCCTCGGAGGGGCTGAAATGGGGGACTTACAGTATTACAACATACAGGATGTTTCAGCGTCAAACCCAAGGGATCCAGTGTTTCCAGGCGTGCATAGATTCGTATGATCTTAATGACCAAGTATGACATACTGGAATTCAGTGAAGTTTCTCACACACACACACACACACACACACATGCATACACACCTTGAGAGCGAGGCAGTAGTCAGTGGGGGCCTTATACTTGCTCCGGTAGTCTTGTCCATAATAAACATTTACATGATCCAGTTGCAGGAAGCACACCAAGTCTTTAGAGGCCTGGAGGAGAAACGATAAAAGATGATGTCATTCTCTCTCTTTTTTTATGACTCCATTACGCTTATTAATTGGAATGGAGGTGACACAAGGGATGTATAAATACATAAAATATAGTGATCTCACAGTGAGTGTGAGGTAAAATGGTATGTTTTGTGCGTCTCTATTCCCGAAGGGTTAAAGTAGACAGACACTGTAACAGGCAGCATATGGTTTACACTACACTAAGTGGATCCATAAACAGGAAATACCACTGAGAAACTCATTTGGTTTACTGTCCATTTTGCACACACACACACACACACACACACACACACACACACACACACAAATGAGTAATAAAATACGGGATAAAATACAAGGACAAACGTACCTTGGCTTTGCCCTTAGGCACGAAGTAAATGCCAGACGCCCGCAATAAGAAGTAGCGCTTCTTCCAGGACTTTTTCCCATCATCCTTTAGCCAGAGCACTCCCTCAATCTCAGGCACTGATACGGAGCCGCTGCAAAAACACTCCTACGCGAACACACACGCACACATGCACACTCAGTGTTAGCATTAATTACCACCTCAATCTTTGTGTTAACAGATCGAGAAGAAGAGGATGGCTTCCATTTTGAGTTTGTTCTTGATCTATAATTTAGAGTTCGCCATGCAAGAAAAATCTGTGTGCAGAATACAAATACTGTATGAGTGCGTTACTGAATGTTAGGAATGAATGCTAGATGAATCATTTCGAAAAAAACATACAACGATAATTTTTTTCCGATAAAGTTTTCCGCGTAAAAGTTCACGTTTAAACCAGTGACTTTGGAGCTCGTAAACAATTTATAAACCTTATGAACGCACAAACACGACTTGGAAGTCATAGTCTTTAAACAAGAGATATGGGAAAGAGATGTTAAAAGTATGTTACTTATGTAGTAACATCTGCCCACAGTATCATATATTTCAGTTGAATCTAGTACAGTGTGTGTGTGCGTTTATGTGTGTGCGTGTGTGTGCATGCCAGACCTCCAGCAGTGCCTCCTTATTTCTGTCAGCCATCTCAGACGTCTCCTTTCTTCCCAGTAGGTAGTTCTGGAAAACATTAGGACCAGACAGGTCAGTGTATTTATACTGTATGTGATGTCCGTCAGTGATGTGATTCTAAAGGTAACGTAAAGGTCTCACCTGCGGGTTCTTAAAGAGTGCGTACTTCTCGATCCGCTCGATGAACATGAGTTTGTTCTGGCTGTCTCTGGTCCAGTTAAGAAGGTTCTCCACTAGGTTCTCATGGTCCTCAAAAATACGCTCTGAAAACAAAAACAGAGAGAGAGAATGTTTGCGAATTGAAATTTAAAACCACCTGGGGCAATGTGTTGCTGTTTATTTCCCACCCTTAAGTGAATTGGCTTTTTTGTTTCACTAGCTGAAAATAAGTAGTAAATAAGTAGAGAGCAGGAGCTCTCTACATACAGAATGATATATTTTACACAATGTACAGTGAATGTATTACATGGTATGATGCAATGCATGAACGTAGACTAAGCGATCTGTTATTTTAGGCACAGGAAACAGGATTCGGTCTAAAAACCCCTTTTGTATTGTTCTTTCCGAATTCCAGGCTCACCGCAAATGAGCTTTACGTACAAGTTCTCATGAAGCGTTGATAATTCTGTTAAACAATGGGAGCACGTACCCATCTGTAGCTCGGTGATGGTCTCCACCAGAGCCCAGTCGGGACTGTATCCGCAGTGGGACTTATCCAGCAGGCTGTCCAGCACCTGCCTCACACTCTGACGCTCGTCCACCATCATGGTTTTCGAGCTCTCGTCCGACATGTGCACGCGGATCACCAGCTGTTGACCGGGAAGGAGGGAAAGCAAGAGCAGACATATCAAACTGCTGCTAATTTCAAACTACTGCTAGTTTCTTTGCAAAAGCATAAATTAGTCTTTAGCCTTTATGGTGTCCAAAGACATAAATGATGAATTTACAAACACAAATGCAAAGACATTCTTTTGCTTGGCATGTAGATAAGAACTTAACCATACAACTGAACAGCATCACATCTAGTTAAAAAACACAAAGAAACCCTCTACAGCCATTATGAAAATAAACCGAATAACAAACTGCCTATCTCTGATATTTATTCTTGCACTACTAGTACATCTGTTACGAATATTTTTCGATAAATGTAAAGTGAATAACACATTCTGGCACAGAAATCTCCGCCATCAGGCATGAAGTTAACCAGCCCCATTCGACCTATAAACGGACAAATGCTTCACTTCGACAAGCTTAAACTGTACCAATAGGTTCATAAAATGCTCCTGCCTCTGCACATTCTTTAAAGGAGATGACATAAGCTTATAAACTTTGCATGCTATTAAACCTGGCATTTTCTTTTAATCAGATTACACAGAGCTGCGTTATTGTGGTTGAACATCATCAGTTCCTCATAAACTCTGATGAAGAAACAGAGGCTCATTCAGCACACTGAGCTTCAGTCAGTTCATTCTTCATGTGTGTGAATATGTGTCTAGTGGTGTTCAGTTCAATGTACTGGTGCAATGAGACGACACTCGCTTATGAACTGGGCTTTAAACGAGTCGTCTCAGCTCAGCTCTGGACAAAGAATGACTAACATTGACTAAAGAAAGATCAACAACGTCCCCACTATGTTGACAAAACCTTCCCCACAATATACAAGAACAAGGACTGGTCAGATGATGAGATACTACAGTCACAATAAACTGTATTTTGTTACGCTTTTCTGAAAGGATTTGTAAGTCCAGGAATTTTTCTGAACTTCACAATTTAACTAGAAGATCGATTTAATGATCAACTGATCTGTAATAGGTCGAGTCCCACCCACCATATGACAGCTGTCAACCGAAAGCTAAGGGCAGAAATATACTTGCTGTTAAGATAAGATTTATTCATATACAAAGGAAGCTGCCATAAAAATCCCCTTCCTTATGAATTTTTACATTAAGAACTGATATTTGCAAGAAATTTCGGCACATGAAACTAACCGAACTAATCGAAAGCCGGCTAAGTTGTGCGTACATCCGGGAGTCATTCAAAACTTGTTTGCGTCAGTGAAAAGCCAAGTAAAGTGAGTTTATGATTTTTTTTTTCAGTCGGTAAAAACTGTTTTGAAGGAGTCAGGCCCACGATGCCAACGGTGCCTTCGGCATGTGTTCAAAAACGACATGATTTTTCGCACGTTTCTGTAATATTGTTAACATTTTTGGGTGGTTGGAATAGATTATTCGCATTTACATTATTTCTTATGGGACAATTCAAATCATAACACTTTAAGGAGGTCAGGGGTAGCTCATTGGTTAAAGCATTGGACTACGATTCAGAAGGTCCCAGGTTCAAATCCTATGACCATCAAGTTCTCCCTGTTGGGCCCTTGAGCAAGGCTCTTAACCCTCAACTGCTCAGATGTATAATGAGATAAAAATGCGAAGGGCATCTGCCAAATGCCTAAATGTAACTTGCCTCCAGAATGAATGAAATTCTTCATATTAAAGTATGCTGAGGTTCTGAGGTACTTGCCCATATACAATACTGGAGAATTTTAACAAAATGAATATTTGTCACTGTGTGGCGATTCGTCATATTGGAGGGTGGGACTTGTAAAACTGATCCTAGAAAGTTGATGTGCTGGCCGACTACACTGCCCCTTGTGTTTACATGCACATTGCATCTCTCGGGTGCGTATGGGCGGTCACGTTAATTTCTAAGAAATCCGTGCATTGAAACGAATTTAGGATATGTGAAGCAGCCATCATGTATGCCCATGTGCATAGTTAGCAATTTCCTCTGAGACATCTACCTGCTGCTCATGCTACATCACAGAGCAACATAACACTATCTGCCCTGCTCCACATACATAAACTCACAGACAGCCATGAGTGGCTAGTCGCTGTGTGTAAAACTCTGTCGAATTCGTCAGACGGATCAGCTTATTATTCTATAATAAACTTTTTGATCCTGATGGGCGTGGTCTGTTCAGACTGACTCCACAGACAACGAGAGCTTACTGAATGATTTGATGAGAATTAAAATGATATAAATCAGACACTTTGTCTTTCACGGTCACCAGGACTGAACACCGATGGCAGATTAGGTCCTGATCTCACTCTTGAGACATGCCAAGGTGCACTGGAGCTGTAACGCCGACTTGCCAAACACTTTAACAAGACGCTATGATGGATTTTCCTTTAATTTGACAGCTGCTCTGTGTGTACAGCGTCAAGAGCACATGCAGTCTCAGTGGCTTAATAGCTAAACTTTATTCTTCCATGACTGAAAAACTAGTCAAGGATGTACGAACATCGATTAAGGGGAGAAAAAAAAATGTATTGCTGTGTCAATCTTTGCACCGTTCCTCTGTTACTAAATCACTCCACACACACACACTGACCTATTTTCTAGCATACTCTCTCTCCTCGTCTGACTGCGGCATGCTGCACAGCCAGCATTCGGGCAGCACATATAGAGCTCTATTATATTCATGCGCAACAATATCCTCCTGTTTTTTTATTATTATTTTTTTTAAATAGCTCAATTACTCCTACAGATTTTGGTGAATGAACCAATTTAACCAAAATATAAATTGGGCTTAACTGCAGAATCATCATTAACTGCCCAATAAGGCTTCATATTATAACTTGACAATATAATATATTATCGATAGGAATATAAAAACATTTATTTAATATGCCATCCTATATGTTACTAGTCCTTTAATTATGCAAATAAATGCAAGAGATTCATTAACTAATCTTTCGAAAATATCAATAATGCACCCTATAAAGATCTCATGCATGTAGCAGTGTCGGAAAAAAAATGCAGGTGAATCCTTTAACCGAAAAATAATACAAGGGCTGTACTGAAATTAATGCGAAAGTGGACATACGTTTTTTTTGACATAGGATGTTCAAATTGCACACGTTGGTAGAGTAACTCTTCCTCTGTACAAAGGCACTACTCATCATAGTCTCATCATAGTCTCCATCACAAACCATGCATTTGTACCACTGGTGATTATGCACCCAATCCTTTTTTAAAACACCCCTTTGTTGCACTTGATGGTCTCTAAAGAATGATTACGGAGATGACACCATTGACAAGAGCATTGTGATGGATGAAGGGGAAACCAGAATTGAAGACAAACCACACTAAACAGTGGAACGTTCAGTTGCATCAATTTGAACCACCCATGTTAAGTTAACCAAAAATAAATAAAATGAAATAAAAACATGCCCACTTATGCATTGCTTTTGTATAATGCATTATTTTTTTAATGTATAAATGTATAATTTACATTTAAGTCTTGCAGGAATGGCTCATTTGGTTAAACTAATCTTGAATTAAATCTAACAGCCTTTAACATCGACTAAAAATAAAGTTGTTAAAATAAACTATTGTGACCAATAATGAGTATGGATAGAAAACAAACAAACAAACAAACAAAAAAAAACATATTTGTGCCAAATGAAAAGAAAGCAAATTACCTTAAAAGGAAAAAAAACACAACAGTTGGATGATATTATTGATAAATTCATATTAAATTGCATTATGATGCATTATTAATTCTATTCACCAGCAAATTCAATTATTATTATTATTTTTTTAATGAAACCCTTCACAATGTAAAAATGTGAGTTTTTTTTCCTTTCATGTACCACTGGCTCTTTATTAGCCATTTGAATAAATAAATTTTTGAACCCTAGAACCAAGACCCACACACACACACACACACACACACACACACACACACCCCTTTGGCACACCTACCTTTTTGACCTGCGCTTCCTTAATTTTCTCCAGAGCCACACGAATTTTTTCCGCCTTTGCTTTGGCAGCCTGCTCCTCCTACAAACACACAACAATGTTACAACACACACACAAAGGGACACAAAGACACATGCATGCACAAAATACCTTCACACCAGCAAGAGCATTGTATGTTGAATAATAATAATTTTTTGAAAGTCGACAGGTGGATTTCACGTCCTCTCATGTCCCGTTACAATCAGCCCTACCTGTCCCCTCCAGCACGCCGTCATCATGTCCATGTTCGCTCTTTAAACGCGGCAGCTTGTGTCTCTGCGTGCGCTCAGGACCTACTCACACATCCTGTCCCGTCTCGCCAAAGCACCTACCCCTAGGAGAACGAATGGCTGCTTTTTCACATTAACAAAAATGTCCACGGGAATGGAGACGCGAAGCCCAAAATTTCACGGACGAAACCGGACCTGTTCAGGAGAACAGATCTGGAGCACGGTTGTTGGTTTAGTGGAAAAGCCAAGAAAGGTCTTCATCTAAAAAACGGAGTCCATGATGCGAAAAAAAGACAAAAAGACAGCACAAAAGTTAATCCTGGTTGGTCAGAGGGTGTGTAATGAAAAACTGCAATGAAATGTCTGTGTATATATATGATGTGTCCAAGCACGAGACACAGCTGGAGACATGGAGACAGGCTGAGGTGTTAGCAGACACACTGCTGATCTTCAGCTCTACACACTGCACTCTGGAAGAGAAGGAGGGGTCAGAAGAGAGAGAGAGAGAGAGAGAGAGAGAGAGAGAGACTGCAAGTGTCTGTCTCTCTTTTTCAGTCTATCACTTCTCTTTCCATCTTTCTCTCAGCTTCAATCCTGTCTTTCTCTTACTCTACCTCTTCTCTTTCTACATTTCTCTCTCCAGTTTTCCATCTGTCTCACTAGTTTCCTTTTACGGTCTCTCTCCATGGCGCTGATCGTCTCTATCTGCTTTCCTGCTTCCTCATAACTTTTTGTACCTCTTTGCCCGTGCCTTGCTCTTTCTCTCTTCTCTTCTCAGCTCCTGTCAGTCTCCTTACTTCTCTTACAATATCTCTCTGCATGTTCTTCACTGTCTTGACTCCTCCAGGCAAATTCTTAATTTTTTTTCTCTTCCAGTTCCTTTCTACACTCATTCTTTATCTATGAACTTTTTCTATTTTCTTTCTCTTTTCTGTCCTTCTGTCATCCTGCGTCTCCTGATTCATTTTTCTCCCTCCTTTTCTCTCTTGTCCCTTCACTGTCTTCCTCTCGCTACATTTCCCCTTTTCCCCTCTTACACCCATCTTCTGTGCTCTCTTTCCTTCTCTCGGTATCTCACGGTCTCACTCCA
Organism: Clariallabes teugelsi; assembly: GCA_030014215.1. Classification (NCBI taxonomy): domain Eukaryota; kingdom Metazoa; phylum Chordata; class Actinopteri; order Siluriformes; family Clariidae; genus Clariallabes; species Clariallabes teugelsi. The sequence continues at coordinate 9,637,186 of JAQMYG010000010.1, forward strand.
CAGCTCCATATCTCTGCACTCGTTTCTCTTTCTCTCTGCAGAGCAGCTGCATTTCTCTGGGACTGTGTCCAATCTTGGGGACTAATCCCCATCATAAACACCAGAAGCATCCCAGAAGACCCTCTGCTCCAATCAGTGTATGCAGCTAAAGCCTGAGAGCCAATCAAAGGGCAGCGTTTTCGTGACCTTCTTTCTGTTGGCCTATCGCGGGGTCCGAGCGGGCGTCTCCTGCCATCACCCGTTTTTATATCGGTGTGGAAAAAGGAATGGCGGCAGTTTGGGAAATTTACAATCAAACTCGAGGCAATCAACCCTATATAATTTTTATTTACGCCCTTTGGAAAAATAATCCACTGTCCTTAATTTCTGTCACACTTTATGCGCGGAGAGCTTGATAGTGAGGGAGGTAAAGACAGAGTGAGTGAGAGATCCACTATGGATTAACATATTTAAAATTGGAAATGATGCAGATGAAAAAACGAGAAGAATGTAGCGGGGGGGAAAAAAACAAAGGAAAAATGTGCATGGAGAAATATTGCAGGTCTTTGTCAAGGGTAGATTCCTGTGAGCTGAGCGAGAGAGAGAGAGAGATAACAGGCTTTGCAGAGGCTGTTACAAAAATATTCAAATTCTCTTTGAAGTCGCTTGCCTTCTCTTCCCCCTTCCTCTTCTTCCCTCGCTCTCTCTCTCTCTGCTTCATGTTCTGTAATTCACCGTGCTGTCTCTTCCCTCATACAGAATAAATGAAGTGAACCCGTTTCTCATCTCATCATTGTTCAAGAAATACTCAAGTTCTTCATCCACACCAAGTCTCTTTTGTAGGGGCCCCCAAGTGCAGCCCTCTTGAAGGAATTTTAAACTTGTAAACAATATCAGCAAGATATCCTTGACCGATGCTTTGAGAAATAACATTGTCAAAAAAAAAAAAAAAAAGAGTCGCCGTTTCAGAAGGATCAAATTAATGGGCTGGGATCGAGCAAAGAAAACAACTAAGGAGATTTGAAATCAACACAGGATTGGGACTAAAGAGCTGTTTTTCAATAAGAAAAACCACTTGTTAGTGAGACTAATCAGAAAAAAAAGTCTTCAACTTGCTAGGGAGCATAAAGATTAGACTTTGGAGCAATGGAAAAAGGTCATGTGGTCTGATGAGTCCAGATTGTTCCTTTTCCAGAGCGATGGGTGTATCAGGATAAGAAGGCAAGCGCATGAAGGGATGCATAGCGGCCAGTGTACAAGCCTCTGGAGGCAGTGTTATAACAGGGTCAGGACTTTAAGACCAGGTTATCACATCCATGGAGTTTTTCTTCCCTTACGGCACGGGAATATTCCATGCCACCTTTACATGGTTCAGAAAAGAACGGTTTTTATGACCTAGTCAAGTTTATACAGTAAGTCAAGTGTATCTGTATTTTCTCTAATTTCTGACCAAAAAAAGCTCACCATATTTGGCGATTAGTACATAAATTTTTTTCTTTAACAAAGAATAGTGAAGTTAAGGGAGAGAAAAACCTGACAGAATGCAGGGTGATTTAACGAGCAATGGGGAAACAATCGTTTCTTCACTCATCACAGGAAAGCTGCGATTTGTCTGGTTTGACGAGAGGCTGTGTCAGTTTGCAAATAATAAGATGTCTGCCATGATTATGAATCCAAATAATGGCATGCAAACAAAGGTGCAAGCATAGAAACAAACAAAAGGACTGGAAAAAAAAGACAAGATCGACTCAATGAGTTGTGCATCCGGGCGAGCTTTAAGGTCTCCAAACTAATAGCATGCAGCGACAAATCTATTTCAGATGGGGAGGTTTGTTTGAAGGAAAAGGGTTGCTGCTGAAGTTTGTCTTTGTGAAACAGATGCTATTAGAAAAGAAACTTTATCATGAGAGAGATTTCAGTAGTGAGACTTCAGTGGAACCTTTTTGACTGGTCTGTGATGAGAGTAATGATGTGTGAGACACTGTGGAGCATCTCGTTTGATTTTGAAATCTGGGAAGAGCTTGCAGCTCTATGAAGCCTCAAAAGTAACACTGTTAAGACAGGATGGTTTTGAAAAGAATCACCAAATGATAGAATATTTGGGGCTTTACTGGGCAAAGCAAAATGTGATAACTGGCGGTGTGCTTGGCATAGCTGGCACAAAGCGAGGTCCTTCTTGGGGTTGTTGATGGGTAGCTCAGTGGTTGGACTACTGATCGGAAGAGTCCCAGGTTTAAACCTCAGCACCACCAAGTTGCCACTTCTGGGCCCTTGAGCAAGGCCCTCAACAGTTGATATGAGATAAAATGTAAGATATGAGATAAAGATAAGGGCGTCTGCCAAACAAGTCTTGTGTGGCAAAGTGGATTCTGGAATGCGTAAACTTTATTAGAGCAAAAATGCTTAACCAAAGACAGTTGCTAGAGGTTTTGTCTGAGCTGGACTCTGATTATGGTGATGTCATGCACCATACAAGTCAGGTAATTGATCCGGGCCGAGTTTTAACACGCGTTCCGAGCTCAACACATTCTTCGGACCAAAAGCAAAACTGTCACATATTTTGCAATCTTTCTGTGAAGATATTTACTAAGAAATCACTGATCGCATTCCCAAGCAGAAAAAAAGGCACTGAGACCAAAAGTGTGTGAAAGAGTTAAAACTGATCAACAGGGAGACGATTCTGCGGACTTCATCTACATGCAAATGATTCCTCTTTTACAAAATCCATTTGGTGCTGACAGATGATGTCTTGCCCTGTTATCAAATGGAGCTGCTTGAATACCAGAACTGCGCTGCTACTGTTATAAGACGCATTCGGGGACAAAACATCAAAAAGCACAGTATCAAAATGGCTAAACTCTTCAGGATCTGTGAGCAAACCTTCTCAAGAATACAATTAATAAACACTGCAAAAAGATTAAGAATCAGTGATGAACATTTACGTCAGTCACTGAGACCGGACGTGATGGGAACGGAGAGAGACTTTGACCTTCTCTCAAGCCAGACACAAGCTCACAGCTCCCACTGACACAAGATAGCACTCCATCTCTGAGTAATGTTCATGCAGATGTAAGTTTTTGCACTTAAGACAAAGTAAATATGTTGTATTGACTGTGTACTGAACTGTATATGGTTAAAATGACAATAAAAGCCTACTTGACTTTTACATGTAAAATTATTCTATAAAATAACTGGTCCTCTTTTTTGATGAAAGTCATCTTTGCACTCATTTGGAATTGAGTTTCTCCAAATTCCTTGAAGTCCAGGTTTCCAAAGTCAGTGATGATTTTGGGTGCCATGCCATCTGCTGGTGTTTTTTCGACTGTGTTTTATCGAGTCCAAAGGTAACGCAACCGTCTAACAGAAGATTTTTGAGCACTTCCTGATTCTGGCTGTTGACAAGCTTCAAGAATGTGTCTTCTAGAAACAAGCCTAAAAGCTATTTAACAAGTTTTTTTTCAAATCAGATATGCAGACTAAATGAGTCACTGATGGAATCAGTGAATTAAAACACTGATGGCAAACAACAACAACATAACTTTGAACTGAGATGCTTCTGAACTTATCTTATAAATTATAGCTTTAAAAGGCATTCTGGGGGCGATGTCAGGGCACACAGGGATGTTGTTGGGCGTGAGGAGGATGTTATTGGACTGTGTTGGAGAGCACATGTGGATGGTGTCAGGGCACCACATGGGCACAGTGTTGGAGAACATGGGGACGTGTCAGGGCATATGGGGACAGTATTGAAACTCATGTGGATGGTGTCAGGGCACATGGGCAGAGTGTTAGAGCACATATGGATGGTGTCAGGGCACTTAAGGACAGTGTTAAAGAACAAGTGGATGGTGTCAGGGCACCACATGGAGAAAGTGTTGGAGAACATGTGGATGGTGTCAGGGCACTTAAGGACAGTGTTAAAGAACATGTGGATGGTGTCAGGGCACACTGGGACATGGGGATGGTGTTGAAACACAAGTGGATGGTGTTAGGGTATAAAGCATATGGGGATGGTGTTGAAACACAAGTGGATGGTGTCAGGGCACCACATGGGCACAGCACTGGAGCACATGTGAATGGTGTCAGGCTATATGGGGACAGTGTTGGACACGAGGATGGTATTTGGAAACATGTAGACAATGTTTGGGAACATGATAATGAAGTGTGGACAGTATTAATGGGGCACGTGAGGACAGTGCTGGGGACAGAGCTAGGACTCATGGGAACAGCTGTTAGTTTTAAAGATACAAATACGTTTAAATTGCCAGAGAAAACAAATGTGGCAAACAAGTGACTTCATGCTGCTGTGTATGGAATACCAAGAGATGTCCGGGTCTCTAAAATGTCCATCTTATGGTTATAGATAAATATTTGTGCTTGTGTGTGAGACACAGATGATGGTCGTTTATATTCTGTAAGAGAATTAATATCACCTTGAGGCATCACATGTTCTAGAAAGGTTTACATGTGCATGTTTACTTGTGTGTACACACACTTGCGCAGCCAGAACGTATTTGTCACTTATGTCAAATTGGGATTCTTTTTGTAAATACATGGCAAGCCTCAAACCACTAAACATGCAAACAACCACCCACAAACATGTACAACTAAATGATGGAGTGGAGATGGTGCTCGATCCTGAGAAGGAACGATCACTGACTGAATACAAGACGGGGTCAGGGTACTGTAGAATAAAAAAAAAAGAGCACAATGCAATACTGTCATAGACCATTTCTCTGTCCTGGGATTCGGAGTCGCGACGACATGACTTGCCTTACCTTTAGACCACACACACACTGTCAGACTTTCACTTTGTATTCAAATTCTCAGGAAAAATTGGAACAAATACCAACAGGTTTGCTCGTAATAGAAAATACATATACACATACACGCTCTGCTGGTGTGAAGATTAAAAAGTTGATACTTATGCACTCTACATGTACAGAAATGATAAAAAGGGTTCTTCAGTTTGTAGAACCTCATCACACGGTGACAGGAACTGAACAACGTAATGAACCCTTTATGATGCACAAATACAATACAAACGTATAATAAAGAAATCACATGTCATAATAACAGTGCTGATCTAGGAGTAGTTTCAGGCATGACCATGTACAGTAGGTGAGGCGGATTACACCAAGAGGGATAAAAACAATCCTAGATCAGGACAATAATAATAATAGTAACATCATTTAATGTATGAACTATTTCCTGTAATGTCTGGGTTGTCTCAAAATACACAGACCATCTGGGTTTCATTTCCCTGAAAGCACTGTAGCTCTTATTTTATACATTTTGGAGCACGCTTTACAACATTCTCATTAAACCACAATTTGAAAACTGGGCACAAAACCCCTAAGGAGGGACTTTATCTTTATTTACAGCTTATTGGCACGAGTAGCGTTACCAAAGTAACAAAGCTGTAACTGTACTTTGTACAATTTACTTCTTTGTGCTTTAACTTTAACATTCATGGTCCTTTTCTTTTCTTTACAGGAAAAATACACTTAAACAAAACATGGGCATGATTTTCAGACTAGCCGGTTGGTCAGGCCTTAAGATTCGCTCAGCTAGTCATGTAAAATGATCTTAAGATCAGGGATTAATTGTAAACTTTCTCCAGCACCTTCGGGATAATAACATCAAAACTCCTGTGCGGAGAGAAAGAAAGTGGGAGGAGCTTCGTGTGGGCGTGGCAGATGCAGAAAGGGTGAAGCGATGAAAACCAGCTGATTCCAGGGGTGGGGGTTAGGAGGTGATAAACACAGGTCATTTGCATGCCAAAAGAGTAAAAAAAAAAAATAAAGAGGAAGGAGCAAGCGAAAGGCGTCACCTTGGTCAGCAGGTGAGAAGGCTTTCCTGCAATGCTTTTGACAATCAGAGAGGTCTCCCTGTCCAGGTACGAGTGCTTTAACAACGGCAAGGAGAAAGACAAACAAGATCAGTCAGTGCACAATGAGCAATAATGGTGATCTGGTCAATCTAGAACATGTGCAAATGGTGATTGGAAGGAGTGTGAAAGCGATGCACGTGTTGATCGTGGTGCATTAACTGAATAGGGAAATAGATGAAAATCACATAAGGAAACAAAGAAGTGTGAACAAATAAACCATGGGGGAAAAAATCATACTGAATAAACGTGATTAACAGTTCAGGAGTCACTAAGTGCAGCGGTGTAAGCCTTACTGTATTGTGTTGTAATGAAACGTGGAGTCTTTAACATATAATTAAGGACTTCACTGGCCATTTGATCAGGTCGAGCTACCACACAGGTTAGGATGGTCACTTTGTAGCTCTGACAGTTGCACATTATATGTCAGTGCTCTGGACAATCAGCGTTCACACCGGAACATATTAACCACAATTTGTAGGTCAATGGAAGCTGGCGATATTAATATGATTAATGGGTGAAGCAATGCACTTTTTGCAAAATGAATGGGAGACTATGTTATGTTTCTTCCCCCAGAAAATCCAGGACTTGTGGGATTGATTTCCATAAATTAAGACTTAAGTTTTCACCATTCATTAATTTATAGTTTTGGTCTTATTCGGACAATAGCCATTGATCAAGCCCAACAGACCTTGATGTGTTGCAATCATAAAATTCGCACTTAATCAGTTCCCTGACATCCCAATGGGATTCCCATGTCATTTGGAAACGTACAGTATAACTGTGTGGTCGAAAAGGTGTTTTTGTGTATTTTCCCCTAATACAGATATCTTTTACAGTTGGGATGTTGTACTTCTCCGACGCTTCCAGGGAAACCATGGCAACTGTGGAAGTAAACTAATCATAGGAACTACAACAGCAGCAACCCAATCTTCAGAATATAGAATGAACTTCTCAATCACACAATACCAGGATTTACTGCTGATTGTTAGAAAACAGGAAGTGACCAATATGGTAGATTTACCCAACAATGGCCAGAGAGTGTTAATAAAATGTAAATAAAAAAATTGCTAGGATAGAAAGGAAACTGGCATCTGTCCTGGAAACCTATTAACTTTAACCAATTAACTGCTCAGCTTATTACTATGAATGAATAATTTGCTTGAGTTATGTCAATCATAGAAATAGAACTCTGCACACTCTGAGTGGTTAGAGGAAATTACAAACACAGACACACATTCATGTTCTTCACACACACTTACAGTGAACTGATCCACGTCCCCCTCGCGGGAGGTGAAGTCTAGGTGCCGTCTGGCGGCGTTACCATTGACCCTTCTCAATGTGGCATGCTGGGAAATGGGGGTAGGCCAGGTGGGGACATCACGGACATACAGGTAAAGAGAGACATGTCAATCATGCAGGCAGGCGAAGGGGGTGTCGGGAACAGGTAGGAAAGGTGAAAGGATTAAAATTAGGTGACATTAATGTCTCTATTCTTAAAGCTGTCAATACGGTTCTATTGTATAATATATTATCTTTAAATACATGTGCAAAAATTATTTAGGGAATAAAACGCTTGAGGATGTGCGGTTAGTGTTATTATCCTGAAGTGTTTTATTCCTCTTATACTACGGTGATTTGCCAGCATTCACAGTTTGTAATTTAGGCACAATTATGTTTTAACCCCTCATGGTTGCATTTAATGTTGTCACTTATGCTATAGCAGCTAGAATCACTAGCTTGTCCCTCCCCTTTTCTTTACTTACAAGACTACCCAACCCTACTTACCAAACAGATCTAATAATAATAATAATAATAATAATACAAAAATATCACTAAGATCATAAAAACTGTAAGAAGTTTATTTATTAATGTTTAAAAATGAATTGCTCCTAGTTGCCCCTAGTTCTATACTCAAGCTCATCTGAAAAACTCACAGTTTAGAAATTAGCACGACAAAGCTCCTATTAATATTTAGGTCGAATATTAATATAAGCAGGCTGGATCTCGGAGTTGTGACGTCTCGGTCATGCTCATCGTGCATCATGACACACTGGACAAAAGGGGCGGGTGAGGTGGTGCTACGTCATGCCGTCATGGGGTTTCCGACACATGCATTCACATGAATAACCGGCATCACAATGATAATTAATTAGCTGGGGCTGAATTGCTAATTGCAATTACACACAGTGGACAAGTGGGTTAATTGCAGACAGTCACACACTCACAGTCACACGTACTGTATAGTCACACGCTGGGCTGTTTTCTACTGCGTGGTACAGTATTAAAGCTTCCAATCATGTTTTCTTACGGTATTTACTGTTTGCCACAAATATGACCCAAGCAAAAAAAAAAAAACATTCTCCTCACTTCCTGATTTTAGATTTTACACAATTATATTTCATTTCACTTTATTTTAGTCCAGTACGAACCCGTTGGTCTGTAGATAATAAGATAATACACAAGGACCTTAACATCTGCTTCCTGTTTGGAGTTTGTTTTTGAATGTACAGTACAAAAGAGCCCAACACACACACACACACACACACACACACACACACACACACACACACACACCACAGAATGACATCATGATACAAAACTTGTTAAACCACATCTGGCTTCCATTAAAACCAATCTAAAAAAGTAATTTGATTCTATTGTAGTAGAGCCAGTGCAGATTCTTTAATAGATGTGCATGTATGTGTGTGTGTGTGTGTGTGTGTGTGTGTGTGTGTGTGTGTGTGTTTGCATGTTGCAGCTTTAATTTCATTAAGTCTCTGATGGATGTATCGATAAACTAAGTGAATCTTGAATTTACCCGAAAATATATGTGCGTGTGTCGGTTGTGTAACGGCTCCGAGATGAAAACACACTTGTAATGATTGAGACACACAGTTTGAGTGATGATGATGATCCTACGGGATGAAACTAAAGAAGTCATTACCGCTTAACATCACGGTCGATTGTTTTAAACTTATTTTCCTACAGCTTCATGTCACACGCCAGCATCGCAGGTTTAATTCTTTAAAGAATAGCACATCATTTAATATTTAACTATAACGGTGGTGGCCAAAAGTATTGAGACGGATGCAATGAAGTCGCTATACGACAATCGATATTTAATATGGGACAGACAGTCATAAAGACGTCTGCAGTACTCTGCTGTCACTTGCCTGCTTGATTGCTTCCGAAATTTGTCACAGAACTTCGCAGTTCACTTGTGTATCCCCTAATGATCGTCATTTTTGTTGCTCCCTGGCTTCAGGACATTAAACTCCCGCCATATATATTTGTTCAATCCGTTAACTAAACCAGCTGATTCTATTTAATGCAACTCTTCAGCGTTCAGATCAGGTGTAGGCTGTCTTAATACTTTTGGCCATTTTTTTTTTTTGCAGCTGGTCGTATTACTGAGAAAGCTTTCTGAGGCGACGCCCTCGATCTTGGAAAGTTTTCTGAGTTGCTCAAACTAGAGACCAACACCGCCTTACAGAAACCCTCACCGTGTCGACGATTACAGGCTTTAAAATCTGGTTTATGTGGAACGTCCACTCGAGTTTGTGTTACTATAACAGTGTGAATGTATTGAAATCCATAGAACCGCATTAACGGTTCAGAATCAAGTGTTACAACACATTGTGGTAGAAACTGTCAGTGACCAGAATGGTGTAAAAGACACCAAGGCGGTTCAAGATTTATTTCAAAATCCTTTTGGGACTCTCTGTTTCTACCCCACTGTGTGTGCGTGTGTGTGTGTGTGTGTGTGTGTGTGTGTGTGTGTGTGTGTGTGTGTGTGTCATGCAGGCAGAAATCCTTCACATCTGTTTCGTTCTGTTTCAAAGTCTAATTCAATTTTCGGTCACAGCCGAGCCAAAGCCTGGTGAAATCTGCCACTATTGTATTCTCACCCTGGAGCTGGGAGCACCATTGTCCTCCATGACCTCAGAGTGCAAAGCACCCTGGGAAACGAGCCACACGGCTTACATCACTTACTTCTGATCTCTGTGGGTTGATTCTCTACATTCGCTAAACTTTGTGAACTATTGTGTGAGTCTTTGAAAGGACTTTTTTTTTCGTGATCATTATTTGTAACTGAGGCAAAAAATAAACATAAAAAAAGATGAGAGAAAATAAACATGTAAATAAAGGTCGTTTGTGAATGGTGTAATGTGTTGCATCTGTGTGTGTGTGTGTGTGTGTGTGTACCTCTGTGCTCGTTTGGCTCTGTGCGTCCCCATCTTGCCCCCTCATGTCCAGCGAGTCCATGCTGGAGGCGGAGACGGAGTTGACACTCGATCGTGACGAGCGGCCCACCGAGCGCGCCTCCTGATCGCTGGCCCCGCCCACCGAGCCCACACGCCTGAGCTGAGAGTTGGGCGCTGGCGACTCCGAGGTCTGACGGGCGGCCTCGTCCATGCTCCGTGACGCCTGCTCCAGCTGGGCCGTGATGTCGTCCAAAGAGAAGTTGGAGGCCATGGGTCGGCTCTGGCCGCCACCCGCTCGCACGGTACCTGCCGGAGAGGCCTGGCTGCTGCTGCACGCGCTCCCGCCGCTGCTGCCTCCGGCGTGGCGAGCGCTGGCCGAACGCCCCTGTGCGGCCCGCTGCCGAGACTTCAGGTCGGTGGGCCGACCGGAGGAAGAAGAGGAGGACGAGGAGGAGGAGGAGAAGGAGGACGAGGAGGAGGAAGGCTTGCCGATGGTACTGAGCTCCTGCTCGATGGAGCACAGGTCGGCCATGAGGGCGTCCAGGTCCACTGGCTCACCCTGGTTTATGGCTTCTGTGGAGGAGAAAAAGGTGGAGATAACAGTGAGGGAAATGTTGATGAAAACTTGATTTTTTTTTTTAAACTAGTAGCAGGCGGGTAGAACTTTTCCTGCTATCTCGTCACTGAAGATTTTGGTTACTGCATTTGGATATAAGCGAGACTTTACACACACAATGTTCATGATTTATGCCTTCACTTAAACTCCTGACATACTCATACTAATTAGAAATATCCTTATTATTAAAAATTACACTTTGGTTTATCTTTCAGCCAGAAAAGTCCATCAAAAATCTTTTGCATGGAAAAGTGTTTTTTGTTGTTGTTGTTTTTTTTAACACTTACAATTACATATTTTTTTATCTTTTGAAAAATTTCCAATCTCATTAAGAGATGAATGAAAATCAAGTTGAAGAATTGATAGGAGACCAGAGATTATCAGTGTTAAGATGGCGAGAAAAGGGCGGAACTTCCAGTGAGAGTGCAATACAACTGTCAATCATTCTATATCACATGACAAGAGACACACTCCAGATAAAATGTGAACATCTCACTTATTTCTGAGGGTTGATGTACAAGAGGACACGGTTGTTGTCTTGCTTGTGTGTGTGTGTGTGTGTGTGTGTGTGTGTGTGTGTGTGTGTGTGTGTGTGTGTGTGTGTGTGGGCTGACCATTGATGTTGTACATGGAGAATCGGTAGGAGAAGTTGGCTAGGTTGGTCTCTTCTCTGAGAGGAGCTTTCTGGACTTTTCCTGGATGACGTCCATCATCCAGACTCTAGAAAGAAGAGACAGATATACATGAAAAAACAACAACAACATTCCAACATACAGTATTCTCACACATTACTGGGACAAGATCAGAGACAGTTGTTTGTGTGTGACCTGCGTGATTTTGTCCAGCTCTCCTAACCAGGCTCCGAACATCTTGTCCAAGTCCTGATCCTCCTTATCGCTGTCTTCCTCGGCAGCGTGGTCCAGCTCATCATCCGACACCTGCTCCATCTGCGACACACACACACACACACACACACACACACACAGGGACAAACTTTAGAGTCTGCGTTCTGCAATTTCAATTTCTCACACCTTGCGAGTCTCGTCTCCTGTCACTATGGCAACCCCGTCATGCCTCGGAGCACGTCAACCTTCAGCGCTCTATCTCAATTCCTATGCGCTACATCAGTCTGCCATCGTGGTCGCCATATCAACAGTGTCCATGGTGACGGAGCATCATGCTTTTACTGGGATATCTCAATATCTCTACATATTAAATGTCATTAATCTGGCTAAGCAGAATGACGCTGCTTTTTTTTTTTTTTTCTTTTACTGCAGCAGCATATCAGTACTGTGTATCAGAAAAAATTTGGTATGATTTGTTTTGACACAAAGATTTAGCCTTAAGCAGGAACCAGAAAATCTAGCCAGAGACCTGCTGAAACCTGGCGTGACGTTCGTGTTCATTCGGCTCATCCATCACACACACACTCCATATGAGAGCATTAGGGTTAAGCTAATACACACACACAGGCTCAGAGAGACAGAAACCACTTGAAGACTCTTGGCATAACGTCAGCCGCTAGACAGAATCTGCCAACTCAATGGGTGCAACCTGGTTTCCATGGCAACCCTCACCACGTCTCCCAAGACTGGCAGAGTTGCCATGGAAACAGCTATTGGCCCTTTCAGACTATCCCTTTTTTTTTTTTTTTTTTGCTCTTAGTCTTCACTATGGCAACAGTGCCTACCCATGCATCACCCTCAGCATGGGGTTCAACTACAGTCTGGTGACTTGGTACACATGGTATTTCTCTTTACTCATGGTGAGCAGAATCAGCTGTTGTCACACACACACACACACACACACACACACACACACACACACACACACACACACACACAAAATACCTTGAGGAAACCAGTCCACCTAGTATGATTAGGAGTATGATTTTACTGCACGCAGCATAAACTGGAATGCTGTAAAGTTTTAAGGTGATGATGGTGCGCCCTCTACTGTCCAACAAACCAAATTACTATTTGTAGATCAAAACGTTTAAATCATACTGTACTAACCTAGATAAAGGGTTGATCCTGATGGTCTGATAGTGCGCTAGTGTGTGATGTTGAGCAGACTACTACAGCGCACAGGGTCAGAGTGTGAATACAGCAGAAACGACAGGAAACCCTGTCAAAGCGCTCCTTCACCATTAGACACGGGAACCGTCAGGGACCAGCTAGTACGATATTATCATGCTACATACGTGTTGATTCAATTCGTATTGCGATTCTATTAACATCACGATTTTATAAATATCGCAATTCAATTTTTCTTTTTTTTGAGATTTTGTTACAATCCTAAACAAACTTAAGCACATACACATACTTTGCTCCTACCACATGGGATGCTGTGCTTCTTGCAAATCTGCGAACAGTTTAAAGGGCACCACCTGTAGGATTACAGAGGAACTGCAACATTTTGCCACCTCAAATGTGAACATACGTAAAAAAAAAATAAAAAATAAAAAAAAGATTTTGGTGTCAATGAGGTGATACATGAATCGCCACAAAAAAAAACAAAAACAATTACGATATATAACTTGATCGCTTTTTTTCCCAGCTATATACTGCATGTGTATATACACCTCTGCCCCAGATGCTTCTTTAATTAATTATACTCAATATAATGTGTGCAGCTAGTTGTGTATGTAACTCTCTCATACATTGTACTGTACTAAAAACACCAAAATGAAGCTTATATAGCCTATAAAGCTTTCCGTTCTCTCAAAAAGGATGAAAACTAATTGTTTTTACATTTCAAAAGCCGTGAACTTAAAACACAATGTGAAAATTACAACATCACTTTTGACAGTGAACTGTTGGGGGGGGGGGGGACACACTTTGACACACTTTTCCTTCTTTGTGGAAAAGTTCTACATAAGTAAACAAAATGCTGTGAGTTTAAATCTCAGAGTCGTGATCTGGTCTCTAACCCTCAGCTCCTTTTTTTTTTTATTTGTTCATTAACTTATTGTTCTTTCCCATCATGTCATGTGGTTTCCCGTATCAGAGCCCAGCAGGGGAAACCCTGAGAGTCAGTTTAGCTTTCGGAAAGACACTGTTCCTTGATACAGGTCAGTGGATGTGTGTCTGTCTGTGTTTGGTACTTAAGCAATATCATGCAAGAGGGAGTGCTGTTGTGATGAATATCAGCACGGATGTGATGATAAAAAGCACGGAAGCTGTTTTATACAACAAATCCACAAACATACTTATTATCAAGTGATCATGATTTGTTTATTTAACCAGGTATTTCACTCTGCCAACAGACAGTTTGTGACTGACAGTTAGTGTCATTTAACTGGTACTATGCCGTCAAAAGTGAAAAAAAAAAACAAAACATGGAGGTGGTGGAGAGTCCTGCAAATCTTTTAAGTTTCACTTTATATCTCTAATAATTCTGCTTTAGAATATCAGCTCTCTTAACATCTGGGTTAATTCCTAAATTGAATGTTAAATGAAAAGCTAGTGCGATGGGGCGTACAATCACTTGTCCCACACACCAAGTAGGTTCCTTGATCAGGGGTTAGAGAGCGACTGCATTGTGTCAGGGGATAGTTAAGCTTTGTAGCTTTGGATACGTTTCTGAACGACTTACTTCAGCAATTATGAAGCAGGCAAAGTGTTGTTTAAAATGACACAACATTATCGGATGTGTTTGCTTGCTGAATGTGCTGTGACTGCGTTTTGAATGTGGGTTTTGACAAGCAGGCAGCTGCTCTCTCCTCAGTACTGCGGACCGTACAGATCTACTTTCACACATGCTACGAACAACAACTGGTGCAATTAAGGGATTTTAAACAAATATAAACCTTGAGTCAGACATCAAATGAGCAGACGAGACAGTTATCTATCACTCAGTGCTGTAAAATGCTTCCGAGTCTAAAAGTGTGCTTCTAAAGCATTAATCTAAATTGCTTAGGTACTGATCCTCAGCGGTGTCCTCTGTAACAATGCTCTGGTCACTAACATGACATGCAAGATACACAAACACAAATAATCCAGTTGACCCACTGACTGGGTCTAATGCATGTTGGCGTAATATGCAACACTGAGAGTAGTGACTTCAGCAGACCCTGACGCTAAAAGATGTGTGCCCCATCATGTATATAACAGAAGAGCCTTAACCCTCGTTCCCCGAGTCCACATGCCCATGCCGCTGCAGAGAGGTGCTGAAAAGCTGAATGGCTCTGGGGACAAAGGGTTTCCTGCGTCTGTCAGTTGAGCAGTTTTGCAACAGAATTTTTTTTTTTTTTTTTTTTTTACTAAACACATTACTGTTTGGGTGGTCAAAGTTGGGCATGATGGAAAAGCACTTTGTTTAATGTCCGGGGCATCCCTGCTTCTGAGGCGACGTCCCCGGCACACTACCGCATAGAAAATACACTGACGATACCCATATCTATGTTTCATTTCTTCAGCATGTACATCTAGCATGTCCTTTCCACGAGGCTATAATCAGCCCAAGATGCTAAACCCTAGTGAGAAACACAACTACACGCAAATGTCTGGTGCCTTTCATAAAAGGGGCAGCTGAGGACATCCATCTTTCGCTCGCTCGGAGAAACTGACACCAGGAGAAGGTGAGACAACTAAATTTAGAAATGAAAACTTTCACATGTTTAAGCCTTAAGTTGCCTCATCTAAATCTTTGTTAACAACAACAAAAAAAAAAAGCTCAAACTTTTTACTTAATTGAGAAAAACAGGGTGAATAGGTCGGGATAACGGGGTTCATTGTGTTTATCCGAATAAAAAAAAAAAACTTTAGTGTGTGAAAAGAAAGGCATTGTGTGCTGCTACACAAATTATAAAAGTGTGTGCTAGAAGTGGACAGAGACGTTCTTTTGACACACTCATAACAGCTGCAAGGTTTGTTTTCATCACCCTTGTGTGTGTGTGTGTGTGTGTGTGTGTGTGTGTGTGTGTGTGTGTGTGTGAGTCTCAATGCAGCTGTTTAAAAAAAAAAAAAAAAAAACACCACCTGTGAGTATGTGAAGTCTTGGTGACAAACACACACAAAAACAATTTTAGCAGATCACTTTTAAAATGTTGAACATCTTATATTTTGCAAAAGTAAACACACCCTCTGCATTAAACAGGATCATTAACATCTTGAAAGCCTGACTGGGTGTAAAGATTGGACATCGACACCAGAACAAGATGGGTGTACGTGTGTGTGTGTGTGTGTGTGTGTGTGTGTGTGTGTGTGTGTGTACAAGAAACAATGAGTTGAACACTTCATCTCTCTCCCATGAGTGGTTCGGTCAGGTTTCTCCCACCCTCTGTCTCCTTCTCTACGTCTTTCTCCATCTTTCTTTTTTTTTTCTTTCTTGTTCACACAGACTGAAATCAGGGTTGGCAAGGAAATAATAAAAGGAAACAAAAGACAGACGACCGAACCCTCCTTACTGTTTAAAAACACACACGTCCTCAGTGTGTGTGTTTAACTCCCACATTTACGATCCCTGAAAACATACACAGCTCTCTTTTCAAATCTAATCAAGTGCTCTTCACCACCTGCTGCTTAAAAACTAACTGAATTATCGGAGGAGAGCTGTGTGCATTGTATGCGAGTGATGCGTGTGTGTGTGTGTGTGTGTGTGTGTGAATGTATGTACTTGCCTGTCTGTGTGTGTGAACATTTCACTTGACTAGCATCATGCCTACCTGTGTTCAGTTGAAAACCCTGTGATGCGCCCTTGTATACTGATCTCAGATCAGGCTTTAGGATTTAGTCATGTTAGATGGAAAAACCTACAGGACGATTGTTTCTGTCTGCATATGGATAAAAAAAAAAAAAAAAAACATAGTCATATCCGTTATATTGTTTGACTTCTGCTCAACTCCACACTCATTTTTGTATTTTAAGCGTTTTTAGCCGTTTCATGAGAATGATTGTTTATTATCTCTAAACCACAGGAGCAGGTTACTGTACAATACGTCTAGGCTGAAAAGTCCCGAGTTGAAAAAGTTATCACAACATTGCTGGTGACATTTCAATACGTCCCGGTAAATGAACTTGCAAATGAAAAGAATATAGAGTCGTAGTGTGAAGTGACCTTTGGCAAATACGCTACTGTACGGCTTCATAAACGACCCGACTGACCTTTTGAGATCTACACTGCTGCATCGCTCTACAAATGGCCAATTGTGATGGGCAACTGTAAAGAGACAATGTTGAATGGCTGTTGGGGATTAATGTTTGGGTGTGGAGGAAAGGAGGGGTATTTTTAGTAGTGTGCCACCGCCCACTCCTTTACCCCAGTACATTATATTTCTATGGTGTGAGCTTCCGGAGTAAGAATGGGCTCTGCGCTGGTACAGCCAATGAGGGGGAAAAAAAACCCGAATGGAGTTCTGACTGTTAAAGAAGGAAGGGCTTTAGGATTACAGAAAAAACATTGCAGCCACTGGAGATGACGTTAACTGGCTTGAAGGCCCTCACTACACAAGAGCTACTGTTGACTAGAGGAAGAAGTCTGCAGCGGGAATTCCCGTTACAAAACCAGACACTTTTAACTGTTGCTCACAGGACAGATTAGCCCTCTGGCTCCTCATGGTTAGGATGGAGCTATAGATATCGGATTCACACTGATGGAACGGCCTCATTTGTGGCAAAACATTTCATGTGCTAGTATTCTTGTCAGTATGATGTCACTGTAAGAGCTATGAGAGTGTATGATGTTACATGGGGAGACATGGGCATGTAAAACATTTCTAAACCCAAAGATGCTTTCGAAATGATTTTAAAAATTATGTCTGAATATAATTACAAAAATATCTAAAAAAAAATTAAGGACTATATTCTCGATCAGGACCTGTATTCACAAAGCTTCTTACGCCTAAAAGTTGCTCCTAGTGATGAAATTCTTAGAGTTATGACATTTTCTTAGAATTTCTCCTTAAATTTAGCACTAAATCTTAGTAAAGATTAAAATGATTCACAAAACATCTTAGCCCTAAAAACAGCTCCCAAGGTAAAAATTGTTAAGAGTAGAGAGAAGGAAATTTAAGAGGCTCAAGAGTTTCTATAGCAGAGGACAAACTGGCGGAAAGAAGAATTATTCTCCAAACACTGAAAGTAAAGCTAAAAGTAAACACTGCTTTTCTGTCCAACTTGTTGTTTTACTCCCTTACATCTCTCTTGGATTGTTGACTACATACCATCCAAAAGTGTAACTTAGACTCTCCTGCAATCATGTAAATTGATAATAGCTGAGCCATTTTGATCCCAGCAATCTAAAATGGATTACAGGTAATAAAATCAGTATGATAAATAAATGTAAGAACTTAAATATAGTAACTACTGTGTGGAAATTGGTTGCTTCAAAAGTAGACACATTTTCAACA
>JAQMYG010000010.1:9675761-9688139 GCA_030014215.1 Clariallabes teugelsi
AACAAAAATAATCCAAAAAACAATGTCAGCAGAAAACGGCAAGCCACACACACCGGCGCCATCTTCCTCAACACACCATCCTCGACATGGATCTGTAATTTTAGCACACGATGGAGTCTCTCTCTCTCTCTCTCTCTCTCTCTCTCTCTCTCAGAGCAAGTCCAAGTTCAGCATGATCCTCCCTGACATTCAATGATGTTGATAGTCCATCATTTTCCTTCCCATAATTATTGGTTACAACAGATGGATTTGAAACAAAGCTGCAGCGCATGACCAGCAGAACATCACAGTAAACAAAAAAAGTGTATTTTTCCGAACATAATTTGAATGATGCCATGTCCTACATTAAGAGGATTCAACAGTAGCACAAAATACGGCCTTCGAAATCCATACAGTACGAGTTTTATGATGGTGGTGTATCGGTAATGGGCAAAAATGTGCTGTTCTTGTGCATACTGTGAAATATAATCCTGCCGGTGCCCGTGTCGGTGGTGACTTTTAAAACCGGGTGACCCTGACATGTATACTTATCGTTGTGAGAACTGAACACAAGGCATGTCTACTTCCTTTATCCAGAGTCTACATTTTACTTTTTGTTTTACTCTGACCTTGCTAATTAAACTTAATCAGCCAAGTCTTCGTTGATGTTTACATTCTTAAAAACTGAATGTGAATCTGAAATGTGAGGAATTGATCAGTTAATTGATCAGTTTCATCACTATTACTTACGTATCAGTTCTCTAGAAACATCTCTACCGCGATCATTAGAAGATCTCTTCAATACAGATGCGCTGATGCGTTTTAAAGAACGTCCTGTTACATGGTAATAAATGTATATTAGCACTCCATGTTGTGCTAGCAAAATGTTTGAGATATAGTTTCAACTGTTGATGGGAGAATCATTGATTATAGTACATAGATGAGCGGTCGATTTTCTGTGCATTTCAAACTATTGATTATGAAAAATAGCGATTATGAAAAATCCATTTTAATTCCCAAAACATGCCATGTTGGATCCACGATATGGATTAGTTACCGACTCCCATTACAAACTTTAAGGCAAATAGAGAAAAAGATCACATGGGATGATAAGCAGCACACTGAGAAGCAGCTCTCGCTGGTTTCCGATTAGCATTTTTGAGTAACCTTTCGGGGGAACCCAGAGGAGTGAGCTCACTTGGCCGATTTAAGGTTTCTGAGTACTTGAATGCTCGAGTGTGGACTCTCAGCAAGCTTGGAGATTTTAAGGTCAAACTGTGAGGAGTGGCCTCGGTTGTCCAGAGCTCCCTGCATGAGAACATGCTGAACTCTGGGAGGGGAAGGAACCTCCATAATGGCTATTCCAGCTGGCTGGAGAAAAGGCTGTCGTCATGGTGAGATCAGTGGGGTCAGAAGGGGTCAAACATGGCTGAGCACGCAAGACAGAGAGCCATTATAATATATCTTTCAAGAACTAGGACACATTTGACTGTTTTTTCTTTCTTGTAGTGAGCAGCATCTCCACATTGAAGGCTTCAGGTGAACGTGAAACTAAACCCATCATGGTGATGAATGTCTGGTCTTATGAGGCTCATTTTACAGCCATAAATCAGGCAGCACATGGGGAACATGTTTCCGAAAAATGCTGCGCCAAGATCATTTTTATTAGAATATAAAAGGCAGGAACAGAAATGGGGCGCGTGATTCATTATTTTTGAAGATCTACACAAGGGGGGGGGGGGGGGGGGATTTTAGATACAGTAAATTTAAGTACTTGGTTTAGTTCCACTTAAATACGTTTCCTGGTTCACAGTCCAACAGGAGATGACCCCTGTACTTGTGTAGCCCTACATTATGTCAAGTCCTTAAACTCTCTGCCATGATGAGGGCTTCTTCCTATTAGTTTCCGTTGAACAAGCATTATCTGCTGAGCCAGATATCCATCACAGTCTTTGCAGGAGCTTTTGAATGTCTGTCTAATCATCATTTATTTTGAGACAGAATTTCAGGATTACCTTAACTTAATATGTGTGTGCAGTTTGTGTGTGCGATATAACCAGTCATGCAATTTAATTGAATCAATGGACCGATTTTTTATTCAGAATTGAGTCGCACCTTTAAAATAATTTAGTTAAACTCTCAAACATTAACGGTACAAAACTGGGAAACTCTTTAAAAATATTCCTTAATTTTTTTAAGAATGTCAACTTTAGATCAGTTCGTCTTTTGTAGAAAATACAAACTGCTTGCATGTTCTGCAAATACTCAAGTTTTGAAAGACTATCACTTTTGAGTTTATTAGCTGTCACCTACTGGAATGGAGTGTGGAGCAGAAGTTAGTATGCATCGCTCACACCATATTGATCAAGAAATTGCACAAATTACTGTTCCCTAGATGACGATCAAAAACGTTTTGAGCAATTTGAGTGATTAATTCATTTACGAGAATATACATGAGATGCCAACTTTTACACAACCTACTTGGCATTATATTGTTGCATGTTTTTGGAACATGGTTTAGCACACTAGTATGTGATTTGGGACGAACCCCAAGAGTCAGCAAACTGTTGAAAGGGTTCATAACATCCTTCATTCTGCCTCACACAGCGTATTCCCCGCGTTAATTCAGGGGTCTCTAAGAACTTAATTGGATACAACTGGTGACCCCAAATCTAACTTTATTTTTTGAGGACAAACTCTACTCACAAATCAGCACACCTAAATAACACTTACAAATACTAATATGGGTCATTGTGGAAAATCACTGGGTTTGAATTTGGCTAGACATGGGGATTGTGTAGACACACACAATAAAACAAGGACCTAAGCACTAATATTTTTTTACTTTCAAGGACAAGACAAAGAAGGTCATCAGCGAAACAATGGATTGTTTCAGAGCCTGGCTGAATTTGGACTGGGGAAGAAAAGAAAAAAAGATAGCAGTGCTAGTGTTTAGTGATTATTTGAGTCCGTCATGTCAACACACCCGGCAGCATCTTTTACACTCTGAAACATAACATAAGTAACTGATCTGGATTAACCTTAGACCTGCACAAACATGAAGTGTCCTGGGACAACTGCTTCCTGTCACATGACCGCAGTGTTGCGTTTGATTGGCCCATTACGCAAGAGGGGGTAACGAACTCAAGCCACCTGCTGTTGACCTGTTGGCATGGAGCACACCACCTGCCACTGTGGGTGTCATCACCAATACCCAAATAAGTAGATAAAACACTTCCCTATTCTGACTTATGCATGGGCTTTGGTGCATTACCAAATACTATGCTGGCCCAAACTATTATTAAAAGCGATAAGCTTTAAGCAGTTCAGTCATGACTTATACAATACATTAAGATATTATTATAATAAAACTACAACTCTACAACTCAATACAACAACAAAGATGGCTTCATAATTCCTGATTCAGGTCTTACATGTAGATTACAGCTGTCTCTATTTCTCGCTCTCTCACTTCTTCTCCCCCCTCCTGTGCCTGTTTCTTTGCCGAGTTTGTATCAAGCAGCTCTTTTGGAAATGATTCACAGGAGAGCTGTGGCATCCAAGGCCATCGATGAAAAGCTAAGAGAACTGTATGATTGTTGGGGTGGAAACCATTTCTAGACCGACCACAGCTAACCCATTAGCAATCTACACGCCATGAGGCTAATGTCTAAAGACGTAGCGCTAATAAAGACCCAATGAGTACCACCACCCAGTGGACCACAAAAACACAGCCATGCATTATTTGCTTTCCCCCTAATGTAACATGATCAAGAGGCGACTGGTGCCACCGGGGTGTTTCCAGAAAAAAGCTACAGATGACAAGTCAGCTTCAGATTAATGACTGTGTCCAAAGTCAGACACTCTGCATCACACCATTGCCCACCTGCTTGTGCAGTGACAGAGCTTTGAGTAGCCTTTCTGGTTTCTTCCTGCCTGCTGACTGTCCTTCACGTTGGCCTACAGGTCCCTTTCAAACCCCAACACGACCCCCCCCCCCCACACACACAAATCTCAGACCCTCAGGAGGGCTTTGGAAAGACGACACCTCCTTAGAGTCTAGTCTTTTGTGTGGGATCCCTCAGGGGTGTATGTGTCAAGCATGCTAGATCAAAGCATCAAAGTCCCCATCTAGTTCTTCTCATCATCCATTATATACAGTCAAGCTCATTAGATTAAAGAGAGAGAGAGAACTCACTGAGAAAGATGGACATAATGCACAGTACGACCCCAAAGGCATGCATCTAATGGACTAATGGCGACCTTGGACACACACACACACACATTTTCAAATACATAATAAACCTTTCTTCTTATCTTCCCCCATGAGGAGCATGAGTAAGTCCTTAGGCAGCTGATTTCTTCATCAGATATTCTGGTGCCAAGTCGTAAGACTTCCCCAACATCTCACACAGCAAACAGCACACTCGGTTTCCACATGTCGCAGCACAGGGCAAAACTATCCACCTCAGATTCTCCTGATCAGCAGTTTGCCTTGTAAAGTGGAATGGTGGTAGAGTCATTGTATGTTTCCACTGCCAATTCTGATGTCTAAAACTGATATCAGGTTAGTTAATGGTTCTTTGACAAGTTAACTCAGAGGTCCTCCAAAATAGGTGCATGTTAATGCTTCAACTAAAATTGGCCTTAGATAATGCATTTTTATAACTTCTCCTTGTTTTACTTCTCCTTCATATGCGCCGTTTCATTGTCTACATAAATGAGAAACTGTTAAACCACACCCCACCAGCGAACAGGAGAGCTGGGCAACAATTTGGGGCAACTCTTCTTCTATGAGGTCAAAGCCAGGACAAAAAGTATGTCGTTTTTTACACTTGTGTGTAAAATGTGAATTTTGCATAACAGTTGCCCTTAAAAGCAAGGAAAACATCCGATCCTGGTGTCTACGATTAAACTTTTTCTTTCTCTGAATGTAGTCAAGTACTTTTGTATTTCAGAGTTGATTATCAGGAGAATTGCACAGACAGACTGCATAGCCTTGAAGTGATGTTCCAACCTGATCCACTATGACTATTACTTTTCTTCTTTTCAAATTGTAATAAATGCATCTTTAAGCGTGCCTAGAAATCTCAAAACTGGACACTTAAATTACGTTAAAGTATGTTCAAGTCAAATAGGGACTTGTGATGAACTTGTGACTGAAGGTGTAAAACCGACTGACATTTAGAGAAGGATTCAAGCACGGTACGATGATAAGATTCTTATCCGCATAAAACATTTAAATGGCACCAATGTTTAAAGAAGGCTGTAAACGACAATCTGGCCGTGGTGGCTCGGAGCCCACTGCATTCATTTCCGTGACCATTGAGTGAGTGATCCTTGAAAATCAATGGATAATTTGTTACCAACTTTTGGCAAAGCGACGATTCCAACAATTCAATTCAGTTTTATTTATATTGACACAAAGCAGCTTTACAGAATAAAAATTTATGGAAATAAGTGGTTTGTATCATAATTATCAGATTTGCCTTGATGAGTGAGCTGAGGGCAACAGTGGCAAAGAAAAACTCTGAGAGGACCCAGACTCAACAGGGAACCCATCCTCAACACCACGTGCACGTTACAGGAACTCAGCTGGGAGTTATTGCCACATCCCCCATACAGTCCTGACCTTGCTCCAAGCCATTTCCACATGTTAGGGCCGTTAAAGAAGTTCCTGGAAGGCCAGCATTTCAGATGTAAAGCAGGCACTCCAATCATGGCTCTGGCATACGGAGAAAACCTAGTTGGTATATACAGTAAGCACTAGTGAAACGCTGAAAGAAGTGCATTAGTGTAGGAGGGGATTATATCGAGGAATAAAAGTAGATTTTACTCTTATAACTGTCTTCTGTTATTCTGCACAATCAAAAGTCCTGTTTTGGCTTGAATGCGACATGTAGTTCAATTCAATAAAAAAAGAGAGAGAGAAAAAAAAACATCAACAAGTCATGACCTGGGCCTTCTGCAAGATGTCAGTTTACAGTAAACAATTTGGTGTCCATTTCCTTTCTCTGACGTGACAACATTCCCATGTTGATGTATGAAGTGCTGGATGAGCACATTTTTATCCTATTTGCTATAAAAATGCCAAGAATTTCTACAAAATTCAGGATAGATCAATATATTTTATGGACTCTGGTTGGTCTTGGATCACAATCACTCCACCACCTTCGTCAGGCTACAAACGCTGAAGAGAAAGCTGTTTTATGTACACTTGAACTGGAGAGTCATGGCCACGTCAATGCTGACAGTAACACCAAGACACCATGACAATCCAGGCTTGAGCAGACGAATATAAATAAGACTGAGAATAAATATTCAGAGCGAGACAACTATCCTTGTCTTGTCTCTGCCTGGTTCTGTTCAAGACTCAGCGGGTGTTTCCTGAGGAGGAAAACTACTTGCTGTCGCCTTTTCCGTTCAGTCCGGTGTGGATGTCAGCACCGGGGTATGACGGGAAAGGAGGTGTCTCTGCAGCAGACATCCTCCTCATCTCAAACTCAAGCAGGATGTAAAGTGTAATTCAGCCTCTGGTTACACTGGACCGATCTGTCAGCGAAGCGCTTAATGCTGCACGAGATCCTGGTGACGTGACTCGCTTCACCTCGTGTAACCTCCGTCGATTGAGCGTCATGACCTGTTTTCCGAGGCACACACGAGTAAACACTGCACCTCGAGCTTGTGTTTGCTTTCAGCCAAGACACACTGGTGCAGACGGCAGGCAAACAACGAGGCCTTGTGTCCCTTCTGTAACAAACTGTGGTGATAATGGTGAGGAAATCGTCTGATTAGGACTGAAATGAGAAATAAAGTGCAGGGACATAATCCAGAGCACTGGCCTGAGAAATGAGAAATAAAGTCAACTTCTGAAAATGCACGTCCAGCGAAAGGAAGCACAATCCTTATGCGTCAACGTTATCTCTCAGCTAACAATGCAAAAAGTTAAGGGAACCAGGGGAATGATAACGGTGCTGTCAGAAATAGTGGCTTTGGTGATGTACGCTAAAGCTTTACGTGCATCGGAAGTCAACAAAGTGACAACTTTTAAATTGAACAACATTAATAAACAAAAACAAAAAAAACAAGAGCATCATACCAAATTTGGGGCCGATGGACAACGTCTCGCCCACCTTGCCTTGTTATGGTATTCTTTTGTGTCTTCTCTAGATTTCTATAAAAATATTTTGTTATGGTATAATTTTTACACAAGGACAGAAGCAAGTGATTATTAATTTTTGACCTTTATAGGAAGGAGTTTAATTATTTCTGCTCAGAAATAAATAGTACACTTTTTTAGATAAAGTGTGTGTTTTTGCTTTCAAGAAGCGCTAAGCAAGAATTAACAAATGATTTGACAAACTTACTGTAAACAAAATACATTTTTGTGCAAGGATGAGCGGTGCTTCTTTTTATACTGAACATGAAATTAAAATACTAAACACAGAAACTGACATCGCAATTAGAAGCAAGTTCTACTAGGGCTGTGCAATTAATCGAGAATTAATTGTACTGTAACTTTTCCTGGTGGCCTAGCGTCTCCAGGATGGAGGTTTCGATTCTTGCCTTGGGTCTGCGTGCATGCCGTTTGCATGTTCTCCCTGTGCTTGGTGGGTTTCCTCCAGGTTCTACCATCTTGGAATTGTGAAAAATCACATGACAAGAAGATCTTAATTCAAAACACTACATTGTCCTTAGATCCACAGCAGACCAAACAAATTTTCCCCCCACAGTTTTCCATTTTAAATTTGGAAAACAGACTAAAACTGATGTGTTTTCATCACTCAAAATGGTGTTTTGATCTAAACATAAACTGAGATGCATTTAAGTTTCCCTGTGCAAGAAATACAGAAATGATTACTGTAGATGAGTTCACAACAACTTGAAGCTCTTTCAATCAATCAATCAATATTTATTTATACATCACTATGTTGAACCAAAGTGCTTGACAGCATTACAATAACTGACAATAAAATTGCAATAAGATATATAAAACAAAACACATACAATTATTAAATACCAAAAGCCATTCTAAATAAATACGTTTTTGTTTTGAACAGGGATCAGTAATATAGCGAGACTTTAAACCAAACATATAGGATGTTCTGTGTCTCGGAATTGAGACGCTGGCTAGACGTCGGATCAGATTTGAGATATATGTTTCTCAGACAGGTTTTATACCACGAACACACACACACACACACTATGTTGAGTGACTTGACACAAACCTTGAACGCACTATAAATACAGAACATAAACACTGTCTGGTGCTTCATGTAAGCGTGCAACAGAAACCTGAAGAGCCGATATCACCGTCTGATTAATAGCAGACGTAACCCGAGATGCATTAATATCAACCATATATTTTAGAAGTGGGATTAGTGCAGATGAAGATGTACAACAAGACTGCTGCACGTCTATGAGTGAGTAAAAAAAAAAAAAAAAAAAAAGGTGCAGGTCCGGTTGCCTTAGACGTGACTTCCTGCGTAGTCTATGTGGGGCAGCGTTCCCTGCTCCTGGTGTCGCACTGCACATTTTAGGATCTCACACACCCAATTCGGCTCATCGTCTCTTTAAGAGGCGCACAAAAACGTGCACTTTACAGGGAATTGAGGGAAAGAAAAAAAAAAAGGACAGGACAGGACAAAAATACAAACGTCCAAACTGATGGAAATATCTACATAATGAAGCATTTCTAAGGATTTAATCAAGCATTTAGATTAACATTAATAGGGAAATGAGTTGATTTTATACCTCGGTGTATGTGTGTGTTAACGCTGTAGTGTCCACCGGGGTGAGTTTGAACACACCCAACATCAAGTGGACAATAAAAGCAGAACCAGAAGGACATTTTAGATTTGTCACTACTAAAAATGTGGCACGGTGATAAAGATGCATCAGGGATGAGTTTATAATCAGGTTCTGATTGCATTTTTTTTTTTTTTTTTTTAAACTGGATCCACACACACACACACACACACACACACACAGAGACAAGAGTAATGTGTCTATGGCTTTAGCACAATCAATGACCAACCCAAGGAGCTCCATATATCTGACTGCAGCATTGTTTTGTGTCTAACTTGATATTACATACTGCCATAAACATAAATATACGGACAGGCATATGTCTATTGGCGACATGCGCAATAGTTTTTGCCCCCCCCCCCAGCAGGATGAATTGTCTCATTACTGGAGGAGACAATAACAGCTTACATGAAGCAGGGCGGCTCAACTGGGAGGCTCAACATCCCCCCCCCAAAAAAAACACTCTCTCCATTTTGTTCAACACAGTTAACACCAACAGCCTGGGGTTAATTATAATCTAAATGAACAGACTTACCCAACAAACAATCCTCTCCGCTCCTACTGAGAACAACAGAGGAAATCAAGGAAATATCCAAACGTTTCCAACCGTCCTTACAGTAAACCAGACACACTCTCTCTTTAATCGTATTTATTCATTGATGAATTAATTGATACGATTCTTTATATCTCATTCTCTTGTACACTACGGACACATCTCCGAGCCCTCTCCCATTCTCTCAGTCTCTCTGCGCCTTTAGGAAACCGTGGCGTGCTCCTACTAGCGTCCGATTTCCTCCCCCGCCCACATTTCGGACTCAACCAATCAGCGGATCGAGCGTCGATCAAGCCCCACCCACGTTACCAAAAACGGACCAATGAACCGTTCTGAAGGAGTGAGCACGAGCCGTATCCGTTAGCAGACGGTTTTTATCCGCGAGCAGACCTACATTTAAACGTAGTCTAGGTTACCAGGTTTAAGGGATAAGAGCGATGTTTAAGCGCACTATCTAGTGCTTTAGGTGGCGATTTAGGACGCGCGCACAGTATATTTATTTAATTTAAAAATATTTATATATAAAATACACTATACACTATTATATACTATTATATACAGTATATACTGTTCTGTTTAAATGCTGGGAAATATGTTGTGTTTATATACTCTATAATGTAGTTGGGATGTGGATTAGTGCAGCTAATTTACACATATCACAAAATCTGTGCCATGGAGTGATGTGCAAAGTTATACCATGACTATTAAAAAAAAAAAAAAATCTGAACCTTCTCAAGAGATGGACGTACTTCCGGTTTTTTTGCTAACGGTCCATTAGCATCACGCCCACAAACAGGATGCAGCATCCATTAGGCATCACACCCTATTTTACTGTAAATCATAAATATATTTAACGATTGTTACCAGGATCCTATTTATTTTTTAGAAATGAGTTTATTTATAGCATGTGCACGATGTATGCTTCTCTCCATCTGTGCTGTCGTCAAACATTTGGTCCTTCTCTGTGAGACACTGGATGTCCTGCAGTGGATAGTGGCGGGCACAATGGTAGGAGAACATTTGGTGTTGTGCTCCACCTAGTGGCGACAGATAGATGACAGCGTTATGATTCTGTCACCTATAAAACATTGCTACACCACATAGATAGATAGATAAATAGATAGATAGATACCTTATTGATCCCTGAGGAAATTT
The DNA here is from genome assembly GCA_030014215.1 of Clariallabes teugelsi. NCBI lineage: Eukaryota > Metazoa > Chordata > Actinopteri > Siluriformes > Clariidae > Clariallabes > Clariallabes teugelsi. The sequence goes on from JAQMYG010000010.1 coordinate 9,686,257, forward strand.
AAAACATTCAGTAATGTCAATTGTGTAGAGCATACAGTAAAAAAAGAAAGAAGATGTTTTTAAGATTAGATTAGATTAGATTAGATTCAACTTTATTGTCATCGTACAGAGTACATGCACAGAGCCAATGAAATGCAGTTAGCATTTAACCAGAAGTGCATAAGAGGCCTATCTATAATAAAGAAATGCAATGTATTATACAAACAGAAGAAGCATTTGGTAATAGAGTTATGGTTATAATAATGTACAATATAACTGTGCAACATTTCGCAGTGAATGTGCTATAGTAAACAGAAGGTGCATTAGGTAATAAAGATGTGGAATAGATATGTATATATAGGTCTATGTCTATAATGGTGTACAGAATAATACAATGTAAAGGAGTAACTGTGCAAAAATTTCAGTGGATTAGCATGTCTGGAACATTACATGCCTAAAAGTGACAGGATATGCATATGTACATGTGTGAGTTCTTATTTGTACAGTGGTGGAATATACAGTAGAGTGGTGCAAAGATGAGCATGGTGCAAAGATGCATAGAGGTAAGAAACGAAGCAGTGCAATATAAACAGAAAGTGACAGTGCAATGATGTGTTAGATTACAGTCTATGATCAGCTGTTCAGTGCATTAACAGCCATTATTTTTAAATTTTTTATTTTGTCTCTTGGTGCAGGCTCTGATGCATCTGTAGTCCCTGCCCGATGACTGAATAGTCCATGATTTGGATGAAAGGAATCTTTGATAACGCGTCTCGCCCTTTGTAGACAGCGTCTTTTGTAAATGTTTTCCAGGGTGGGTAGCTGGTTGCCAATGATTTGTTCGATGGTTTTCACCACCCTCTGAAGTGTGACATGACATGAAGATGACACATGCGTCAACATAAATAACTAACAGAAAATAGAAAATAATGTATAAAATATATATTAATATATGTAAAGAATGAGATGAATATGTGAAAATTACAGATGAATATTCAGTGGACAGACTAGTGCAAGTAAGATGAAACAATTCAAAGTGACAGCAGGGCAAAAAGTGAGTGGTGCCAGACCGAGGTAATGAACGTACTTTAATCATACACTGATCAATCGACTGCCAAAAATCAGTTCGTGAAACTTATGATTAAAATTAGAAATTAGTATCTGAAAATTCTCTAAATGATCAGTATGTATAAAAAAGTTATAATATAGCATATAGACAATGTACCCTCTCATATATTTACGACTAATTATTGCATATATTGGATATTTTATAATACATTTATTGACTTTTTCTTTTATAATGTACTGTAATTATCTATTCATACTGTAATATCTACACAGAAGCTATAGCGCATATTTATTTGCCATAACCTTGTTGCTTATTTATTTATTTATTTATTGTATGAATATATCTACATATTCAACTTGCACTTTGTTAAATTGCACAATTTTTTGGTAGATGTGAAATCTATCCATCTTCAGGTCTGTGTGCTTGGTGTGTTTCCTCCCAAAGTCCAAACACTTGCAGTTTAGGCCGAATGGCGTTCCCAAATTGCCCAGAGTGTGTGCATGCGTGTGTGTACCCTACCCTGTATTGGATTGGCACCCTGTTCAGGGTGTACCCTGCCTTTTGCCCTAAGTACAACAATTCTAACGTGTGTGTGTGTGTGTGTGTGTGTGTTTGTGAGAGAGAAAGAGAACACTTTATCTTTGACTGCAGAACTATTTGTACTTCTCCTTCGGTGTCACTAGAGGGAGCTATTAACCTCGACTTGTTTTCCCTGAGCTCACAACAGCGTGCTCTAGGCCAGTGGTTCTCAACTGGTCTGGCCATGGGACCCACATTTTTACATGGTCATCAAGCCGCGACCCAAATTCTTAGGAACTATAATATAATTTTAGGA
>JAQMYG010000010.1:9756576-9774355 GCA_030014215.1 Clariallabes teugelsi
GCTGAATGGCTAGTGACTCCGGAAATCCACTAGCCACATTGGCCAGTGAGCAAAAAAGTTAATGTCAAGCCCTGGTTAGGATCTTTGGACTGATGCTTTTATCCAAAATAACCTACAACTCAGCTGTGAGGACTGGGCTAATGGTTGAATTTTCCAAGCCACCGCTACACTTAATTCTTGTAAGACTGACTGTTTTACAGTTTATTGACTTATTTGTTTATCTCTTACAGGTTTTGATGTATCTAAATCTACAATGAAATGCTGTGTAATGTGTTGACTGTATAATATGGTTTGGTATAATTTTAACTGATGAGTTACATAAAAATTCACCCTCATACATTTGTCATGAATGGGAATTCTAACTATTTAAACTTTTTTTGTATCAGTTTTTTGTATGTTTCTTTCTGTTATAAAGTGGGCATTTTAACATGGGACTCAATGGGATTGATTCACTTTTGGAGCCAGTTTCTAGTGGACATTTGAGGAACTGCATGTTTTGGAACTTCCGCGTTAGTTTCATCCTTCAGAGCCAAAGGTTACCTTTAGCTTGTACAAAGCCATGATCTTTTTTTAGCTTGTTTTTTGTACAAATTCACCATAAACTTAAAAGTAGAAGAAGAAATAATCTCGAAAATGCAAGTATTTGTGGAAGCTGTTTGTATTTTTTTTCAAAAGCTGAGGTATTTTTTAAATGAATTTTTCGATTGTAGCCTTTTTAGCATTTTAGTTTCCCTAAATAATACAAAATGTGTGAATAAATTCTAAACCAAAAACAGACTCTGAAATTAACAATTATACAAATACATGACTTGTGACATCTTCAAACATTTCACCACAACAATCTACACTCAAGTCACAAAGTTTTCATACAAGAGTGGTATACTATCATATACTGATAAACTCTGGATTACTGCTATCGGAAACATTAGGTATGCAGGTATTATAGATTTTTCATATTACATGTAAAATACATAATTTTTTCATGTTTATTTTAAGTTTGCCCCTCAAGGGGGGGGGGGGGGGGGTGTTAAGAAAACAATAAGCAAAAGATGATTGGTGATTATTTTGCTTTTACTAAAATTTTAATCTACATATGTGTAAATGTGTCCATTATACAGCTCTCCCTTCTTTGGGTAACCATTAGGACCTATTATTATTATTATTATTATTATTATTTTAGTTTTTTTTTTGGTACTTCATAACACAAAAAAACTTGCTTTGGTGGGCCATTAAGTTTTCAAAAACTATTCTTGTACCTTCTTGTCCCAGCCACAGATCATGCTACCCATGGACAAACCCATGCCTCTATAGCCAAGCATCATGTTGGACAGCAACTTGGAAGCTGCAGACACTGAGATCCTCTGCTTGTTACGGAGCTGGTAAAGCCTGAGGACATACATAAAACACACATGTACACACTCTACAATAATAAAGGAAACAACGTGTGGCAGCTATGCTTAGGCATATTTAATGCACTTTATGTACACAGAACGGTAACTTTATCCTATCAGGTATTCATTCCACAACTTCAGATTTTGCTCAGACAGACCTGCACTCCTTAGCCAAAAGTCTCTCCCAGTACTGACAGTCTGCTGCACTGCCAGACATGGTGCCCAGCAGGTAAGGGTTGATCTCAATCACTTTATTCGCCTCCTTTGACGCTAATAATCACAAAAACATGTGGACAATAAGGTTACAAAAGAATATTTAAGATTATGATATAATACGATGCACCAATCTGAGCACTGTTGATGTTGATGAGATGTGAGCATGCTTACCAATATAGCGTCCAGCTGAGGCCCTGGAGTCGACAGCTACAATGACGCCATGGCGGAACTTAAAAGCCAGTGTTGTGGTGCCATGGTTCAAATCTATCGATATCCCATCATCACAACTGCACGATTTCAGAAAGGTTGACGGCTGAAATGTGAAGAAGCACATTGACAAGAACATTACACTGGAGGTATTGAGGGTTTATCTGTATTCAGTATGTGATGAGTGATGTGATGAAGGCTTGTCTATAAGCAAATGCTTACTGGTGTCTTATACAGTATACTACGTCTTATATACTGTATATAAAACACAAGGTTTTGTATTCGACAGCAAGTCATGAGTGACTGATTTAAACATCTAAAAACAACATTTAAAAAAAGGAGGTCTGCTGTTGCTGGGTGAAATATACACTGATCAACCATAACATTATGACCACCTACTTAATATTGAGTAGGCCACCAAAACAGCAAAGACCTTGGTGTTCTGACACCTTTCTATGGAAACCAGCATTAACCTTTTCAGCAACCAGAACTACAGTAGCTCTTCTACTGGATGATCAGCCTTCACTCCCCATGTGCATCAGTGAGCCCTGGCTGCCCATCACCCTTTTGCTGGCTTACAGGTTTTAATTCCTTACACCACTTTTGGTTCTCACCACTGTAGACCAGAAACATCCCACTAGAGCTGCAGTTTTGGAGTTTCTCTGACCCAGGCAATTTGGTTCTCAAATCCTTACGCTTGCCCATTCTTTCTGTTTCCAACACATCAACATCAGAGACAAAACATTCACTTGCTGCCTAATATACCCACCCACTTCCAGGTGCCATTGGCACGAGATATTGTAACTGTAGCTACTGTGAAAAGGACCAAATTGTGACGGCTAGACGACTGGGTCAGAGCAACTCCAAAACTGAAGGTCTTGTGGGATGTTCCCAGTCTGGTCAAGACATATCAAAAGTGGTTCAAGGAAAGAAAACCGGTGAACGGGTGCAAAGGCTCAGTGATGCACATGGGGAAGCTGGCCTGTGTAGTCCAATCCAAACTGTTTCCTTAGAAAGGTGTCAGAACACACATGTTATTATTGTTTTGGTGGCAAAACGGGGGACCTACCTAATATTAAGCAGGTGGTCATAATGTTAGTTATGGAAATAAATGAGCACATTAATCAGGATGACTTGACTGATTACGGAAGACATTATAGGCGTTGGTACCTCCCACATTCACTGCGTTTACTAGAGTTGACTTGACAAAGAAAGAAAAGTTTTTAAAAAAAAATTAAAAAAAAAAAACCCAGTGCTTACATCAACCCCAACTGGTAGAGCAAATTCTTGAGATTTTGTCCCAAAGCTGTAGTGATTCGGTCGATCAACAAACGTCCTGTTTAAGCCGAACTGAGCCGAGGATCCGCTCACTGCCTGAAGGGCCATGTCTGTTTATCACGATGAATAATCAAGAAAAACAAACAAGAAATTCCTAAAAGAAGAAAAAGAAAGAAAAAAAAACACAGTTTATGAAATGTGATATGAGAATATGTCTGAACAAAAAACCTTCCACTTACACTTTCGAAACCGAAAGTTCAAACGATGCTTCTGTATTTTACTTTCGCTTATGACTTGGCTGTTTTACCGCACTTATTGAAAAAACACATAGAAATGTCTAATGTTTACACACCCTCACCCAATTATGTGTATTTCGTACATGATAATGCCAAAAAATGAGGATCTAATACGAAAACCTCCTCTCCTACCTGCCGGGTTCGGCGCTCGGCTGTCCTGTGAGAGCGGCTCGTCTGATCACATCCCCAGTATTCGGGGAAACTTCCTGCCTGCAGGTGGCGCTCTGACTCCTTTTACTTCACACGTGGACGCGCCATAAATTACAATGTGGTGTTATATTGTTTAGACAGATTTCCTAAATAAAGAGATAAAACACATTATAATTGCATATAATAATAATAATAATAATAATAATAATAATAATAATAGGTGCAGTCGTTGACTCACAGCTTCAGGGTCACTGGTTCAAACCTGAGCTCAGCTTTACAAATCAGGTGCACTAGGCTCTTAAATTGTCCTAAAGAAATAGGGATTCATATTGCATTGATTCTTCATTTATTTATTTAATATTGATACCTTTTATCTTTTAGAATAATCCCAGGAAACTCAAGGCACCAGACAGAGGACACTCTTGAGTGGGTGCCAATCTATTACAGGATCACAATGGAAACACTGGTTGTGATGGAGGATCTTGGATTTGGAATTTACAAAACAAATATTTAAAACTCTTTGACTGAATATAAATCTATAATCCAATGTATATTATTATTATTATTATTATTAGTAGTAGTAGTAGTAGTAGTGTGGCACATGGCTTAGTGGTTAGCACTGTGGCCACACACCTTCAGGGTCAAGGGTTCAATTCCTGCCCTGGGTCTGCATACGTGGAGTTTGCATGTTCTTCCCATGCTTGGTGAGATTCCTCCAGGTACTCTGGTTTTCTTCAACAGTCCAATGACTGGCAGATCAGGCTAATTAGTGTTCCCAAATTGCCTGCAGTGTGTGTATGTGTGCCCTGCAATGGATTGGCATCCTGTCCAGGTTTCCTGGGATAGGCTCCAGGCTTCCAGCAACCCTGTATGGGATAAGCAGTATAAAAGATAAATGAATGAATGAATGAATAATAATAATAAGAAGAACTGTTATTATTATTTGTATCATGATTTTAATTGTTTGTGTTTTTTTATTTTAATTGTTATTATTCAATAATCCTTACCAACCATAAGACTCAATAATTAAAATATATATATATATATAGGGAAATTTCCAAGCCTTGTTATAACTGATAATTGGCTGGTTTTGTTCTCTAAATTGCATGATCATGGGCAAACTGTAGGTTTCCAATATTGAAACTGCAGCTATGGACAGTACTTTCCTGAAAATATCATACAAAAAGTCTGGGTTTAGCTGTTTACAGCGTAAAACAAATGACATGTTCATGTAGCCTCTTGGGCAGTTTTAGTGTTTTATTTTTTTTTACGCAAAAAAGTTCCACATTCTCCCTTGTGACATTGTGCCACAATGCAGAATGAGAGAGTCTGATGTAATCAACCCCTTCTCTAGTGATCTCACACAGGTTTATACTGTGGCCTGAATTAGGATCACTTATGATACCTTAGCCTAATCCTTCATTCAACTATTTCACTGGAGGTAGCCCTTGTGCTTTTGATCTTGTGTCAAGTCAGATTATTTGCACACTTTTCCTCAGTTCACTTAACATCAATGCTGCAAATATTGTGCCAGTCTTAACGGGTTTGTTTGTCTTGCGTTCCCCCCCAGCTTCTTACCCAGAGCATTCTAAAACACCTAAAACACTTTATTTCTTAAAATATTTATTTATTTCTGATTTTATATTTAGCAGCAGCAATTGCTTTAATTTTTGATGAGTTTTGATGCTCAAAAGCTTGCTTTTGTTAAACATTAATACTGTTAAAGGGAGAGAAAAATTACCATACCTTGTCGAATTCTTGATATTAACATCTGATAAAAATATTCCAAGGACGTGCGACATTTCCAAAGAAATCCTTGTAGCTTCATGTGTTCATATGGAGGATGGGTTGACTGTAATTACACTCTCTTGGCCAGAGATGGCGCAGTGAGCCTGTGTGCGTGTGATCGCGAGACACCGGGACTTTGCTTGGACTAGTTTCCCGAAGCTAATCATCTCAAACTGTCTCTTCTGTGTAACTATGAACCCACCAAAATCCCAGAGTAAAGGTGTCAGCACCGGCGTAAGTACATCTTACAATATCATTAATATCGGCTTGTGATAGAGGCTCGTTTATGTCTACAGACAGGTGGACTTAAGAGAAGCTCGGATAATCAAAGCAGAAACTGACCATGAATATACATATTGTTTAGATTGTATCTTGTTTATAGGCTTGTTTGATGTTTAAATTCTTTTTCAAACGGAAATATTTCAAAAGTTTTTTTTTCAAACGAAATGCTTGTTTTCCTTGTCTTTGGTTACTTTCACTTTCATCAAGAGAAATAATGGCGATCTCTCTCTCTCTCTCTTCCTCTCTCTCTCTGTCAGGAAAAATGCATTTAATTGTTAAGAAGAAATGTACACTTTTAGCAAGAGTGCGTGGAATTCATTCATTCATTCATTCATTAAGTCATCTCCAGGATACCACTTCATCCTGCTCACAGCTCTATACTGGCTCCAAATCCTATACGAAATACACCCCGATTTGGACATATGCACGCCCATTATGCACGCACTCCTACAGTACATGCCTGCACCACCAGTTGGGGACCTTGATCTGGGGAACTGGGGAAAGTTAATCTCTGCAGTACCCTGCTGAGTTTAGTATCATTATGAGTTTACCTGTTATGCAGTGATACAAAATAATAGTAATGTCAAGAGCACTTTATACAAAATTGCCCATATACTGTACTGTATGCTCGATATATTGCTGGTGTGCTATTTTTCACCAAATACACTGAATGACAACTTTATAAAGTACAATGGGTGCTCAAGTCGAATCAGGACTTTTGATTGTGGAGAATAACAGAACAAAGTTAAAAACTCCCGTTATTTTCTTATATAATCCCTTGCTGCACTAATGCACTTACCCCAGTGTTTCACTAGTGCTTGAATACCAGCAAGGTAGAAAGTTTTCTCAATACACGGGAACCGTGATCGGACTGCCTGCTTCACATCTAAAACGCTGGCCTACCAGGAACCCCCTTTGATGGGCCAAACATATGGAAATCACTTTGAGTGAGGTCAGGACTATATGAGGGACGTGGCAATAACTCCCAGCTGAGTTCTTGTAATGTGCAAGTGGTGTTTTGTGAATGACTCTGTGTACAGTTCCTACAGACAGTAGGAACTGTAAACAAGTTGGCAAGTTGGAAACAAGTTACACCATTCAAATGTTTTAAGGATTTTCCATCTTCATTTATGAGAAATTTCATCACAAGTCCTGATTTGACTTAAACACTCCTTGTACATTAGAGTTCAATTTCATGGTTTGTTAGCCCGGCTTTCTTTAGTCATTTGGTTTAAAGAGACTAGCAACCACTGCTGACCAGATAATGTTTGGAAATTATACCATAAACACAGCAAATCATCGACATGATAGTGTGCATTATGTTGGTAAGGGTGGTGTAGCATTACTGGGTTTATAAACCCTTCACTGTTAAGGCTGAGTTGACCATAGTCCACTAAAAACATATCCAGTGGTAAGAAAATGGTATTGATGGATACTAGAGGGTGAACACAATTGTGCATGCAAGACAATTGGCAATTTTCTATTTATACATCTCAAATGTGAATCAACAAGTGGCCAGTAAGTGCACCCCCAGTAGCACCAGTACACCAAATACAGTTTTGCTATCTCCATACAAAACACAATGTTAGAATCACTTGTGTACTAAAAATGATCCTCTATTAAATTAGTAGTCCTTATAGGGTTGGGATGACCTAGATAAATGGTTCAGAATTGAGGCAAGACCAAATATTAAGGGGGTTGAGTGCAATTTTCAAGACCAGGCCTAGAATGCACACATCTGTGACAATACAATTAATGTTAACACAGAAAATGTATTAATACTGATTCCAGTGTACTGTAGAGGAGTCATGGTTACTAGAAATTTGAAATATACAGTATGTCAAAAAGTTAACTTGACACTTTCTTTTGACAGACTACCATAGTTGCAGTAAAGTACAATGGAGGTGTTATTATTGGTTCAGATTCCAGGGCTTCAATGGGTGGGTAAGTATAAATTATTAAAATATTTAATCAATATTTTTCTAATATATGCTTTAGTTAAAGGGTGTTCGATTATTTCCTGACCCTTTAGTTATGTTGTATTTTCTTTTGTTATGTTGAGTTTCATTTTTTATTATTTATTGTAATTTATAGGTCATATGTGTCATCTAAGGTCATTAACAAGCTGATTCAGGTTCATGATCGGATATTTTGCTGCATTGCTGGTTCATTGGCAGATGCACAACATGTCACAAGAGTGGCCAAGTTCCAGCTGTCTTTCCACAGGTAGTTTATATATATATATATATATATATATATATATATATATACACACACTTTTCTAACTTTTTTTAGATTTCATTTTATTAGTTCATCGTAATGATTTTCAGTTTTTTCCTCGTCACTGTATTTTCCACTTTGCTCATTTTATGTTAGATCTTTCTCTTTGGATTCCTTGTTACCATTTGTCTAGTTAAAGCAATAAGTAAGGATACTACTATTATCCATTTGAACAGAAGTTTTGTTTAGCAGCATTGCTCAAACTATATCCAAGAGCTATCTATCAAACCTCCTCCTATTTTGTCCCCCAATGCCTTCTCTATCTAGTATACAGATGGAATCTCCTCCTTTGGTGAAAGCTGCAGCCACTGTACTAAAAGAGCTGTGCTACAATAATAGAGAAGATCTAGAGGCTGGTTTCATCACAGCAGGTTGGGACAAGAAAAATGGGCCACAGGTATAAAAGAGGTTCATAATATATAGTCATAGTCATAGATGACACTAATTAATATGGATCAGATGGAGCCTGTGTAGTTATAGACTGAAGTCCTGACTGAAAAGTGCAAATGACTTCTAGCGTAAATCAAACAATTAGAGACAGCATTGTCAATAAGTAACACATGTTAATATGCTGTTAAATTTACATCTACAGTATAACCACCTTTATATGTTTTCTTTTTGTGTTTGTGTGTGTTTTAGGTGTACACAGTATCAATGGGAGGTATGCTGATTAGTCAACCCTTTACCATTGGAGGTTCTGGTAGCACGTATATCTACGGCTACATGGACGCTAAGTTCAAACCAGATATGAGCCGAGAGGAGTGCATTCAGTTCGTCAAAAATGGTATTAAGCCCATTTAAATCCCATAGACCTATTTAAAGCATATTATCAAGTAACTACTATGACACTAATGGGGAAACTTATGCAGATGTGAGAGTAGGGAAGGTGGCAGGCTAGATGCACCAGCAAGCATAGAATTTTAAGGGGCTAACCAGCATTACAGAAAAAAATAAAAATTATAATAATTAGAGCTACATACTAGGTTCAGTGTCAAACTTAATGACATGCTATTCTGCCCCTTTATGTAGTGAGCCCCATTTAGTGTCTACATTATTAGTTCAAAAATAGTAGAAGATAAAAATGACTGGTAGTATATAAAGCTAATGTTGTAAAAAACTTATTCTCTGATTTCAAAAATTGTTGACTAACAGAATTATATCTAATACCAGTCAATTATATAGTAAATGTGTTGCACAAGATCTTGCCCATAATTATGTTGCTAACTTACCCTATGGTTAATACACTTACTGAATGTTGTTCTCTCTCTCTCTCCCTCCCTCTCTCCCTCTCTTCCCCCTTTCCAGCTTTGGCGTTAGCTATTGGCAGAGATAACGTGAGTGGGGGCATTGCTCATTTGGTGGTGATTACTGAAGGTGGAGTTGACCACGTGGTTGTTCCTGGTGATAAATTACCCAAGTTCAGTGATGAATAACTGATTAAAAAGACTAGTAACCTCTGATTAATTACTGTGATATTCTGAAATGGTAGAGAGAATACACTAAGGTTGTGTACTTGTTCAAGTCCATATACAAAGACAAACAATGCAGTTTTACAACATCTCCCTATTTAATGAATAAGAATCCATTGGGATACAGTCATTTTTAACATTAGATTTTTGCTCTAGAATCTTTTATGAATTGATTTAATTGTATGTCATTCTTTTGCAGAAGAGCATTTTACATAATAAAATAAATTTTGACAAAATGTGTTTTGCCGTCAGTATCGTCACTGCTGAAATGTCAACTTATCTTATGCATTTAGTAGTGTATATTTTCAGCGTTTCAAGTCACTTTCTTGTGTTACTCAATTCTTGGGTAAAAACAAACAAAGAAACAAACAAAAACGTTTTTGCCCATTGGGAAATATTTGAAGTTCTGGAACAAGAATTGATAACACCTAAGTAATGTCATACATTGTGTTCATGACTAGTACAGTATATGTAAATGTCTAATTTTTTAAAGCTTGTAAGATGATGTTTACTATTTTGTCGTGCTTTTTTATTTTTTTACTTTTCATATGAAAAATAAGCATTTGCAGGGGTGTGCAGGACACCATAATGTCTAATATTGCCTTTGGACAACTTACTTTTTCACGATACCATGAGGCATCAGAAGAGAGGACTTTGTGGTTAATTGTTTCTAAGTAGCATACCTAGCAGTATTTTTTTTTCTCTCATTTACATTTTCTATTTACAGTTTCTCATTTTATTATTTAAGTCAGAGCAGAAAGCCTGAACCAGGAACAAATGTTTACGCTACAGATAGAGATACAGCTACAGTATAAGCAGAAAAAAACTAAAACTGTAATACAGTAGTTAAATATGACAGTGAAACAACTAGTAGTGTTGTTGGTTGCAGATGCAGGGTCTCTGGTTTGAATCCTGACCTTAGATAACAGTATGTGCAGAATGTTCTTTAGTCAAGTTCAGTCAAGTCAAGTAGGCTACCACATAACACCATCAATTAACAAAACTAACTAACAACTTTGACTATTTTTTGGAAGAATAAAGTAATTTTTTAGTAATGTTTGTGTGTTTTAACTGTCGGTGTATTGTTGGGCTAACCTGAGCTTATAGGAAAAACGATCACTTTAACAAACTACATCAATGGGAGACATCTTTTTGAGTAGGTCAACCATAGAGAAATAAGTCAACCACAGAGAAATATAATTCATTGAGCCCACAACCAATACTCCTTGAGCTGACTCAAATATTTGAATTACAAGTTGAGTCAACTTAAGATTTTGAACTGGGTGCACAATGTGTCAACTAAACAGCAATGTGAAATATTTAGTTTGGCTAGCAAATTTCTATAAAAATTGAGTAAACTTAAAAAAGCTGTGCAACTTTTTACTAAACTTTTTTATGTTGAGGCGGCCGTTTTTTTTTACAGTGTAAGACACTTAATTAGCTAACTAGCTAAGACAACAAATTAACACCATAAATTCATAAAACTATATTCCTCTTAGCTATACTAGTTTTGTATAGCTAAGAACTAACAAAGTGCACTTGTACAAATGTGCAAACAATAAACACAACACAATGCGATCCACTGTGACAATGTAGCGCTGAGTGCGAAATTGCTAGACGGTGTTCATCTGGGTGTTGTTTCCTATGGTTTTTCCTTGGGTTCTCTGGTTTCCTCCCAATTTCCAAATACAAACAGGTCAGCGGTGTAAATAAGGTATGTATGAATGCTTGGTATACAGTTGATGGGGTGTGCCCACCTGTACCCAGGTAGTCTTTCTAATTTTTGGCACATTGTTGTCACATGAGAAATATTAAACACTTTAAGATGTTCTGATATTAAAAAAAAAAAATGATTACGAGTATTGTGTTGTATTCCTTACATGACTAGTTTGCATATTAAACTATTTAACATACTTAAAGGAAATATTGTGCTCATATAAAGTGGTGTGTGGGGATGTCTATTACGTTTACCAGTAGTCTTGCAATCAAAAGATCAAAGATTTAAATAGTGTGTTTTTTGTATCCCTGCTGAATTAGAAATACAATGTCATTTTTTTTTAAAGGTGTATTACACTGTATCAGTCACTTGTGATTTAGCTTAGCAAGCCTCGATTTACTTTCGCTTTCATCTCGCGGGTCAAACAGGGAAACAGCGCGCGGCTCCTGAGGACAGCTCGAGGCCTGGTTACTCACGCGGGGGTTTAATATAAAAGTGCAGTTTATTTCCCGCGAAAGTTTTAAACCTGTTGTCTGTTTTAAGTGTTTTAAGTTTCTCGGCTTCGCTTCATATCGAGTTTCGCGGTTCTGCTTGGCGTCGGAGTGCGCGTTGTGTGTGTGTGTGTGTGTGTGTGTGTTCTGCAGGGACTGTCGGTCATCTCTGGTGCTTTCCACCCGGTGCTATATTTGTAGTTAAACTGATTTTTTTAGGCTAAAGCAAAAATCATAATGTTTGAGGAATCTTTATCACAACCAGGGTGGCTGAGTGAAGAAGTCAAGACCGGGGTAAGTAGTCTACACTCTCAGACATAAAGTTACCAAACTGTCTGTTTCCTTGTCAATATGGTGGTAACATCTTTTGCTCCTTTAGTACTTATTTTAGACCTGAAATATACCCATTTAATATGATTTTAAAATAATTTATACTACGTGGACAATCAGGACCATTTAACCTTCTTACTGTAGGTTAAGATACACAATCAGAGTACAGTCAGTACAGGTACAACGCATGTACTCTTCTTTTTAATGGTACCACACCAGTGACATTTCACCATTTTTCTTTATGCACTGAAAATATTACATATCAAGGTATCAGTATATTTAAATTAAGGGCAGATTTCCCACTCAGGTAAAAAAAAAACACTGATCGGCCATAACATGAGCCTTTGCCTAATATTGAGGAGGTCCCCCTTTTCCACCATAACAGTGATGCACTGTGTGTTTTAACACTCTAACTCTATCACAACCAGCCTTAACCTTTTCAGAAGACAGAAGACATTTTGATCAGCACTAAATCTTCTTCGATCGGACTACATGGGCCAGTCTTCTCTCCAAATGTGCATCAGTGAGCTTTGGCCACCCAAGACCCTGTTGCCAGTTCAACGTTTTTTTCTTCCTTGGATCACTTTTGTATGTCCTGACATGGGGAGTGATGGCTGGCCCGTGTAGTCCGATCCAATAAAAGAGCTACAAAAATTAATACTGGTTCCAATAGAAAGGTGTCAGAACAGACAGATGGTGGCACAAGGGTGAACCTATTAAATTTCAGATGGGTGGTCATAATGTTATGACTGATCAGTATATGTAAGTTGAATAAAAGCAAATACATGTTTATTGCTCTTGTCTGAATGAATTTATTCAATTCATTGTTTGTGACTGCGCCGATGAGCCACAACACTAACACCATTTCCACTGTGGCAGATGAATTGAATAACATCATTTATTTACAAAACTTTTAACATGGATGATGGGTTCCCAAAGCTCACTTATGCCTTTGCAGACCAAAGGCTAGCCTGTCCGGTCCAACCCAGCAGAAAAGTCACTGTAGTACAAATTGTCTACAAAACACGAAAGAGAGAAAATCACAGGAAAACTCAATGCATCACAACCTGCCGAGCACAGGGCTTAACAGGCAAAAAGTTCAAGGTTGATGATCCGGCTTCCAAATCCCCAAGATATCAACCCAACTGAGCATCCATGGAATGCACCTGACATACAATTCATGTCAGATCCATGAAGGTCCCTCCTTGCAACCCAGAGCACCCAGAGGATCCCCTGCTAACATTCCAGTGCCAGTCACCACAAAACACCCCCAGAGGTCATGCCCTTAAGGGTCTGGCAGCAAAAGGGGAACATACACAAAATCGGGCATAATGTCTTGCATTTTAATGTTATGACTGATGAGTGTTTAATGCACAGGGATAATTACAGGGGTTCATTTTTCCACACCATTTTATTTTCAGACTACAATCATAGCGATTGCGTTTGCAGATGGAGTTGTTCTAGGCTCCGACTCACGTGTGTCTGCTGGGTAAGTTGCTGGGATTTATCTGAATATTATGTTAAACTGTTATTTCTGTGAATTTCACAAAGCCAGACCAATTTAGACAACATTACGTCAGACCTTTATTAAGAGTTCTAAGAGATTAACGACGGTGATGAATGATGATTATTAACACAGATTTATCAACACAAATGATGTTAGTCAAAATTCCATGTATTATTTGTACTGTTATCCTGGGATAAACCATTTTTTCATATTGTTACATTTTTTTTATAGGGAGACAGTGGTGAATCGAGTTATGAACAAACTCTCTAAACTACATGACAAGATCTACTGTGCTCTGTCAGGATCAGCCGCTGATGCCCAGACCATTGCTGAGCTTGTCAGCTACCAACTTGATGTACACAGGTACACATCATCTTTACAATACTGTATCTCTTCTGTTCCTGGACCTGACACACACTCTGTGCTGTAGAAGTACTTAATATGAATAACACTGAAAAAAGTTAGCTGACGCCACTATTTGAGGATCTTCTTACATTAAACCCTTTTCACTGAAAGCATCTTTGAGGTGTCATAGGCCATCGGTTCATAAGATAACAAAGTTCACAACAAACATATAAGTTGTCCATGTAGCTGCTAACATTTGCAGATGTTTAATTACTGGGGTACGCAAACTTGCACGTATTTTATTACCTGTAAATGTTACATCTATATTAGCTGCATTGTTCAAATGAATCTGTTTTTCACCTACTATTTTGGTTTAGTTAACTTCTGAACAGGTGACATGGTGCCTTAGTGGTTAGCACTGTCCCTTGCACCTCCTGGATGTGGGTTGATTCCCACCTCTGTGTGCATGAAGTTTGCATGTTCTCCTCCCGTTCTTGGTGAGTTTCCTCTGGGTGCACCGGTTTCCTCCCAAAGACATGTGGATTAGGCTAATTGGCATTGCCAAATTGCCCGTAGTCCAGTGTGTACCCTGCCTCCTGTCGTACAGTATGTCTCCTGGGATAGGCTTCAGACCAATGCGACCCTGATTACAGGATAAAGCAGTATACAGTAGATGATGAGTGAGTGAGTGAGTAACTTCTGACTACAACACCATTTTAAACTCACACTTTGTTCTACAATAAATACAGCTTATCATGTATCTACCATGTTAGTTACCCATTTAGCAGAGCTCTTTTTTGTTACCAAATGGCTGGTCATGGTATTATACAGTACAGTACATTGTTTTGCTGTGATAGATTACTCTATAGTTTATTTGAACATATTTATTTGTGTGACAGTATTGAGCTGGATGAAGACCCCTTGGTTCGCTCAGCTGCTACATTAGTGAAGAACATTTCCTACAAGTACAAAGAGGAACTATCTGCACATCTGATTGTTGCAGGTTGGGACAAGAGAAATGGGGGACAAGTGAGTGACAACCTACTGATCTGGATGGTGAAGTAATGCTGAAAATGTAAAATGTAAATCTCTGTTTAGCATACACAAAATGTCATAATTGATTGCTGTGCGTTTATATCTATAGGTGTTCGTGACTTTGGATGGCCTACTTTCTCAGCAGCCGTTTGCTATTGGTGGCTCTGGTAGTTCATACATCTATGGGTTTGTTGATGCAGAATACCGGAAAGGCATGACAAGAAAAGAATGCCAGAAGTTTGTTTTAGATGGTATGTTTCATTACAAAACAGAAAAACAGCAATATATCTTTTGAAGGATTTCTTAATCTTATGTAATTTCTGTTCTTTATTTGCAGCACTGACACTTGCAATGAGCAGAGATGGTTCTAGTGGAGGCGTAGCATACCTCGTTACCATTGATGAAAATGGAGCAGAAGAGAAGTGCATTCTGGGAAATGAGCTACCTACATTTTTTAATGATTGAAAAAGAGGGCACAGGCAAAACTATTTTACTGTTTGTTTTTTTTTTTTTTTTTTTTAAAACACTGCGTTTATTGCTTTATTAGGCACAATTGTAATATCAGTTAACCCCATATCTTTCATTTCATAGACAATTTTGCATCATTCTTGAGTTCTTTACATTCAGTCACTTTTATGTCCAGATGAATTCTATTAAAGAAACATTATTGAATGGTAGACTGACCCCAGCAGTAACATTGAGGTGTTAAAAACACCTAGCAGTGCTTTTAAACATGGTTTACTTAGTCCACTTGTGTCAGTGCCACAAACACTACCATTCTTTTACACTGCTGTTCTGAAACATTTCCATTTGTAAAAGTCAATCACAATGTGTCTACTCAGTCAGTAACTGTATGTCCACAAAATTCAGTTATATAATACCTTGACCAAATGGCAATGCTTTCACGTTGATGGAAATATTCTTTTTTTTTTTTTTCATTTAAATTTCCCAAATAAATGCAGATCCACAAAGATCTCATGCATTGATTTTATTTATTTTTGGCTTTGCCTTAGTTAACTGTCTTTGACTTTAGATACTACAGAACAAAATAAGACACAAGGTTATATTGCTGCATTGCAATGCAAGAATGGCTGGTTATAACTTAAGCCTTGATTGCTGTCTGGGTGAAGTGTAAAACATTTGCCCTTTTGTTCATTTTGGGTTTCCAGGTTTTTGGTTTCTTCTGGAAAACATGACCATGGGTGGATTGGCTATAATAAATTGTCCCTATAAGTTAAGGAGTGTGTGAATATGTGTGCATTACCTACAATGGACTGATGCCACTACCTCTCATGTAGTACAGTATTTGTCCTGGTACATGCCCCATAACCCTGACCTGGATAAAGCACATACTGAGGAAGAGTGAACAATTGCATTGCTTCTTTTTCCCTGAGGTGGTGTGGTGATGGATATACAAGGTGGTATCAAAACAGTTTCAAAATTAGGTCTGTTTACAAGAAAGTACTTTATTTATTAACGTTTACACACTATTACATTCAAAATAGTGAATGTGCCCTTTGCACAGCAATACAGCACTCCCAGTGTTCATGCCACTTGAACACTGTGTCCTGGAAGTCTTCTTTTTGAAGCATGTCAAGCACCTTCTGCAAATCGCTCTGGATCTCCACAATGGTGTCAAAACGGCGACCTTTGAGCTGGATGTTCGTCTTCAGGAAAACGGTGGAGCCAACGCAGGAGCCAAATCTGACGAGTAGGGTTTTTGCGGCAGTGAGATCATATTTCCAGCGATAAACTCACGTGAGGAGAGCTCTGTGACAGGATCCGTTATCACCACGGAGCATCCAGTTTAACTTGCTGTCCATGATGCGATCGTGGTAATGCACATGGTCAGAGTTGCACTGCTCCTTATGTACACAAGACATCTTTTGGCACACTGACTTATGAAGGTCCCTGTGTCTGTGCCTTGTGCGCCCTTCTGTTGGCGTGTTACAAAACTAGTCTCGAAACTTTCATAGTGTATATTTCAAAAGTTGCACTATGCGCACCCTTCTATGTAAAATATGCTAAGGTGCTGAAAAAGTAAGTATCACAGGAGTGACTAGGAAAGCCCTTTTTTCTAAGAGTGCGCACATTAGTAGAAATATAATAATTAGCAATGTATGCACTTGCAGTTTTATCCATTAAAATAATGGAAATTCATCTAGAAGCTCCACTAACTAATACTGGACATACAATATTAACATAAAACATTTACTAAACAAAATGAACGTATAAAAATACAAAGTCTCCTCGGGGAAAAAATAACCAGGGTTCCAAATTACACAAGATATACAAAAATATGCGTGAGTGTGTCTGTGCATATTAAGCACAAAACAATGTAAAAATAAACGAATAAATAAATAAATAAATCTGTGCGAATTATCCTTTCAGTGACTCCCTGAAAGTAATCGGATGTCCTGTGGTTTAAAAGTGTGCGTAATTCCTAAAACCTGATTTCAGTCATCAGTTGCTAGGCAGAACAGAATTTAACAGGTTTGGCTCAGGCTGCAAGCAGAAAGCCGAAAGTTTATCGCCTCCCCGTGGTGAAAAGTTGAAATGATTTCGACATGAGGTGCATCGTTCACAGACTACGTATTGTATATAAACAGTTCACGTGCTTTTTTTTTTTTTTAATTGAATTGACTTTAGCACGCGCGTTAACGGAAAATGCGCGTGACCTACTGTATATTTAAGACAATGTTAAATATATACGTTTTTATTATTTATCTTTGACTTTATATACATTTTTAAACAGGGAAAACCCCCTTTAAAATTGAAAATGAAAGTAAACCATCGGATAAACCTTGGTGTAGAGAAAGACCGGGGAATACCTTTATTTCCCCTGATCTAGCTGCGGAAGAACATGCTGGAACATTCAGTTTAGTCCGTTAAAAAAAAAAAAACGAGCGTTTTGAGAGACATCAGTTCATACACAGGCTACAATATGGATAAACGCCTAGTGGCTGCTCTTGCCGTGTTCACGGACTTGGTGCTGGT
>JAQMYG010000010.1:9787297-9803026 GCA_030014215.1 Clariallabes teugelsi
CAACGCACATGAATTCATCTGCCAGTTACAGAAAGGTTATGACACAGGTAAGATAATCCTGAAAAGAGTTTAAATTTACAGTACAGTTTTAACAGTACACCAGATAGCACACTAATATATCACTCAAAATGTTATGTAATATAAGTGGAATATAAATAGAAACGTTTTTACCATTTTTGTCTTTGCTGGAGGTCAAATCTTCATTGCAGGGTCTCTTAAAATCATTGCATTAACTTATTAATGAACTAACAATTAGCTTTACAACTGCAAGGTTTTGAAATTTCATGGGTGGCATGGTGGGTTAGTGGTTAGCTCTGTCAACTTGCACCTCCAGAGTCAGGGTTTGATTCCCGCCTCCTGTCTGTGTACATGGAGTTTGCATGTTCTCTTCATGCTCAGCGGGTTTCCACCAGGTACTCTGGTTTCCTCTCACAATCCAAAGACATGTAGGTAAGCTAACGTGCCCTGCAATGGATTATCACCCTGTCCAGGGTGTTCCCCACCTCATGCCCTAAGTTACCTGAGATGTACATGGAAATTGAAAAGTTAAAATATGATTTTGAAACTTTGTTTCTCAGATATAGGAGAACGAGGAAGTCTTCTCGGCAGCAGTCAGAAGCAGCGCATTGCCATTGCCAGAGCTCTAATCAGACAGCCACAGGTTATATTACTGGATGAGATCACAAGCTTTCTGGACCCCGAGAGTGAACAAGCGGTACATATGCACACTTTTACACACATAAACAGAGAATGCATCCAGAATAACTCTTCAACAATAAAACTTTAAAATGTTTACTCAGGTCCAACAAGCCCTGGCTAACTGCCCCGATCAGACCTTACTGGTGATTGCACACAGGCTGAAGACGATTGAGAAGGCGGATCAGATTATTGTGATTGACCAGGGGGAGATTGTGGAGGAAGGCAGTCACCAGGAACTCATGGAGAAGAAAGGAAATTACTACAAACTGAAAGAAAAACTCTTTACTGAAAATAACAGTAACAACAATAACATCTGTTGATGTGAAAGAAAAGGAAATCTCTTAGAAATCAGCCTAGAATACAACCGTAATAATACATCTGCACAATACACAATCTGCATCACATTTTCCTTGTTAGACTAATGTTATTAGACTGTTTAAATTATTAAGTATAAGATATTATAATTAGGTATGTCTATTATTTCATTATTCTGTCAAACTATCTCCTGTAAAAAGAAAATCTGTTGTTATAAAATATTAAAAGCTGTAAATTATGAAGCAAAAATAAAATATTGATTTTTTTATTTAAAAATTATTTATTGTAGTGATTTGACAACATTTGATTAACACCTCAAGAGATTTTACAAATTTTATAATTTGGGATCATTCGAATATTCAAAACTACATCACACTGTACTTTGCACACTTTTATTTATTATTACATAAATAAAAAAGATAAATAATTAGGCATATGTTATAGTACTTATGACAGTAGTAACATTTCTGCGTTTATTGAGTTCTGTTTTGTCTCCTGCTAGTTTACAGTAGGTCATATTTATGTCAGTTGATAAAACTCCACAAATCTCCACAAGTACAAACTTTTCTGTCCCTGCCTGTGCCTGGTATTTCATGTTCAATTTTAGAGGCAACATTTCAAATTAAAGGTGAAAACAGCAATGAATACAACTAATAAATCAGCTTAGTCAGCAAAGAGTTATTACTATCTGTTATGCCTGGTGGTTTTATAATGACAATAGTCTGGTATATCATGTGACTTCTCAGAAGTATCCAGGCTGCCAAACCTGCTTGTCATGGCATTTGGCAGCGTTGGTGTCATGGTAGCCATTTTGTTATACAACCCAATTATCTTCAACAAAAACAAAATGGTTGAGACACAGACCTGAAACAGGATGGTGTAGAGTGCCACGGTCAAGCTTGGGGGAAAATCCCTGCAGTTTTTTTTTTTTTTTTTTTTTTTTTTTAAATCTGCCAACGTTCAGTCACATCACATTTTTTGCTTTATGGTGTTCACTTATTGAGACGTGCTGGGTTTGAGGTGACACCAACAACACTCTTCCCAAGCCAGAACTCGTACAAAAAATGGTTTAATAAAAACCGGTTAGGGATCAGTTTTGGGAGAAGGGTTTTGGTGCTTGTCAGTCAATCTCTAATCATGTAGTTCTTTTCTGCCATCTTGTGGTCGATTTAGGTTGTACACAAGCATATATGATAATAGAACATACATTCTCTGGTAAGTTTGGGACAAAACAGTGGCTTCTGGTTAACACTGTATTCTCTGGTTTCCTCACACAGTCCAAAGACATGTGGTGTAGGTTGACTGGCGTTTCCAAATTGGCCATTATGTGTGATTGTGTGGGTTTGTGCCGTACAATGTGTTGGCACCATTTTCAAGGTGTACCCAAAGTTCCCTGGGCTCAAGGCCCCCGAAAGGCCTACAGAGGATAAGTGGTATAGATGATGGATATAGCTGAGTTTGGTGGCAGTGTCTTTATAACTGAGGGTTGGAATTGATTGTTAATCATAAGTGATGAAAAGAAAGAGCAAATATGAAAAGATATAGATTGATGTAATAAAGTACAACCACATTCACTGAGCCCTCATGCTCTATATATGGGAACATCATTATCCTGGAGGGCACTACAACTATAAGCATAGAATTGTTTTGTCACATAACCAAGCTTATCAGTCAGAAGAATGTTGCATTGATCTGCACTAACATCTGACACTTTCCTTTAAGAACAACACCAGTTGACGGAGAATCTCTTGAATCAATTGTGATCTTCCATTCAGTACGACTTTTTTCTTGGATGGTTAATGCAGATAACATTGATTATTTAAGCAATTCACAGCTCTGAGAGTCTACTCTCGGTGGGAGCCCTGGGTTTCATAGAAGATCACATTGGTTGTTGAAAAGGATAAAACAACATGAAGCCCAGAGAGCTGTCTGTTAAAAGGCTGAGAAAAAAAAGAGAAAAATCAACCAGAGCCACTGAATAAGCATTGGACATATCCAAGACATTAATTTAGGATTGCCAGCAAGAAGAAAGAGACCACTGGTGTACCAAACAGGTGAGGCACGGAAGGCAACACCAATTGATGAAAGAAACATTGTGAGGACTGTAAAGATATTACCCAAACAACAACCAAACAACAACCTCCATCATTGCAGGGGTTAACATACAGTATCTCAATACACTTGTCAAAGAAGACTTTGAGTGCAAAAAGACGCATTAAGAATCAGGAAGTAATATTGGAATTTGCAAAAAGGAAAAGAGAGACGATCCAATAAAGTTCTGAAACTAAGATTAACATTTACCAATGTGTTGAAAATGCAATAGTGTAGAGGAAGAAAGCATCCACTCATGATCTAAAACATACAAGCTCATCGAACACATATGGTGGAGGTTATGTAATGGCAATCTCCTTGCTTTTGGAAGAGGATGGATAATCCTTACTAATCATTTAATGCACAATGGTAGCACCATAAGGAATTCAGAAGCCAAAAGAAACATTTTGTCCCCCAGTTTACATAGAAATGCATGCAGACAAGTCAGTCACCAGACCACAATTTAACTGAGCATGAAGAAGAGACTGAAAGGAGAAACCATCAAAATAAACACCAGCTGAACAAAAGCTCTGGTACAAGCCTGGAAATGCATAACAAAAAAGACTGTCCTGTATTTTTATACTTTTGTTCACCTCAAAATTGGGTGGTCTGCCACCAAAGGTGCCATAAGTTGTTTAACAAATCCAGCTGTTAAAGATCAAGAAACGATCCATCGTCTCAAATTCATAAAATTTTTCAAACTCAAAAAAAGAAAATGTCTATCATGAATGGCAAAAACAAAAGAATTGGCCATGGAGGGGAAAAAAAATTAAGAAGCATCACTATGGCAACATCAGATGAATAAAAGGACAGCCTTTTATCTTTATAACGAATCTAACCTCTTTCATATCCGTTTAGGACTTTCATTTCCTCTCCTCTCAGTAACATTCGCCATCCCTGAGCCACTAGCTTTTTAGAATCAAAACCCTAAATGTCTACAGTTATGCGTTTGGAATGTTTTTTTTTTGTCTCACAAAATACTGTGTATGGTGCTGGCAGTGCCAGGGTGGAGCTCACACTGCTTTTAAAACAACAAGCAGAGTTCAGTCATGGAGCACCTGCTCTGATTCCCTACCCCATTCTCTCTCTCTTTTTATCTTTCTCTCTTTCTCTCTCTTCTGCACATTTACATTTCCTAAAATCTCAGCAAAAAAAAAAAAAAAAACAGATAGCAGAGTATATTTATGTTAGGTTAAGTGACGTGGATACTGTGTAGGAATGCACCAGAAAAGGCACTTGGTAAGATTTTAATGCAGACCAGAAAAATAAACACAGCTCTGCATGGGCTGCTCAAAGCCCAGACTAATTATGATTTTATGAATGAAGGTATTCATGCCTGGCCACGCCCCTTACCACTGCACAGAGTCACACCCCACCCCTCTGGAATGCACTGGCCTGAAGCCCGAACATAATTGGCCAGATATATGGAGGTGGGCGGAGCTTGAGCGAGCCAGGCAAGGTTGGCATAAATAGTCTCAGCTAGAGCACACGACTGATCCGAGATTTACACAGACTAATGTAAAGGATTACCAGGACGCTTGTGTTTGATTTGTTTTGTTTTTTCTTTCGTCTTGCATTCTTTGGCTATTTATACTCTCCGGGGACAACGTTTCATATTTGGATCATTACTGTCACTTAAGTCTTCAGAAGAAATGAAGAAATTGATCTATGTGGCTCTTTTAACATTTGCATTAACTTGCATGGTAAGTCAGTTATGCTTAACTTTTTTTTTCACAAATGTTTGTTTTGTTAGTCTTCATTTTGCGTGTACAAGGAAAGAGGAAACCCAAACCTGTGTTTCATTCTGTGCCATCTTACACAATTAAGTGCAACTGATTATGATTTATATTTTTTAGATTGTTGATTATTGTGAAAAATAGCTGCGCTACGGTACAGTATACGTATGAAGGTTTCAGTCTAGTCCTTTAATCGTTTTTGCTATCCTGCTTGTTTTCAAGTCTCCAACCCATGCTCGTTGAAAGCTGTGGACTATGAAAGATCTCGATTGTAGATTAAGCCTCAAGAATCTAGATTTTTAAAAAAGTTTTAATATTTATTTACATAATTAAGGTTTTCCTTTTGCATAAATAACTTTTATACACTTTTACACTATCAATCAACTTTTACACTATAACTTTTACTATCACTTTTACACTATCAATATTGTTCTCAAAATCCACATTCCATCAATGATCTGATCCCAACCCCCAGGTTGATGGCAGCTGCCCAGCTGTGTGTGAATGCCCTGCCGTGCCCCCGATGTGCCCCGCTGGCGTCAGTCTGGTGTCTGATGGTTGCGGGTGCTGTAAAGTCTGTGCTGCGCAACTCAACCAGGACTGCAATACTCACGAACCCTGTGACCACCATAAGGGTTTGGAATGTAACTACGGCAATGATGTGATGCTTGGAACAGGAATATGTCGAGGTGAGTGAAAATTTACACGTACTGGTCTGTTGTAGTAACTGAGAAGTGTGATGCTCGGAAGCTTTTTTTAGAGCTGGAATATTTTTATGTGCTTTGGTCAGGCACCCTTTCGTACAGGGTAAACTAGGACAAATTACAGCTGTGGTTATTTTTACCGGCATACCCATGGCCAATTGCAAATAGACACAGCAACAAAACTGCATATCTTTCATTACCGTCATGGTATTCTTGTAGCCCCGATTTCCTGATAGTTGAAGAAATGGTTTCCAATGAAAAAGAAGCACAGCAACAGAGCATAGACGGACACTTAAGATATTTGGAAGCTGATGATGATCTTTTTTTATCGAGTCCCACCAGAGATGGACGGAAATGGAACTGCATTCTGGACAAGTTGGTGATTCCAGTCTACGCTATGAATAGGCACCTTTTGATCTCAGAACGGATATTATATCTCTCTCTCTCCACCTCTTGTCACCCTCACCCAGCTTTTCCATGACATTTGACCTTTTACTCACCCCGACCCCTGTTTTGGGCTTGTTTTTTGTCATGCCAGTTGTGGTGAAGTGACTGTGACTAATACTGCTGTCATGTTTTTCTGTTGTTGGGAGAATATACGAGGCAAATCCTGTCATTTGAAGCTTGGTGGAAAGATTAATTTCAGACATTTGCCACATTTCAGGATATAAAATTGCTTATTGTACAAAAAGCTTAATTATTTATGCCAGCATCATCAGAAACAAATATGTATCCTTGTATGTGTCACAAGTTTAAAAGAGTTGGCCATCTGGAAGACATGCTGTTATTTCGAGAGGATTGTTGCCTTTGCATAAACAGATGCAGTTCCTGAACAGGAAGTTTCCATTTACAGTAAATGTTCAGTTTTCACTCTATAGTGGTAACAGAAAGTTCCCTGGTGATGCAAGTTAGTAGAATTACTGTTGAATTAAATAATTAATTAATTTTAAAGTTGATCATTTTACAATAAAAGCCTTTCCTGAATGGTAATTCTGCTTATACTGCAGAAATTTGCCAATTATTATACTCTTATAGATTAAAGGACATCATGTCATACCTATTTGTTGGTTATGTTTAAAGCTGTTGTCTGCAAAATGCATTGACTCTCTTTAGCTCTTATACAATAGCAATAAACATCTGGGCCCGAATTCACAAAGCTTCTTAAGCCTAAAAGTTTTTCCTAGTGACGAAATTCTAAGAAAATTCTTGACATTTTCTTACAATTTCCCCTTAAATTTAGGACTAAATCTTAGTAAAGATAAAAATGTTTCACAAAACTCTTTAAAAAAAAATCTTAGCCCTAAAAACAGCTCCTAAGGTAAAAAATGTTAAGAGTAGAGAGGAGGACTTTTAAGAGGCTCAAAAGTTTCTATAGCAGAGGACAAAATGGTGGAAAGAAGAAATATTCTCTGAACACTGAACGTAAAAGTAAACACTGCTCTTCTGTACAATTTGATTTTCTTATTCTTTTACTTCCTTCCATCTCTCTTTGATTGTTGGCTACATACCATCCAAAAGAGCAACTTAAATAGACTGTCCTACAATCATGTAAACTGGCAAAAGCTGAGCCATTTTGCCCCCAAGTAATAAAATCAGAATGATAAATAAATGTAAAAATTTTAATATAGTAACTACTGTGTGGAACTTTTTGGTTGCTTCAAAAGTAGACACATTTTCAACATCTGTTTTAATTAACTTTAAGATATTTAGCCTATAACAGAAACTTTGCATAAAGTAGCCTGTAGTCATGATTATACAATTTCTTCTATTAATTCTCTTATCATATATTCTATTTTCACAAAGAGTGTATTTTAAAACCTTTACAGATTTTTAGCAACCAATCACAGTCCTTGAATTGCTGCATCATCTCTAGCAACGGGGTCAACCACGCCTCCTCACTAAGATAAAGGTTTTTGTACTTTCCTTACTCAGAGTTGCTCTGAGAAGTTTCCTAAATCACTTTTAGTCTAGGACTCCCAGCTAGGACATTTTAGGCTAAGATATGAGCTCTCTGAATCTCAAGAAGTTTTGTGAATACGGACCCAGGCCTCCCAGCAGCCTCCTTCTTGGGAATAAGACAAAAAATGTACAGCTTGTCATATTACAAAGAGCCCGGCAACTGGAGACAAGAAATTGTGTACGTCATACAGCCCTTATGTATGTCTATTAATGTAAAGTATTAATATAAAGCTTGTACCTGGTATTACTGTCCACTATATAATGTTACAGAAAATAATTCAACAATCAGAGCTGACCAAAACAGTAGTCATGATCCCACATTGTTTGTGCTTCCTCACATAAAGTACTAAATTTCAAAGTCTTCATTTTTCTGTTTAGCTAAACTGGAGGGCCGCAGCTGTGAGTACAACGGGCGAATACATCAGAACGGCGAGAGCTTCCATGTGGGCTGCAAGCACCAGTGTACGTGTATAGATGGAGCGGTGGGTTGCGGGCCTCTCTGTACCACGGATCTGCCTCTCTCATCACCCTCCTGCCCCTACCCTCGACTGGTGCGGGTGCCTGGTCAATGCTGTTTTAGTGTGGACTGCCACAAAGGGGCAATAACACCACTGATGCCCCCATGGAAAACAAAACAGCACGCTAAAGGTCCTGTAGACGAGAACGAGAACGTGTTGGGGAACGGGAATAGATGGGAAGACGAACAGGGATATAAACACTTAACAAGTAAGATGTTGGTCTGTCTGATGTTCTGCATGCTGAAAAATCTTTTCATACTTGGTCCAAAACAGTGTGGTGTTTTGCATTTTGTCCCCATATGGGTTTCTTCAAGGTTCAGAAGTTCTATCCTATCTTCCATGCTAGTGGGTGGCAATGATGGCGATGCTAAATTGCCCCTAGGGGTGACTGAGTTTGTGAATGTGTGTGAGAAGATCCCTTTCTCTCACAGTCCTGCAATTTTTGCAAAACAGAATAATTTTAATTAATAAACTGGTCAACACCTTGGTCAAGTTGAAGGGTCACTCATGTACAATTTGTAGTTTAGCTTTTATGGTTTCTATTCATTTAAAGGCTTTCTTCACGCCCCATACCGACCAGTTATTTCTTTTCTATGGCAAGACCACAACATTCCTTTTTCCTCCCATTATACAACTTTAAAACTTGAACCAGGAAGTAAAGTGACAAGTTCAAACTTTCATGTTATTTAACACCCAGACTTGTAACCAGATCATGTTCACACATGGGCCAGACCACCTCGAACTCCCTTATAGCAAACCTCAGACCACTCTTTTCAGGTGGACAAGAGCTCTGTTTTGCGGACCACACCCAGTCTAAACGCTCAACCAAATGTTCCAAACTCTGTGAAACCACCGAAAGCTGCGTTTCCTTCTGTAATTATACTGAAGGATGAATGGTATTATTTTGTCTTCTTACCAATTATACCTTACACCCTCATACCAATTATGCTCAAAAAACAGTTTAAAAGAGTGACCTAAGGTTTTGTTCAGTTTTGTTCTCTTTTACAAAAGGTTTTAAGAAGGACTTCTTTAGAAATTTTCCATGAGCTGAGCACCAACTGACCACAGCCATTAGTGGACGTCCAATACCGGGATAGTTAGGCTTAAAGATATTGTTTTTCCACCTGTTTCAGAAAGATGTATTACAAACTTAAAGTAATCTGTCCAAACTTTAAATTGCTTAATAAATGTATTTTCCATATTAGGTACTGTAAATATTATTTTGCTCACTAGGAAGATTTTCTAAGTTTAACACTGGTGTACAATCATATATTTGGTGCACCTTAATAGGCTTTTAATTATTATTTATTGTTTAGTTTTTTTTTCTCAACTCCTTTGACTTATCATGTCTGCCTTCGTCTCTTATCAAGAACAACTTGCATTTTTATTTCATCATACATCTGAGCAGTTGAGGGGTAAGAGCCTTGCTCAAGCGCCCAACAGTGACAACTTGGTGGTGGTTGAACCTGGGACCTTCCAAACCATAGTACAATACCGTACTTTAAACACTGAGCTACTCCTACCCGCTGAAGATGGCATTTGTGCCATTGTTGAACCCAACTGTTGAATCCTCTGAAACTCCCCCTCGTAGTTGATGGACTCCCACTATGTGGATTGTCTTCAATGCCTTTACCCATCTTTACATGCCTTCATCGTTTTGTGCACATTGCTCTTGTCAATGGTGTCGTCTCCGGAAACGTTCTGTAACGCAGTGGGAGATCATCAACTGTTGGGTTCCATGATGGGGCAAATGCATCGGTTGTGATGGAGATTATGTTGAGTTGCATCTTTGTATAGAGAAGGAGTTATTCTAACAAATTTCGCAATTGAATGACATAGTTAATACAAAAAAATGCATTACTTTTGGTATTACCTTCATAATGTTATCATCATGTCGGTCAGAAATTTGTAATATACATGTTAAATGCAATATTCAGCAAAGCATCACATAAACTGTGGTTCAGTAATAATAGTAGAGTCTAGCTGACATTTGGTTGCACACTTTGGCCAGCTTCTTCTATAGTGAGACAATGATTTCCAGTATGGTCCACAATCGTGGCTCATATTTGACCAGGCACACATCTCAAACATCTGTCATCTCATTTCTGGTCATGTGTGCAGTTGCTGTTTTGAATCAGAGTCTAATCTTGCTTGATGTTCTTCCCTCCTTTTCTGTCTCAGACCCATGGGCCAAAGTTCAGCAGCGATGTGTGGTCCAGACAACTGACTGGTCTCCATGTTCAAGTAGTTGTGGAATGGGCGTGTCCTCTCGAGTAACTAACGACAATGCTCAATGCAAGCTGGAGAGAGAGACTCGTCTGTGCAACATACGACCCTGCAGCCTACTGGCTGCTGTTCCCAAGGTATTTTACGATATCATCACAGCTTGAGACTAATCGTTTACAGTCCAATCACATGGAAATCATTTGTAGTAGTCCCAGGTGAAACTTACGCTTGTGCAAAAGTTGTGATTGTATAAAATTTTTATTAAAATGCAACCTCAAATGAACAACATATAACTTTTTTCACTGTTATTATTTATTTAACAAAAATGAAGCCCAAAGAAAAAAAAACATGTGGAGCAGTAATAAGTACCCTACATGGATCAACAGCTTGTAGATGCTTGTTGATGTTCTTGGGCATTTGCTTTCTAGAGGTCCTGCCACAGCATTTCAAAGGGGTTGAGGTCTGGACTAGGCCATTCCAAAACCTTGATTCTTTTATATTTTTCAGCCATTCTGATGTGGATTCACTTTCGTGCTTTAGATCCTTGTCCTGTTACATGACCCAATCACGACCAAGCTTATCTGTCGGACAGATGGCCTCACATTTGCCTCTAGAATACTCTGGTGTACAGAGGAGTTCATGGTCAACTTAACGACTGCAAGGCACCCACATCCTGTGGCTACTACAAACAAGCCCAAATCATCACCTCTCCATTGTCATGCTTGCAAGACAGTTGACATTGACCAAAGGCTGTATTTGGTTTTCACCAGACATGGTACTGGGCATTAAGACTAAATAATTCCACATTGGTCTCATCTGTCCATAGAACATTGTTCCAGAAGTCTCATGCTTAGTTGAGATGTGGTTGGTTGTTTGGAAACGGTTTATAACCTTTTCTTGATTGATGTGCAGGAACCATTGCTTCTCTAAGACGATTGGTTATGACTTTGCATCTTGGCATTGTGTTAACTCTCACCTGAATGCTCCAGTCCAGCAAACGACCACAATGTCTGCTTTTATAGAGGTCTGCACACCTGCTGATGATCAGTTAATCAAGGGCTGATGATTAACAGCACCTGGCTGCAACTTACCCTCTTAGATCCTGTGCAAGCAGTCAGGGGGTTTTTAGTATAGTACCCACATGTTTTTTTTTTTTTGTTGTTCTTCTTGGCTTCTTTTTGGCAATAAAAAATGACACTGTGAAATAATTATATGTTATTGTTCATCTGAGGCTGTATTTACCCAATACTAAGAGGTGTTATGATCAGATGCCTATTATTACTGTATGTTTTTACCCAAAACATAGAATTAATGAAGGGGTATTAAATTTTATACGAGACTGTGCATTTCAGACACCATTATAATTTTTCATATTGTCCTTACATGTGCCGTGCATGCATGCTTATTCACCGCTCTTAATTATTTCATGCATAGATATTGTGCTTGTATTTTTCATAAGAGAAAAGGCCACACAAACTGTGTATAGTCATGTTTGTCCAGATTTCTCTATTTAACTTGAGTTGATCAAGATAAAAGCATGGTGAATTTACATTTGTCAGTTTACATTTACCATATTAAACACATGATTTCTTCGTTCCTGCTCCTCTACAGAAAGGGAAGAGATGTACACGCATGCAGAAGTCACGAAAACCTGTTCACCTGTCCTACGCAGGCTGCCGTAGTATCCATGCTTATCAGCTGAACCACTGCGGCACGTGCATCGATGGGCGGTGCTGCATGCCACGGCGCACCCGCACCGCCTCAGTCCCTTTCCAGTGCCCTGGGGGAGGGCGTTTCGACAAAGCAGTCATGTTCATCTACTCCTGCAAGTGCGGACAAGACTGCGGGCACCTAAACGAAGCAGCCATGCCACCGCAGAAGTGGCTTTATGGAGACACACACAAGTTCATTGACTAACTTTCCGTGGACTATATATAGGGATAACATGACTATCATGACAACAGTGCACAACACAATTGCACTGACATGAGAATATTTAAGTGTAGCTTATAACACAACTCCAGGGAAGGCGAATACATACACACATTATGGACCCTTTTTTGGGGGGGTAAAGTTTGGTTGAGAGTTCTGCTGGTCAGCAAGGATGAATGATGCATCATTTTATTGCATATACATTTCTAACTATATGAATTAAGTAAGTATTCTGTAAAACTAACAACTTCATGGAAATCCTAATGCCAAAAAATAAAACAGAGCTTGTAAAATATTTGCATGAACTGAACTAGTCAAAGACAATATTAGATTTTGTTTGATTGCATCACACCTAAGTGTTGTAGGTTTTTTTATGCGAAATGATTAGTCAGAGTTAATAAAACGCATGTCATTATGGGAAAACAATCAGTGACACAGCGGGATGCCACAAATGTTATCGCTTGAAGTAAAGTAACCTGGAAACCACCAGATTCCACAGCCCTGAACAACCTTCTGTTGCCAACTACTACAAACCACTGACACTGGAGACTCCTTACTGTAACATTTAATAAATGTCTCCTTAGATAAAGCTTGACAATCACAACCACGATTTGGAAAGTCTGCTGGGGAACAGCATATTCAGCGTGTGTGTGGGTAAACAGAAACAAAGCGAACAAACTTCTCTACACACATTATGAATTCTTAATGAAACACTCATGCATTACATAACTTGTCATAAATATTTTCAGTATTAGAGTCAATTTGATATAGCAGGACTGACACAAGTCTTATAACTTGTATGTGTATTAATTTACTATAAATTATCTAAGGTTTTGCTCATGTTGACAGTTTTAAATCTTAGGCAGCTAATGTTCTTAATGTTTGTTTTATTGCACTTTTACTCATGAACCTGGATTGTAACTGCAATGAATAACACATCCCAGGTTGCAGCACAAGAGAATAAAGAGTAATTCTCGCCTCTCAAAGGTCTTTTTCGTTTGCTTCTGACTCCATCTGGATTTATTGTTTATAGTTTAAAACTCTGTATTTACCAGCACAAAGTATAGACTGTATAAAAAGAACTGCAGAACGTCATCCCTGTGACTTCACCCATAAGTTTTCTGTAGAGTGGTTTTGAAGCTTAACTGTGGAATACCTGATCATCGCCAACTTAGCAGGAGCTCACTCCACCTAAACTGCAGGTTAATTCATAAATTGGCAAATGGCAGGTGTGAACAGGATCTGTCTTTTTGTTTGGAGTTAACACCCACAAGCTAGTGGGCTTAGCCTCAGCTTAGCTAAAACGCAAGAGCAGCTAACGTTAATTTACATGTTTATGCATTTGATTTATATCAGTCATCCATAGCGTACGTTTTAAGTCATCCTACGCTTGTGTCTAAGTTAAACTACAATGATTCCAGTTAGCTGGATAAGTGATGCATAACAGACAAATAGCAATTTCACGTGCAGCCCTCAATCTAATTGACCAGACATCTAATTATGCATAGTCCCTGTACAGTTTTCATAAATGGAAAATCTAGCTATTGAGACCTAAACCTTTTTTTTGTACCCATATGTTTGTTATAACATTGGGCATTTTAACATGGGCCGCCTATGGAGCCAGCCCCCCAGTGGACATCTTGAGGAACTGCACGTTGGCTTCATTTTACAGAGCTGGAGGTTACCCCTTGGCCCAGAAAGAGAGAGAAAACTGCAGCTGGCACTGGAGGTGCTACATGAACTGACAAATAGCCATTGTATTAAAAAAAAAAAGTTTTTAATTGTCAAAATCAACATACACCAACAACGAACAGGGGAAATTATAAAAGTACCCCCGAGACTGCAATAAAATAAACACATTTTAAGATACATATAACAGAATTTATAAGAAGTTGAAATGGGGGTTCTGTCGACAGATATCAAAATAAAATACAGAGGCATCTTCTCTATTCTTCAAAGATGCCAAATGCACCACAATCACTACTGGATTACAGGAACAATTCATCTGGACTGCTCGACTGTAAAAGACAAAGCAGAAACAAAAGTAATTATCACCCAATATGCTTCCTAACACTGGCAGTTACATACACATTTTCACTTAATGGAATACTGTCGGGAGTGGAAGCATGTCCAAAGAGCTCCAGGAGCATTTTTGATCACTTTTTTTATTTTATTTTTTTTAAACAAAACACACAAGGCAAGCAGACTCAATTCAATGAAGCTTAAACCTTCACTGGAGTAGAGTCAAAGGTTGTACCTGGAACTACAACCAGTGAGTAATGCCAGTCCAGCTTTACTAATTGAGCATAGTCTGATTTGGTCATTCTATTTGACTATTAGCATCAACATTTTCTTTTGAAACTTTACTAAATCTCCACACACAGAGGTAATGTTTGGATTCTTACTGTATGAAGAGATGTCGATTTCCTCAGGTAGTTCAGCCACATTCACTTCAAAGCGGTCCTGAACATCATTGAGGATCTTGGCGTCGGTCTCGTCCGACACAAAGGTGACGGCCAAACCTTTGGTCCCGAACCGACCAGCACGAGCCACCTGGCAAGATGAGAAGGAGCAAACTTAGTACACAACGTAATAAAGCTAATTTATAGGGAACAGATTATGTCCCTATGGTTTTCCTGAAGAATTTAATTTAAAATAATGATGATAATAATAATAATAATAATAAATAAATAAATAAAAACTGCATTGGTGAAAAGTTCCCAGCATTGGAAACTCCTTGCTTAACTCAAGTTGCACCAAATCCTACTGCAGCATTCATAAAGCTTTGCAGATACTCACCCTGTGCAGGTAAGTATCAGAGTCTTCAGGCATGTCGTAGTTGAAGACGATGTTGACGCGCTCGATATCCATCCCCCTGCCGAACAGGTTAGTCGCCACCAGGATCCTCCTCTGGAAATCCTTGAATTGCTGATACCGTGACAATCTGTGGTACACGCAGCAATTACTCGGAGTTCAACTTTAAAACAAAAACACTGGAAACAGTGTAAATAGAAAGGAGATCAATATATCCACAACTCTATGAAAGCTTATAACAATAGCAAGAAGTCTCACCTTTCCTCCTGAACCATTCCTCTGTGAATAGCAATGGCAGGGAAGTTCTGCTCCACCAGCAGCTGAGAGAGAGCCACGCAACGTGCAACTGACTTCACAAAAATCACCACCTGCAAAATAAAACACCCAGACCTTTTCAGACAGATTTAAGCTTAGTTTGAGTGCTTATAAACACTAGAAGTCTCTCCGGCACAGAAAGAGAAACATTTCAGTGCAGGAAAGTTATGTATATTAGGGCTGTGCAATTAATTGAATTTTGATTTCGGGTCTCAACTATCACAAAAATGGTGTAATCGAAAAAAACGATTACTCACTTTTTAAAAATTTTTTTTGTTATTTTGACCTGCGTTCTGACGCGCGCGCGCATCCGCACGTTCACCCTTCCGGAAGCCCGAACTCCCTCACTCTATACTGTCAGCGAAGAAGTTGCGTATGTGGTATCTGATCGCATTTAAAAATCAGCGCGAGTGAAGATGG
>JAQMYG010000010.1:9821607-9834767 GCA_030014215.1 Clariallabes teugelsi
CGCAGGCCCAGATCAGGCCGCCCAGTCAGAGCCAGTGATGGTGATTCATTCAAGAATGAGATCACGCATGCTGAGATGGATGATGTCATTGAACATGTCTGAATGGACGCTGTGGGTTTGTCCTTTCTCCAGAAGAATGACTTCAAAATGCTCAACCAGTTTAATGATATACTGCACACATATGCATAATAATTGTTACAAAATAGGAAAGCCTTACTTGAAATGAATGGATAATTTGTTAGATCAGTTGTTCCCAGCTTTGGTCCTTGAGGACTCCCTGTTCTGTTTTGAACATTATAGAGTTTTCCTTGCTATATCGCACCCACTTGAAATTTAGAAATGGCTCTTTTAGCTGATTGGTTGAATCAGATGTGCTGAGAGCTGGGGAATGTGCAGGACAGGGGGTCGGTCCTGGGCAACCACTCTGTTAGGGGCTTTCACAAAGACAGTTAAATCGAACTCTAGTGTGGTTGGTGCGGTTCATTTCACATAATGTGAACACTGTAAACACACTTGCCCAAAACAACTGCAACTCCCAAAAAGAGGAGCCAAACAATCTGGTGAACTCCTCCTGGTGAGAAATCACAAAACAAGCGCAATGTACAGTACATACCTGATGGATCTTTGAAAATATCTTTGGTTGATGGGTATGTTGCAGTTCACTAGGATTAATGATTTGTCTAAAGTGGTAAGTGCAAGCAATGTAATAAACAATCACCAGAGCGACGATGAAACCATGTAGGGTAACCTCCATTGTGAAGTTGTTTCTCTTTACATGCGGTAGTCCACAACGTGGTATAAAGTCATGCAAAAGGGTTTATTATAAACATGGTTTAGGCCACACCCACATTGGACTTACAATCTTTTTAACAGATCACATAACAGTATGTTATGTTTTTTGTGTGTTTTTTCTGGTGGGCATTACAATCACAGAAAAAAGATAGCTGTGACAAAACGTATACACAATGCCATCATTGTGAATAGAAACGGAGGTACACACACACACACACACACACACACACACACACACACACACACACACACACACTCTCTGTACCATCTCTCGATCCCCTAAAGCTCTCTCCCATGTGACAGACTTGCCTTAGTGTCTTTCTCAGCTGTCTGTTTGTTGTTCTCTTTCTCTCTGGTCATTACCTTTAAAACATCAAATCAGCTGTTATTTACTTTCAAGCCTTGTTTACTAGTTAACTCGTTTACTCGGCTTGAGTGCCAGAGCAATGTTTAAAAACCAACCAATTTTGGGCTGCGTTCACATTTCCAGTCTGAATTGACTCAAATCTGAATTTTTTTTTAAACACTTTTTTTTTTTTTTTTTTTTACGGCTGTCTGAAAGCGCAAATCTGATTTAATTTTATTAATTTTTTTCAGATTGGATCTGAGTCATTAGATCAGATACGATACATGGTCATGCAGCTTAAATAAGAACAAGGAGATCGGAATGCATTTGACTTTTTTTGCCTCATTGTCAGTCACAGGGGATTTTAAAGCAGTGCTAGCAAAAGCTGCTAAAACAGCGGCTCTCAAGTTTCAGATGTCGTTTTAGAGGACAGACACGTCCTCCAAACATTGGAGTCAGATAAATGTCTCTTGTAATTATAAATGTGAACTGTCATGACATGCAAATTAGCTCTGACTAAAAAATTTAAATTGAAGTCTGTGGCTTGTAATGTGGACGTAGCCTTAGAGTTTACATTAGCCAGCTAGTGAATATCTGCTAATTTGATAGCATATCTGACAGGATATTTAAGCCAAATTCACAAATGTCCACAAGAGTTGTATACAATCCCCCCCCCCCCTTTTTTTTAATGCCAACATTGATTTGCCTGCTTAGTTAGCGGTAGAAGTTAGCCTGGTAGCTTTAGTGCTAAGATGTTTTTATTAGCATACACTGACAGTTAATGGAAAATAGGTCTTAGTAATTTACTAAGTATTATTTAATTATTCTATATATTTTTTTCTAATCTACATATACATAAAATTTCAAACGAAGATAAGGGAAAACTTGATTCAGTTATGGATCACAATTCTTTTGTGCAACAAAAGATCGACTCCAAAATTTTTACTTTTATTATTATTATTATTATTATTATTATTATTATTATTTTTTTTTTTTTTAATGAAAACTAATTTTATATTTATAATAAAGATGAACCAGTTAATCAGTGACCAGAATTGAATGTTTATTTGATTGGTGATTGGCTGATCAGCCTCAGATATAAATGATTCTAACCAAGTACAGAAGCTTCCGAGCCTGTAGCCTATCCCAGCAGACTTGGGGCACAGGGCGGGGTACACCCTGTACAGGTTGCCAATCTACCGCAGGGCACACACATATACACCTATTCACACTCATTCATACACTACGGGCAATTTGGGAACGCCAGTTAGCCTAATCTGCACGTCTTTGGACTGTGGGAGGAAACCTGGAGTACCTGGAGGAAACCCACCAAGAGAACATGCAAACTCCGTGCACACAGAGACGGGAATCGAACCTGGCCGGGAACCCTGGAGGTGGAGAAATAATTATGACGGACAAAGATACATGCTGCAGATTTAAATGTTAAACTCTAGTATGTGAAGTTATTTTGTATTGTTTAAATGCTGCACATTTTTAAAAAAAAGTTTAAAATTGTAGCAAAATTGGGATGTTTATAAAAACGTGATACTCAGAATGACAATGTTAATGAATCGGCACCAAGGTATCATGATAATATCGAATCGGAACGTGACTGGTGAGTCCCATCCCGAATTTCACCATAATTATATTATAGTTTTCATCTGTTCTTAATGTATTTTGTCAGCTAACATACTGTACTGTATGTTGTCTGTTTGGTGTCTAATGCTCGCTTCTTAAGCATTATACCAACAAGACTAATGAAGATAATAAATAATGGAAGTCAATTTTACGAAACAAATCTTTTGAAGAAAGATCTTGTGGTAAACGACCACATCTGGCTCATTTGCGATGTTAAACAGACTCGCTGATGTGCTTTGATGTGACTTACTGTCTTCTCTAAACATGATCTAAAGTCGGGTATCAGGCAACCATCTTGGCAATTTTACCACAAGGCTTGTACATGTGAACTCTTCCAGCTATTAAATTGTTTATTAAAAGAAGAGATTATTCAGCTTAGCAACGTCATCTGCAGCAGATATATAAATATTCAGGAGTGTACAGTATGTGTGAGAGATTTCCATTACCTGTTAGCAACATTAGCAGTGTAGCTTAAATACAAATCTAAAGTAAAAGATGACAAACTTTTGATTTTTAATTTCATTGAAAAATTTCAGTAATAAGAAATGAAAGTTGATGACTTCCCTTTGAAATTTTGTAGCTGTGTGTGTGTGTCGTCCTTTGTGAGCTTTTTGCGGTGCTGAGTCACTAGATGACATAACTGTCTTTGGATGACATACAAAAGCATGCTGCTTTCTTGTGGATTGACCTTAACCGTCCAAAGCGCTCTGTTATGATGATTTTATTTATACCTTTTCTTTTCTTTTCTTTTTTTTTAAACAATATAGCGGACTGTTCAAAATACAGTCAAAACAGGTATCAGTCCAGGAAACATAATGTAAATCCAGGTTTGTTAGTTTAAGAACTGACATGTCCTTTAATGTCCTTTATGTAAGTGAAATGTGACATTCTGTCTGTAATCCTACCTTGTTATTTATCATAACCTCATGGGTAATCTCAACCTATAGCCCTTGTTGCTGTGAAGGCTGTATGTATGTGTGTGTGTGTTTTGAGTACAAGCAGATCAGATTCATGCGCTTGTTAATGGCTCTCTTGCCCGGGATGCGCTGGCTTGATGAATGCAGGCCTTGTTTTAGCTGTGATTTCTCTGTTCTTAGGATTTCTTTCTTTTTTTTTTCTTCTAACAATAACGTATGCTTATGCTTATTGCGACCCTCCGGTGTTACATATCTGTGTTACGATTGTTTCTTTCTGGATGCTTCGTTCTCGTATTAGAATGTCCATTTAGCATTTGCGCAGGGCAGGTAGTGTGTGAGCACAAGGTTAAATTTAAACCTCACATATTAATAATGATTTCTCAGGGAAGTGTAAAGACTGAATGATTGAAGCGACACCTTCCTTTGGTCAAAGCACATTTGCTAATCCAGTGCCTCATACATAATGCAGCACTCTGCAGCTGTGTGTGTGCGCATGAGTGTGTGTGTGTTTCTATTCTAAGTGGAAGAAAAAAAGAAAAAAAGATCAAGATCTCTTCGAGCTGCAACACAGTACATTTTGCATGTTAAGTCACACATGTGCAAATACATTGAAAACAATATATGTATATATACAGTATGTATGTGTGTATGTGTGGTGGCACAGCGGCCTTATGGTTAGCACTGTCGCGTTGCACCTTCAAGGTTCGGGGTTCGATTGTTGCCTCGGGTCTGTGTGCATGGGGTTTATATGGTCTTCCCATGCTTGCTGGGTTTCTTCCGGGAAGCAAGCATTCTTCCGGGTAAGAAACCCAGCAAGCACATACACAGACACAGACACACACATATATATACAGTCATGCCCAAAATTATTCATACCCCTGGCAAATTCTGAATTAAAGTTACTTTTATTGAACCAGCAAGTTTAGAAATGACCCAGGCGTTTCCCAGAAGATAATAAGACGATTGAGATCATTGAGGCATCATTG
This sequence comes from Clariallabes teugelsi, assembly GCA_030014215.1. Lineage (NCBI taxonomy): Eukaryota > Metazoa > Chordata > Actinopteri > Siluriformes > Clariidae > Clariallabes > Clariallabes teugelsi. The sequence continues at coordinate 9,826,287 of JAQMYG010000010.1, forward strand.
TGGAAAAAATTGTTACTCATATTTTATTTACATTTGAACAAAATGTGGCATGTCCAAAATTATTCATACCCTTCTCAATAATCAATAGAAAATCCTTTATTGGCTATTACAGCAATCAAACGCTTCCTATAATTGCTGACCAGCTTTTTGCATGTCTCCACTGGTATTTTTGCCCATTCATCTTTAGCGATGAGCTCCAACTCTTTCAGGTTCCCGGTCATCACCCTGATCTTTAGTTCTCTCCACAGATTCTCAATTGGATTTAAGTCAGGACTCTGGCTGGACCACTGCAAAATGTTAATGTTTTTGTCTGCTAACCATTTCTTCACCACTTTTGCAATCTGGCTCTAGGATCAATCAAAAATAGATTTACAATACAGAAATGTCCAACTTCTAAAAGAATATTTATTTATCCACTCCATACATGGTTAGGGCTCCTAATTACTGCGTCAGTGCGGCATGGTATGAAGGAGGCGATCAGCCTGTGGGTACTGCTGAGGCGTTATTGAAGACCAGGTTGCTTTGATAGCAGCCTTCAGCCTGTCTGTATTGTTGAGTGCCATGAAGTTCATGAGGAAGAAGTATTGAGTTTGAAAAGCTGCTACTGTATATGTTATTGTATATGTTACTTGCATGAAATATTGATGTAATGATTATCAAATTCCACCTGCTCATTTTTATTTTTTTGTCATACATCATCCATATGATTGCAGATAATGCCTTAAGCAATAGGAAATCATGTCTCAACAAGTCTTTATTTCTTCATGTACCACAGCAAGATGGCAGCAAAATAAGAACTCACCAGAGTAGAAAAAAAGGACCAAAAAAAAAAAAAAAGAAATCCAAGTATTATGTCAAAAGTCTTTGGATTAGATCAGTGTGAATTTTACTGGCCTTTTGCAAACCTTACAAAAGTTTACATACTGTATGTACATGTTAATAACTGTATACCCCTTACTATTTTCAGAATGAATAAATCAACCTGCAATTTGTATCTAGTGTGTGTATCTGATTTCTCATGTACACAAAGTTTGTGCATCGCCGAAGTGTTGTAACTCTTTGCTTAATGTTCATTTGAAAATATTACTGCAGGTGCATCATGGCTCCCTATTGCATATAGTGATGACAGGATCAAGAGAAAAAAAAAAAGAAGTATAGATTTAGAAGTGAAACAAATTTATATTACAGTATTCAAAATTTGCAAGGTATATCATGTTCCCAGAAGAAAATATTTTGACAGAATGAGTCAGAGAAAGGTGTTTTTTTTGTTGTTGTTGCTGTTTTGCCCTTAAACTGTCCATTTAATGTTATGGAATTTTGATGTGACTACTTAATTGATATCAGCTATAAACATACGTTCCATTTCCAGATTAAATTTTTCTTTAAGTTAATAAAGCACAAAAAAGCACATTTCGTCAAGGAGAAACCTGAAAACAAAAACCTTCTCTGTCTTTTGCACAGCAGAAAACTTACTAACCTTTAGCTCTAACACTGGAGGCTCTTATCTTAAATGGAAAATAAACATCATTCATTTTAATCATGGCATTAAAATTAAAACGACATCATGTTTATTACTCTGTTTATTATTAGACCCTGATTATGTAGCTCGTCTGCCGTACATGCACCGTTTAATGAGCTGTAATTATATAAATGATAATCTATTAGAAGCAGTGCATAATAACTTAATACAGTATGTGAATGACAATCCGAACTCATGTCAAATTAAAATTTTAATCATTAAAAATGGAAAATGATCCCAAATGTGAGACAAGAAAGGAATTATAATCTGAAAATAGAAATGTACAGTGAAAAAGTATGCCCCTTTCTGATTTTTTATTTTTTTTGCATATTTGTCGCAGTTAAATGATTCTGATTATCAAAGTAATTTTAATATTGCACAAAGATAATTTAAAATAAAAATAACATAAAAACAAAATAAAGCTTTTTTTACCGTAATAATTAAAATTATTGGTTTGTCTTTGTTTAAAAAAAATTTATTCAGGAAGGGGCTAATACTTTTTCACACCGCTGTATATTTTTTACATGATTTTGCTCAACAGTAAATTACTGTATGTACTACTGCAAAAACTATATAAATAAATAATGTGTGATACTCTGTGTATGTGATCTGTAGGCTTTGTCATCTACAGTGAGTTTTAATGAGAATGGCTCAGAAAGTCACCGCTTCACTATATATTGCTGTTACGCAACGAAAGATTTATGGTTTATTTACAGGTTTATAGACCAGTAGCTTTGATCAAGAATAATCTCACGTCTTAGAGCAGTCTCCAGGTTTTCTGTAAAATGCAGCACTAAATAAGAGTTTAAAGAGGTTTTTATAAACTTTTTCATGAAACCTGCTGAAGTTGCTGATATAAGCATTTCTGACTGAGAGTGAATCTAAATCCAATCTTAAATAAAACTTACTCTTCTTTTACAGGTCCGACCCATCCTTGCACCCCGTCTTTCCATACGAAGTTGTCTGCTTCTGTCTCCGGATCCGCCGTGTATAATCCCAGCTGTGTGACCCTTCCATCCACTGACCGTATTTGACCTTTGACCTGAACCCAGCATCTGGGCTTTGTGGTCATGTCTAGCCCGAGCAGTAGTCCAGAGAGAGAGGGAGGGGTCATGGGGTCAGTTCAGCTGGAGAACCTTGGGTCTCCAGCAGGTCCGGAGACCGACCCGCTCTCGGTTGGCAGCCCCGTGCTGAGCCCAGACTCAAGTTCCCATGATGCTGCTCTTTCTGCACCAGCAGTCTCGCCCGCTGACTCTGAGAATCTCAGTCCAGATGAGTTGGAGCTGCTGGCGAAATTGGAGGAACAGAATAGGTATGTGGGGCCAAACACACGGGCACACACACACACACACACACACACACACACACACACACACACACATGTATATACTTTAGGTTCATTCTATTTTAAAGCATGTAAGGTATATTATAACTTCCTGTTCATTCTTTCACACGCTTGTGCAACTCTGTATGCAAATCTTATTCAAATGTGCATCAACACAAAAGCATTTGCGGAGGACAGATATACAGTATAGTCTTCATGCAAAACTAGAGAGACAGAAACATTTATCATTCCTGATTCCCAACGCTTTCTAAAAAGTCCCATATTTTTTTTTTGTAAAATTTGGTCAGCTCTTCCCTCTCATATAACATTTACCAAATAGGGGACGTGGTTCTATTAAGATATACAAAACCAGCCAACTGTCTTCTTTCAAACTGATTATCATGCTGCACCACAGAGAGGAAAGTGCTGTTCTCCCTGTTCAGCGAGCTGTAATCAGTCCACCTGCTTCACATCTCAAACACTGTCCTCTCAGGAACTCCTTTAATGGCCCAAACATGTGGAACGGGCTTGGAGCGAGGTCAGGACTGTATGGGAGATGTGGCAGTAACTTCCAGCTGAGGTCATGTAACATGCAAGTGGTGTTGGTGAATGAATGTATGTACAGTTCCCACAGACAGATGCATTTCCTTCACAAGTTGGCGACAAGTTATCTGTTGATTTTCAAAGATCAGGTGCTGAAGATCCACGTGCAGATGTTCACTGGAACAACTGCAGTGGGCTCAAGAGACACCTCGGTCCGGGATCGTCACCCGGCCAGGACGCACGGCCTTCTTTAAAACAGTTGCACCGTTCAAATGTTGTACTGGAGCTAAGAGTCTCATCACCGTATTGTGCTTGAAGTCTTCTGGTTTATTCCTTTATTCACCGGAATTTTAATCACAAGTTTGACCTGAACATCCCTCGTACATACATGAGATTACAGATGTCCATGCAAGGCTAGTTGTGCAGGACTAGTCCAGATAGCCTAGGCAAGAAAAAAATATTATTACGATGTAAATGTATATTATATTCAGAAAAATCCAGTTCTGGTCCAAACTCTGTTTAGTGCAGAACCTGGTAGTTTGATAAAACCAGACCTGAAAGGTCACCGCAATTAAATAAACATTCCCTAAAACAAACACTAGAAAAATACTAATGTCAATTTCCTCTTACTCTAACCACATAACCTTATGCACCATGCACACACCTGCTTCAGCAATATCAGATAACATTAAAAGCTAAACGTTTTGTGCCAAGGCTGAACTTGCGCGTGTGTGTGTGTGTGTGTGTTTTGTTTGTTTTTTTAGGCTCCTGGAGGCTGATTCCAAGTCCATGCGCTCTATGAGCGGCTCTCGTAGGAACAGCGGCTCCTCGCTGGTGTCCAGCTCGTCTGCCTCGTCCAACCTCTCACACCTGGAGGAGGACACCTGGATCCTGTGGGGACGCATCGTTAACGAGTGGGACGAATGGAGACGCAAGAAAGACAAATTGCTCAAGGTGAGAAAACAGCGAGGGGGAACGTGTCTTGGGTAAGTTTCGGTGGATTTATAGCCGCCAGTTGAAAAGACGTGAGTTGAATCCAAAATTGAATTTACTCGCGATTACAATGCCACTCTTGCTTCTCCAGGTAATTTCACTTTGGTTACAGAATGATTTACAGAAAATAAAGTATTACTGAATAAACATATTTAAGATATTCAGGCTGTCTCCTGAAGTTAATAAAACCTACCTGCGTCCATTTCACTTCCAGGAACTGATCAGGAAGGGGATCCCGCATCACTTCCGGGCGATCGTGTGGCAGCTGCTGGGCAACGCCACCGACATGCCGGTGAAGAACCAATACTCAGAGCTGCTGAAGATGTCGTCACCCTGCGAGAAGCTCATCCGCAGAGACATCGCCCGTACATACCCTGAGCACGAGTTCTTCAAGGGCCAGGACAGTCTGGGCCAGGAAGTCCTCTTCAACGTCATGAAGGTGAAGGAATGAGAGGGTTAGAATAAAATAAGTGATGTTTTTTGTATTGTATTGCACTGTGTTGTAAAATCTGTGTGTGTGTGTGTGTGTATCTCGCAGGCATACTCCCTAGTGGATCGTGAAGTAGGATACTGTCAGGGCAGTGCCTTCATCGTCGGGCTGCTACTCATGCAGGTAAATCCTGCAAAATCCACTCGCAACACTTTGTGGATGATACCTGATAAAATCACACTACACTACAATGCCCGTGTGTGTGTGTGTGTGTGTGTGTGTGTGTGTGTAGATGCCAGAGGAGGAGGCATTCTGCGTGTTTGTGCGTCTGATGCAGGAGTACAGACTCCGAGAGCTCTTTAAACCGAGCATGGCAGAGCTGGGTCTCTGCATATACCAGTTTGAATATCTGCTGCAGGTAAGAGATTCTTGCATATGATAAGATAATTAAATATAAACACGAAACGGTTCTTAATGAGTGAGTGAGGTGGGAAGGAAGGAAGGAAGGAAAATGAAGAACGAGAGAGAAACTGGTCATCTGAGAAGTGGAATGTGAGAAGAGCAGACCGGAGAAAGAGAAATGAGGGAGCAATGGAGAATGGGAATAAAAAAGACAAAGAGAAGAAGAAAAGTATAAAAGTGTTTGCAGCTCATACAGGTCAAAATGCAGTGAACGATAATGTGAAACTGGTAATACCCTGGATTGTGTATTTTTAAGTCTCCCATACAGTATGGCGGCTTAGTGGTTAGCACTGTCACCTTGCACCTCAAGGGGCCGGGTTCGATTCCCGCCTCGGGGTCTATCTGCGTGGAGTTTACATGCTCTCCCCGTGTTTGGTGGGTTTCCTCTGGGTACTCTGGTTTCCTCCCACAGTCCAAAGACCATCCCGATTAGGTTAATTGGCGTCCCCAAATCGCCCGCAGTGTGTGAATGCGCGTGTACATAGGTTCCTAAATCGAAGGATGGATTTGCATATGCACCCTTATACCCAAAACCTTGTTCACTGCTTATGGAAACTCTAATGCAGTTTACTGAACATATTGAATGAGAATACAGTATAGTATATATGCTCGTATATAAGCTGTTTACTTACACACAGCGCTGTACAAAAAATTAGCCCTTAAAGTTGTTATATCTATTTGTAGTCCTTTAATATCTACAAGATAGCAAGGCTTACTAACAATAAACCAATAAAGGAACTTTTAGTCCCAGTTTGACTGGGATCATTCAAAAAGCGGTGTTTATGTCAAACTGGGACTAAGTGTACTTAGTGAAACCTAAGTGTTGGTTTCTCGCCTGTCATGCGGAAGGCCCAGGTTCGATTCCTAGGCAGTGCCCAAACCCCAGCCACTGGATGCAGTGCCGGTCCCAAGCCAGAACAAAATAGGAGGTTGTATGTTGTATGAGGTTCTGCATCATATGTTATTAGCTTAAAGACTATTAATAGCTAAATCTGTTAATAGAAATAGTACACAACCGTATTCACATCAGCTTCTCACTCATTCAGGCGGGGTACACCCTGGGCAGGGTGCCAATCCATCACACACTCATTCACACACTACGGGCACATCATCTTCTGCTTAATGTATTGTAATGTATGTACAGTAATTACGTATTTATTTTTTCAGTAATTTTATGTGCGTTATTAGTTTACAGTTGTTTTTTAGGTCTGTTTACATTTGTTTATTATGAAATTTAATCAGATTGAATAGGAAATGAAGACAGATTGAGTAAATGACTGATGAAGAATAAATGACAAGGGCCCCCATTTCCCAAGAAGACGACAAACCACTTCTGTGTTAAAGCAGTTATATGCAGACATGTGTATACATGACATGACTTCATCAGGCTGTTAAAGCCTCTCTGTCGTTTGAACATTTCCACAGTGCACAGTCATGTTTTCATGTGAGCTAAGCATCACTTCCTAGCTGGTCATGGTTGGTTGGATCACAATACATAACAAAATTCTACATCGGTACTTTGTGATCTTGTGCATACCTATCTGTTGATGTGACTACAATACATGTAACTGAGACTGAAAGTGATCCGTAAATATTACCAGGTCTGACGTAATACAATTCATTACTTTTTATGGGAAAGTGACCAGGCTGCTCATTCAGACATAATAAGGAAGAGATAAAAGGAAAAGAGAACAGGCCTGAAAAGTTTTTAAATGATAATGTTAAAAAAAAAAAAAAAAAAAAAAAAAATATATATATATATATATATAAAAAGGTGCCACTAGGTGGCAGCAGATATTCAATTCAACTGAACATTGGGTTCCTTATATAAATTTTTCTTGCCATTTTTTTTTCTTTTTCTTATCTCACCTTTGTCTCTTTTTTTTTATTTTTGAACACAGGAGCAGCTGCCGGAGTTGAACGTTCATTTCCGCTCGCAGAGTTTCCACACCTCCATGTACGCTTCATCGTGGTTCCTCACACTCTTCCTCACCTTCCTGCCTCTGCCCATCGCCACACGTATTTTCGATATCTTCATGTATGAGGTATGGGTTCACTCTGTGTACGTGTGGTAAAAGAATGCGTGTGAAGGGATAAGTCTGTGTCTGTGCGGTAACGGAGTGTGTGAGTGAGTGAGCTGGAACCTGTTGCACAAATGTAGCTGTAAAGGTGTGTGTGTGTGGTTTTCTTTTGCCCGAGAGTATGAGTAAATGTGAGTGAAGTGTGAATAAATTAATATTTATATGTGTCTTTACATGTTCGCCTTTTAAATTACATGTTTTTGTTTTTTTTAGGGTCTAGAGATTATATTCCGAGTAGGAATGGCCATTTTACAGTACAACCAAACCGACCTCATACAGCTGGACATGGAGGGCATGTCGCAGGTTAGAGAATAACATTACTTCTTGTCTCTCTCTTTGGCACGCACTGTCTGTCATTGTGTCTCAGCAGCATCGTTATTGATGTTCTATACTATGAACTGTGAAAGCTGCACGGACTTGTATTATTGTATAAAAAAAAAAAACGAAAGCTTTGGCTCTACACATCATCAATAGGTCAAGGTTCAACAATCAACAGTGCTCGTTACACCGAGATGCGAGAGTGAGTGAATAAATCCACACGAGACCCAAAAAAACACAACGTTTAAATCTGTAAATAGTATACAGTAATAATGTAAATATAAAAGTGCATTCCTGTTAAAGAGTCACATGCACATCACTTATTTTACCATCTACGTGGGAAGCAACCATAAAAAATAAAAAAAAAAGTCTAAACGAGCATAAACAAACAGTTTACAGGTGTTGCCGGACCCGACATTCGTCTCTGCTGTGGAGAATCTCGCGCCGAGTTCTCGTCTGAAACGCAACTGTTAAAATTTACACCGACTCGCAAGCACTGACCCCCAGCAACACTCTAGACTAAACACACTCTAATACATACTGTCAGGGTGCTTTCTATCATGACGCTGTGGTGAGCCATTCCACTTCGACACAGTGTTATGAGCAACGTTGTATTGCCACACATCGAACGATGGAGTTTTTTTTTTTTTTTCAGACATAAATTCCAATTTTGAAGAAACACTGCTCTGAAGCTCACTGTCATTTAAAAAAAAATAGTGGAAGTTTGAGTCTTTTGTGTGTGTGTGTGTGTGTGTGTGTGTGTGTGTGTGTGTGTGTGTGTGTGTGTGTGTATGTGTGTGTGTGTTTGTGT
>JAQMYG010000010.1:9865301-9879315 GCA_030014215.1 Clariallabes teugelsi
AAGCGGAAAATATAGCAAGCATAAGGATTCAATTGACTTTGACAAGGGCCAAATTGTGCAGGCTGGAGGACTGGGTCAGAGCAACTCCAAAACTGCAGCTCTTGTGGGATATTCCTGACCTGCAGTGGTCAAGACCTACCAAAAGTGATCCAAGGAAGAAACCTGGTGACCTGCCGTCAGGGTCATGAGTGGCCAAGGCTCACTGATGCACATGGGGAGCAAAGGCTGACCCGTCCAAAAGAAGCGCTTGTATGGATCAAATTGAGGAAGAAGTTAATGCTGGTTGCTATACACACAGTATCACTGTTGGTGGCAAAAGAGGAACCTTATGTTAGGCAGGTGGTCATACTGTTATGGGTTGTCGGTGTACTTGTTATAAATAAAGCCAAAAGTCTTGAGGTTTGATATTATATATGTATATTTTAACATCTTCTTACAACTGTTGTAGATTTAAAACAAAAATAAGTGTGTGCTTGTGTGTTTTTCGCTAAGTGTACTGTTGCTAAGGGCTTTCCAGACCCTCGCGCTCATTTCTTGACAGCTAACTGCAGGTCACCGGAAGTGACGTGTATGCGGTCGCTCAGCATTCAGCGCGAGCGTTTCCTCGCCAAGTTTCAGTTTTTCTGCACGCGCGTCTGCGCTCTGATTTATTGTCGGCGAGGCGCAGTGAGGACTCACAGCTACAACTTAATCATTATTAATAATAAAAGTAAAAAATAAAAAAGGAAACTCGCAGTACGTTTCAGCAGGTAAGTCTGAACTAACTCCACAAGTAACTCTTTGGAATAATTAAATACGAGCTAATATAAAAGTAAACTCAGTTAACGTATAATACAGTTAATTACAGTTGCGGGAAAGCAGCGTTAGAGATCATAGGGGTGAGTTTTAGCACGCAAGCATAAACATGAATGTATTTGCATACACTGTTTTTCTGCAGATGGCTTGCATCTGCAAATTAAACCACACACACAAAAAACAATGCATATCTATTAGTTATTTTTGTTTGCAATCTTTTCAATTAGATTTATATATATTATTACTTACACTTTATACATTTATTTGTATTGGTTTATAAATGCCTTCTGAATTATGAATTCATTTATTACTTCAAAAGTTTCAAAAGGATTTCAAATATCTATATTAGGAAATTCTATATTTAAAAATTTTTTGCTCCACCTTTTTTCTTTTTCTTGTTTAATCAATTCTTTATTCCTTTTACACTTTGCATAAGAGATCAACAAATTAATTAAAATTAAATTATTAATATTTAAGAATAAACCATTTCCAATTTTTCCGCCTGTGATTCTTTATTTAAATATATATATATAAATACATATAAATATCTTTACATTTGCATGAATGTTTCACATACTTGTTACTGTTTAGTGCAAATCTTGTGTGTTGAACATCTATTGCATGTTTTTTGTTCTTCTCATTTTAAACAGATTGTATAGTGCGTGTGGAGCACAGAGCTCAAGAGGAATCAAGAAGACAGAGCACCCAAGACAAATTGACACAGACAGCAGGTAAACACATTCTTTTTATGCAGACATTCTTTAATAAAAAGTGAAAAGAGAACCTGCTCTAAAATGTTACCACTAAGGGCTAATATTGATACATTTTTGAGCTTTAGTACTACATATTGCTCTACAAAAATAATTAGGAATACTAAATATGTATAAATAGCAAAGCACAGCGAGAACAGACAATCGGATAGTTTTATATACTTAGCCAGTTGATGTAGATACCACACAGTCATCAACTGTCTTGTAGTAATCGTCTATTCCATTCCTGTAAGAACAGAGCTTGAGTGCAGAATACTTATTTGACTGAAATTAATATTTGCTCTTATTGCTACACTATTCGAAGAAACCGCTTAACTGGGGGGAAAAAAGAATTTACTACCAAAGTACTTCATCTTAAATTTTTTTGCATCTCTAACTTAATACTTGAAATGTCAAGTATTAATGTTAATTTATTTCCTCAACCTTAAATACTAGTTGTTTTTAAGTTCCTGAACTTCTCCAATAACCTTGATTAGATGTTTATTGTTCTAAGACATCCGATTAAAAGGATTGATCAGAATGATTGTTCCTGTATCTGCAAATATTTGTTATTCTTGTTTGATTTCTATGTAATCTGTCTGTTAATATGTAAGTGCAGACCCAGCACAGCATTCTGTAATTCACTAAATCTGATTTTATGAGAAACATACTGTATATACAGTAAATGTAAACAAGAGCAAACGAATGTCGATGTCATGCTTAACCTACATGTACAGTATGTGACATTTTGATGCGATCTGGTTCTGGGAAATTTCTGATTGTTTAAATCAGTGGTTATCTGTCCTCCTAATTGTTTATACAACTTTATTTTCTGATATTAATGCCAGAGAAATTTGCTGACTGAGACATACTATAACATGCGCATTGAAATTGTACATTTACACTATTTATGAAGGGAGACATACTTTTTAGTCTCTATTAAAAACACATCCTCATGCTAATTAATTAGGTCAGCGCCTTGAAATGAACAATAACACGTCATGGATTTTAAATAAAGAAATAAATTTGCTTGTATAATGCACACAATATAGATTTTGTAGTGGAGACATTTGCACATTTGCATACAGCACTTACTGTAGAACACAGCGGAAGAAGAATACACGATATAATAAAATAGAAGCACAGCTGCAACTGCTGATAATATGTACAACCCTTAAAATGGGCTTAGTACTCCCACCTAGTGGCTAAATTAGAATTATTTTTATTGCTGTTATTCCATTATAGTAAGTTGAGTAAGGAATTAAACACAATGTTCTGTTCTGTTACATGAACCCCAGAGTTAATGCTTGTCATAAAATGGTGTATTTCCCTTATAGTAGAGCATTTTGTTAATTATTGCATTAAAAAATCTATACTAAAAAAAAAAATCTGTTTACAATTTTGTTTAATGTTGTGGAACATCTGAAAGACATATCCGTAAGACGTGTCTTCTTGTTCCTTTATGTCTGCTAGAAAGTGTCCTCTCGTTCTTGTTCTTACGGCAGCTTCTCTCCTAAAATGTATTTAAAAAGAAATACAGCTTGTCAAAATCCCTTCTGAGGTTGGGACAACTTTAACATTTCTAAAATAACTTTTTTTAAAAAGTCAATTTACAGTTTTAACCTCTGATAAAAAAAAAAAGTCATGATACTAGAGACAACTTCTAAAAATTCTCACTTAGAAATACACTACCATATCAACCCTTACCCACAAATCAGTTGATGATGTGAATCTGCCATACAAGTCTATTTAAATGAATATGCAGATGAGAACATTATAATGCATGCATTAATATAAACCTGATTTGGCTTGCAGTTGGGAATATTGTCAGAGCTGCTGTTATAGAAAAGTAATTAACATCTTCTAACCACTCAGTATAATTGGTATTTTATTTTTTTTCTCCTATCAATCATAATAGATTCCACCTTTCCTGACCAGGTTCCGTTCTGTGGACTGTACATCATGCCTCGTTCGTTCCTAGTGAAAAAGCGTCGGAGGGGAAGCTCTCGATCATCCCTTCCTACAGACTGTATGCCGTGTCTGGGAGTAACAGGCTGCACAGGAACAGGAAACAGAGAAGAGCTAGAGCCAAATGTCGAGGCTTTGACCATGCAACCGGTGAAGATGTATCGCAACTGGACAACAGGTAAGTGGTGGATACTGCTATTGAGACCTAAGCTGATTTCAGTTGCAGATGTCATTAGTAGTTTAGATTTTATGATTAAGCAAAATGAACCTCTGCTGTTGAATGCATGGTATTATACTGCATACTGATTGATAATCATGATAACTTGCACACTATGTACAGTATGACTTTACCAAGATTAGAAGACAAGTCTCTTTTTAATCTCATGCACAAAGAGTTTGATTTATGATGCATGCATTGACTTTGCATAAAGTTACACAGCTTACAGAATTTATCTCTTTTCTTCACAGGAATTAGAGGATTTAATGAATTCCCTTCACCGATTCCCTGGCATCACATTCAGTCCAGCGACACAGAGGACAAACAGGTTGTAGGAAATGCGTTAAAGTCCAGCAGCAAAGATCGCGATTATTCAGCAATCAGCTCCTCTGAGATCCACTGTCAGTTATGTGACAAGGTAAATAAGTCTAGACCCATTTCCACAGAAATTTAACAGAATAAAAGTAATGAAATGGAACTAGACAACACATTTTTATGTGGGTTAATCCATATTAATACATAGAATTTGTCTAGTATTTGCTAAAGGAGAGTGGTATTTGCTTTTTACAGGTACATGTGACAAATAATTGAATAATTATATTTTGAGGCAGTGGTGGCTCAGGGTGTTAAGGCTCAGAGTTACTGATCGGAAGGTCAGCAGTTTGAGCCCCAGCTCCACCAGGTTGCTGCTGTTGGGTGCTTGAGCCAGGCCCTTAACCCTGCCTGTTCCAGGGGCGCTGTATAATGGCTGACCCCAGCCTACTAACAAAAGCTGGCATATATAAATAATTTCACTGTGCAGCTATGTATATGTGACGAATAAAAGCTGTACTTCAACTTTAAAAATAGTCTGATGCTCTATATCCATCTTTCCCCTCCTTCTCTCAGAACTTTTTTTCCTTTTCTGATGTGGAGGTCCATCGTTACAAGTGTTGTGAAGGTCACAAGGCATCAGCGGACCACATTAACAGCAGCGAAGCCGTGGCACTGCACAGAACAAAGGTTTGTATAGATTGCTAAGATCTTTATCATTTTGCATTCTGAGAAGTCATTTCATCAGTCTCGTTGTCAAATCAGAAATTGCACAAGATCGCACCAAGAAATACAAATAACATACCGTGATGAAATCAGATACTTGAAGCTTACACATTAGTTCCATATAATAGGATGTGAGAAATAGATAAAGAGGTTTTTTTTTTTTTTAAAGATCTGACTCAAACAAGTCAACCTATAAACAACATACAATAAAACATGTTTCAATACTTTCAGCACTATCAATCACAATATGAAGACCTCTAATGTGCAATTTCATGACAGATTACCGCTGAGGAACAGAACTGTAGATCTAACAGTGTGTGAACATTTCAGGAGCGAACGTTCGAGTGTAAAGTGTGTGGGAAGCTGTTCAAACGCTCATCCACTCTCTCCACACACCTGCTGATCCACTCGAACACAAGGCCGTACCCGTGCCAGTACTGCGGCAAGAGATTCCACCAGAAATCAGACATGAAAAAACACACCTTTATTCATACGGGTAAGACCTTAGAGATAGATTAACACACTGTCAAGTTTAAAATGAATTTTTATTTTGTTATTTTTCAATTATTTTTTTAATGTGTCTGTCACACTCCGATACGCTTAAAGATGTCAGGAGAGCCAGTGTCAAACGTGCACACACAATGGGTGTCAAAAAGTTCTGTGTTTATTATCAGCAAAAAGAGCACATTTTAGCCTTTTGGCCAGATATACGTCCTGTAGATCAAAAGAACAGAAGTTATAAATCATAAGGAGACCCAGACGATAGGAAGCACATTAACATTTTTCAGTTAGACAGAAGGGTTCCAGTGAGCCACAGGAAGTTGCATGAATATTTGTCGGGACAGGGGCTATCGGAAGTATTACTTTATAATGAATGAGGAAGCACAACAAGTTTTTTTTTTTTTTTTTTAAATGGACATGACAAAGAGAAATTTCCACTCTCTTACATGTAACACATGTATTTAGATTCACTTCAATAATCCCTGACCTTATTTGGAACGCCTGTACACCCGCTCATTTCATGTCATTTTGTACGTTGGGCACAAGCTTTGCTCAAACTGCACATCTGAGGGCTGAAAAAACATCAGCTGATCTCTTCAGCTATACTGTTTTGGTGGGCCTGTGTCCATGATAGCTTTTAATTCCTGTCCTTCGCTGACATGATTAGATCCTGAGATGGTCTTTTGCTACTTTTGTTGGCTCAAGATTCCAGCATTTCCTTTATTCTGAGAGGCTTTTCTCACCATGTTAGTAAAAAGTGGTTATTTATGTTACTGTAGAGCTTTACTAGTCAGAATGTTCTAGTCTGATTGTTCTCATCACATTTCGACCCACAGAACCATCACTCACCAAATGTTTTAGATTGAAAGTAAAATGTATTGTATTTGATGCCGGAATTGTGAGTAATTGTATATTTTCTTTTTAAAGGAGAGAAGCCACATGTGTGCAGGGTGTGTGGAAAAGCCTTCAGCCAGAGCTCTAATCTAATCACACACAGCAGAAAGCACTACAGACCTTTCAGCTGAGGAGGCGCACACATTCATGTTGTTCCTCAATTTTCCCTTGTAAATATATCCTACTTCAATAAATTTTTATTAAAAAAAAAACATTTATCAGCAGATAAAGTGACTTGGTTTGAAGATCAGCAAAGAAAAAAAAAATATATATATATATATATATATAAAATGACTGAACACACTTTTTAATCTTTATTTTGTGATAAACAGAACAGTTTTTCTGTGCATACTGAGTGATAGACATAAAACAGGTCCATAACACTTCCAAACTCAGGGCTTCACTGCTGGGAATCTACAGCTCCTCAAAATGAAAAAAAAAAAAAAAAAAAAGGGGGACTTATAAAATGATATTTTGTATGCAGTATGATTAAAACAGCGCAAGAGTGACATCATGAGGAAATACCAGGTACTCACGGTTAATACAGCCTTCTACACATGGACCTTCAGACGGTAAACACACCTCAGTGGCACACATGAAATAGATCTGAGAAAGGTCAAAAATGCAACATTTGCTTCTTTTTTTAATAATAACTTTCCAAAAAAATACATTTAATAATAATAATAATAATAATAATAATAATATTAATAAAAAATAATACTGTTCATATATTTATGCTGCTCAAGTCATTTAACACATTTAAAACACGGCAATAAAACTGTACATATAAATAATCTCTGTGTAGCAATACTATTTCTAATACATGCAACCGCTCCATCAGCTCCCCTCAAGACTGTTCAGATTAAACTAGAGTATTTACCTCTTCCTCCTTTACCACAGCTGGTGCCGTTTCCTTCCTAGAGTTTTCCAGGAACTGGAAAGTACTCACAGTGAATCTTCTCACATGTTTGGCCATTCCATGTGGAGGAGTAGGAGGGGGCTCATGGGATGGTGTGATATCAAGTGGGTTTGGGCAACTATAGCACATACAGAAATTGGGAAAAGCAATTGTATTAGTAACTTCGCTTAGTAACAATGGCTTCAAAGCAGAAATCAAGTCAGTGAGAGTTGCATGTTTGTCTGGACCGTACCCATCATAGATGAGGACCCATGCCGAATTCGCCGAGCGAGGGTACGCAACACAGTAATGCACCAACAGCACGGCGCTGGGATCTAAGGGGTTCAGCAGACGCACTTCCAGGTAAAGGGGTTTCCCCAGTAGCGTGCGAAGCGGCCGGTGGTATTGAGGGTAGTAGCTGATATACTGCTGGTCTAGGATTATATTTATATAAAAAAAAAATAAAAGGCAGTACATTAGATTTTGTAAATGTTTGTTGAACTTTGCCAAAATCATCCCTCACCGTAAACCTGTAAAATAATAAACTACATAAATACAGTTTTTATGCAACCAAAAAAAAAAAAACTACCCAAATGGTCTGGTAACATCTCCATATCTTTCTAAATTTCTAATTTAGGTTCCACATCTTCTCTACTAGCCTGGTTTCACTATACTACTGTATCACCCATAGTGGTCTATATTATTACACATTGGGGAAATATGATCCTCAAACTCAGACTGAGGTAAAAAAGTTTTTAATCTAAACAGCAACCAGTAGTAGTTGTAGCTATTATCAGACTGTGTGTGTGTGTGTGTGTGTGTGTGTGTGTGTGTGTGTGTGTGTGTGTGTATATAACTAAAACAAGACACATTAACAATTAAAAAATAAAATTCATAATCAGTTAATACGAAAGTCATTGATTTTAATCTGGAACTTTTGAGCCACCTTGGTCGGGATTGTCACTCATGGACATACGGCCTTCTTTAATTTTACTGTGGATAAGAATCTCATCACGTTACTGTGCTTGCGGTATTCTGTAAATTTCAGTCAGTTGTATGCCTTCACTCATGATAAAGTTCATTACAAGCACTTCATACTTATGAAATTTAGATTTAAGGTTTAATAAAAGAGTAGACATTACAATCATTTAATCATTAAAAACATCCCATTAAGTCAGGATTTGTTTAAAAAAAAAAGAAAAGAAAAAAAGAATTGTGATTTCCCTTTTCGCTATCACCCGAATCCATTTACTTATGACCAGATTGTAATAAATGTAAACTAGGTAATCCAATGTTTTTCAACCCTGTTGAGAATTGCATGATTCCTGCTCTAAGTGTGTGACACTCTGACCTTTTGCAATCCTGAGCTGAACCCCAAACACTCCCTGGGCCTGAATGGATGGGCCGAGAGATGGGCTTTTAACCAAGTAACCCACGCTCGCCACGGTACCAGGCATATACCGGCACTCAACCAGCAACCTGACAAATCAATCAAGAAAAAAATTAAACAAACATTAGACATGGTATTTACTTATTTATTTACTGTAGGTATTACTGATACACAGTACAACGTACAGTACCTGAATGGCGAATCTCTAGTTATGGTTCCGAAGTTTTGAGTGACAGAATGCAAAGTGTTTAAGATCTCCAACATATAGATCACAGTGTTACCCACTTCCTGAAAACAAATTTTCACTATAACAAATCTTTCATATATGCCTGTCAATTACAGCAGTTATGGATTTGCCACGATGAACATTATATATCCAAACCGTCACGAAAACCCAAAACAGAAAAACTACCAAAAACAGGTTTTGTTCCAACATTGTGGAGAGTATAGTGAAATACAATTGTACACACATATTTGCGAGTGCCACAGCCATCCAATGGGATCTTAAAGAGGGCAAAATCTGCCACCACCCTTTGAGGAGTGCAGGAGCTGTTGCCACCTGCAACCAAGAGGGCGGGTGAAAGGGGTGGCTCTGTGAGCGATGCAGGGATGGAGAAGACGAAATGACCATCAGCTGTGCATTCTGCCAAGAAAGGAAAAACAGGTAAACATAAAAGTACTTCAAATAGTCTCTCAATCTCATGCAGCAGAAAACTCACCATCCATCGGGTAGTAGCAGGCCTGAGTAACCGGGCAGTAACAGCAACCCATCCCATGGCAATCGTCTGCCGATACAGAGCCTGTCCCACAAGCTAACTGCTGTTCAAATGGCAGATTGCATTCTACAAGACATGAGTAATGACAGTCATTTTTGTGTTGTTGCATCTGGTGCAACTCCAGCAACAAAGAAGTGCACCAAATTTGAACTAAAATGCAACAGTATTCAGATAAAACAAAACAGCTAATTAAAGTATGACAGCAAAACCAAAACACACACACAAAAAAGCTTTATGGACTAACACACTGATTGGACACGGAACATGACCATCACATTAACATAATCATTTTTAAATTAGCCTAGAAAAACAAAGCATTTAATTGATTTAATTGACTTGTGGTATTCCTTATTCTGAATAACTTGGCTACCTATTAGTGCTGTGCAAAATTTACAAATGTTTTTAACATGTCATGAATCCCAGTGATGATAAAAAATATAAGCATTAGCAAGTTCATTTAACTGTAAACATCCTGTAACTCCGCCCCTCTCAGACTGACAGGATGTTGTCAAACAGTGATATTCAGTAAGGATCGACCAATTTGCTGACATTTTCAGATTTGCATTTTTGGCTTGTAAATATGTATTGCACTTATGGGTTTAAATGCTGCATATATATCAATGATGATAAATGATACCCACGGTTTAAGTTATACCAACAATCCTCAAACTGACATAAAAAAAAGTGACCACTTCAGATGTCATACAGTACCATAGCTCATGGGAACCTGGCACGACAGGACGGCCTCAACTCTACGACCGTCCGCTGTCTGATACTTCAATATAATTCGGTACTGTCCATCCTTTGAATAGAATAATAAAAAAAAAATACAAACAAAACATTGTTTACCAAGATAAGCAACTGTATAATCAGATTATTTACCTCAATATGGATTTGTATTGCTTAACAAACCTGATGAGCCATATGACAGGATGTGTAGGGCAGGAGAATATTAATACCGCCATTTGGTTTCTTTTTTACCAAGTATCCACAGTGATGTGGGGCGTCATCTAATAGCATAGCCTTTATACTACCATTAATGCCAAAAGTGGGAGCTGAAAAGAAAAAGAAAAAAACTTTTGATTGGAATTAAATAATTAAATCCATTTAGCAGTAAGAAAATGGTTACGATCGCACAAGAAGTTTACCTCCAAGATAATATGGAGAAACTTGTAATGGGCGTCTTTTTGAATTAAATACTCACATTGAACTGTCAGGTCTGTGAGTGGTCCAGGAGGTAAAATGACGCTCATATCTTTTGAGTGGCATAAAACTTGTGGTTGATGCATCTGAGAAGCTTGGGGTGTGCTTTGTGATGACCACGTGCGCTTGGGTGGCTTTGTGGTTTTGGACTGATGGAAAGCCATGGCTGATGGTTTGGGGGGGTACAAAGATGTGAAAATTGGTTTTTTGGAGTGTATATGAGATTCTCTAGGTTTTGATGGTCTGGAGAATGGGTCAGAGAGGCTTGGAGGAAGGTAGGGGGATGGGAAGGGTCGGACCTCAGGCTTAATTGGTTGAGAACGTGTGGAAATGGGTTTGGGAATGAGGCTGGCTGCTGTTGCAGACGACTCTTTTATAGTAGGAGAGGGTGAAGGGGAATGACACCGGAGTCGTACAGTATGGTGTCGGGACTTCACAAGATCCCAAAACTTCAGAGAAAGAGAGAGTACCGAGGGGGACTGCAAGGATAAGAGATTATTTTAGATGCATTGAAACTGTAAGCGCAAACAGAATAACCATTTAGATGGACGATTACTTAAACAGATGACTGCTGATGATGATGATGCACATGTTTTTTGTACAATCAACCATTTTTATTTTTTTTTTAGTGTAGAAGTGTATATAAATCAAAGCGTTCAAATGATACATTCACAAGTTTTACTAAACTGTCCTAACGAACTTGATCTCAGTTCACAGAAGCAAAAGTACAGACTGAGGCATTTTCTGGGTCACTGACTGAGTATTTAAGATGTGTGGAATAAAGCATTTTCTTACCACAGTATATGAGTGACAGGCAGGAAGTGGGGAAGATACAACCACACCCCCGCCTTCATGATGCAAAGAGTACCCACAATGTGCTGGTGCAGATGACACCAGCACCCAATCCTTCCTCTTTACATCTACAACCCACACAGAGGGAAAAATGAGACTTAGGTCTGTGGTAAATATTTTCAAGTGAGTTTAAATTCGCAGATGATTTAGGATTAGCATTCATATTTGTTGTAAACATCAAATATCCTATAAGCAGTACACATGCATCTAGTGCATGGCGAGTTTACAGTGATAAACACAAAGGTTTCAAATTATTCTTCTCAATTTTTCAGAAAGTAACCTTATGTGTGTATCTGTCTGTTTGATAAAAGGAAATATCCGATGGAAATTTCCATGTATCGGAAAAAAACTATACATGTATGTACCCCAGGATTCTCAGTACGTACAGTACAATGGTTTGTAAAAGTATAAAGCCACAGATCTGTCTGAATACCAAATGATGAATTCACATGCTCTTCCGGTCAGTACTGTATATAACTCTTGTTCTCTAGTCAAAATTAATTACGAGTCAGTTAGTGTTGCAAACACGTGCTAAACTGAACTTAAACAAAAAGCTCCAGATGAAAAATGTCTTACCAAGGAAACAACTGACTTACCATCGGCCCTCGACAAAAACTACCTCAACTGAATTGCCATTATAATGACAATCAATGTAAAGGAGTGAAAGTGAAGAATAAGAAGCATTCAAATCAAATACGGTGGTGGTTGCATCATGCTCTTTTAATGCTTTTTATCCTTAGAAACTGACTGTCTAGTCAAAATTTAAGGGATAACGGATACGGCAAAATACAGGGGGTATTCTGATATTAAAGGATAGCCTGCTTCAGTCTACATAAAAGCATACAAACAAAAATCTTGAGAGATATAATTTGTAGCATGGTGCAAGTAAACAATCATCCAAAAATTACCTGACAAACCTGGAGCTAACCTATTAAAAATGACTCCTAAACAGCATCCAAACCCGGGAGGGGTTTAACCCAACAGCCAAAGCTGTTATTGCAGCAAAAGATTGTTTTATTAAGTAATTCGCCAAATGGGATCGAATACTTAAGCAAGCAGCATTTTTCACTTTTGAATATTTCTAAATATTTGCTGACAAATACATTTTGAGTAAAAATTTGGTCAAAATACATTTGGAGGCAAACAAATTTGACAACTGAATTATTGTTTTTCTTTGTAACTCGACTTCATGCTTTATGAGGGAAAAAATGACTTCCTCAGTACAGTGACCACTTATAATAAAATCATATTTTACCTTTGATTTTGATGGAGTTTATTTTTGCAGAGGGCAAGAATGCCCTCAACTGCTTCCCTTTGCAGCTGAGCACTGGTGTCAGATGAGAGGAATAATTTGCCAGCACTGGAAATCTATGATGCTGAGGCTTCTGCGGCACCTGAGGCGGTTGAGGCAGATGGGGCACCTGAGGCAGATGGGGCACCTGAGGCAGATGGGGCACCTGAGGCAGATGGGGCACCTGAGGCAGTTGGGGCACCTGAGGCATCTGAGGAAGGTAAGGCAACTGAGGCATCTGAGGAAGGTAAGGCAACTGAGGCATCTGAGGAAGGTAAGGCAACTGAGGAAGTTGGTGCATCAGAGTCCACAGTCCTGCTTGAGGTGCTTGATTTGTAACTGTCTGAGGCTTCGGGTCTTGTTGTGGCGCTGACTCATGTACAGTTAGATGTGATTCGGGTGACATGGGTTTCTGATGGTTGTAATAAGGGTATATGGGATAAGGAATATATTGATAAGGGGGATACACCATAGGCATGCTCAGCTGCAAATGGCCAAATGAAGGTGGAAATGGTGGGATATTCATTTTTGTACTTGTTTTTTTGGGAATTTCAGAAGATTGTGTAACGGGGACGGGTGAAATGTCATAAGACGGTAAAGAGGGCTGCTGAGGATGCTGTATGGTTATTCCTGTGGAAACACCTGGGTTTTTTTGCTCAGACGGGAACAATATCTGTTGCTGTGTTTTTTTCATGGATGTTATTTCAGGGACCAATTGTGGTTTCGGTATCTCTGGTTTGATTAGAGTAGGGTCATGTGAGATTGACTGAGTGTGCAATGGATGAAGTGGTTGAGAGAATTGTGCAGAGGTGTTATATTGAGGGTAATAGGGTAAATTGTGATGAGCCTGGCAAGAGAGAGTATACATGCTCCCATCCAAGAGGATATTCAACGAGCTGCCTCCATTCTGATGAAAGACAATTAAGAACAAACCATGAGTTTGCCAGTTTTAAATTCTGCCAAATAAAAACAAACAAACAAACAAACAAACAAAAAAACTCGGCACTAAAGTTAACCTTTTGTTTATTTCAGAATACTATCAACACTAAATCAACATTTTAAAATCCAAGTATTTTAGGACGACAGCTACATCACTGCTTTTACTATGCATTTAAGAAACGATTTTTAAAATGTACCAGATGCCTTCCACTTGTTAAGACGTCTGAGGAGCCTACCTTAGTACACGGCGCTGGAAAAGGAATGAAAAGGATCAGGTCTTCGGGTGCAGAGTCCATGCGATATGCACATGTGTTGGATACAAGTGGCACGTACTTCTCATTTACTAGAAAGCCAAAAAGAAAACCATAGTCACCATGTCATAATACACAAGACTGGTTTTAAACAAACTGCCAAAACAGTTATATTTCACAAAAGTATTTAAATCTGTTGTAATTTGGATTTCTGGACTAATCAAATGCTGAAATTTCAGAAGAATTGTAAAT
>JAQMYG010000010.1:9929068-9940019 GCA_030014215.1 Clariallabes teugelsi
TACTGTAATTCAGATTATAATTCATATAACCACCATGTATCATGCTTAATAATAATAATAATAATAATAATAATAATTATTATTATTATTATTATTATTATTATTACAGTATTATATTTAACAGAATAATTAAATTACACACATTTTTACTTTTCCTATGTTTAGTTATCAACTGTTCCATGCACTCTGGTGCATTTGTACAGTAGTAGCGTTTTGGTTTTCTCCAATTTTCACTCATACATTTTTTTGATCAAGCCAAAGGAAGTTGCATGATTGGCACTAAGACTGCCCTGTATCCAGTGGCTGGAAGCCCCTGCTTTCTGCATGGCAGGTGAATAGCCTACTACTGAGCCACAAATGCCCATTCCTATATTGAGAACAGCAATTTATTTTGTACATTATTTAATATGGTAGTAAAGATTTTGGGATTAGAGTCACTACTACAGTAGGGTAGAGTATCTACTATTTAGTGTGGGAATTTAGCCTTACATTCGCCTCTACTTCAACGATGTTTAAGGTGCATAATATTTATCTAAACGTTACGTTTAGAATGGTGTTGATTTTCTGTGTTTCCTATAGGTTTGTACTGTATAACCTATCGAGGTATATACTGTACTGTAGCAGCTGTGAATAGACTTTATTATTTAGTCTAACTAGAAAATAATCACTATATAACTATAACCAATAAAGTAATTTAATGTAATCCAGTAATGCAGTAGTGTGCTGTTAAAAAAAGACAGAATCTCATGGTATGCCCCAAGCTGCTGAGTAATTCTTAACAATCTTGATGAATATTGTTTATTACGCTCATATACAGTTTAGAATGTAGCTGTAAAGGAAGAAGGTGAAAACAAGAAACAAAACGTGGGATTTCTCCCTTTTATTTATTGTCAACACTGTTTTGTACAAAGAGACAGAAGAATATATCTTAGCACTTATATTTCACACATACTGTGTCTGTATTCTCAATAGCTTAAGTATTGTGAAATTTCCCGTTAAATTATTATTGTAATCTTAAACACAGGTAATCTCTCTCTATACAAAAATGGATTAAGAGAAACCATTTGGTCATATTTACACAATCTGTACATTTGTAATTCGTCATTAACATTTAAAATAAGTGTCGGAAAAACCAAGGAAAAAAGATAATTAGAAATATCAATTTATATGAAAGACAACAAAGGCATACGTTTTATCCTTTCAATATCGGGTCTACCGTACCCTCGGTCATGTGATCGTGTTATACTGCTATGGTGGTTATAAAACCTTCCTAATAAAAGTGTATGGGAAATGATCCCATCTTAGTATCCATATGTCCATATATTAAAAATTATGGAAAAAGGGGACTTCTTTATTTACAGCAGAACTTCAACACATGTGCGCTGCGTCTCACACATACCCACACACAGAGGTAATCAAGCATGAATTCAGGCACATGTATTCTACAAATACCTGTGACATACACTAGCAGAGGAGGGAAATAAGGAGCCAATGGGAAGCAAGAACTGATAAGCTTACACTCGATAACAATGTTGCAGCCTCTTTGTGCAACAGCCAACTCCCAAGAATCCTATACATGAGTGAAAATTATAACAGAGTGCAAATATGAAATGTAGGCTACTATCTTTCACTCTCTCATGTGTACACTCCTGCCATTGTCTCTCGTAATCTCCACCTACATGCAGTGAACAGCTCCACTATCACAGAGCCTCCAGTGAATTGGTGCGAGTCCAAACTATAGGCTACGTTACAGGAAGAACTGCAGCTGTTTTGAGGAAGAGCAAAGGCGAACCGAGTTCCTTGCCAGCTCAATTTCGCACAAAAATAAGAAATTTTAACAGCCAATTCACTGTTCCATAGCACTGCTAACCCCATAGCTTTTGAGTTAGCCTGCGTGACTTCCTTTCTGATAGACACTCTCTCTTCCACCGTCACCCACACACACAGATTTTCTCTGTCCTGTGCTACCAAATCCATCCCACATAAAACATCTAGAGTGCCAGAAGAAGTGGCCACACTGCATAATTGTACACCAAACCTGCAAAATATCATTAAGAAATAAACATTTGACGGAAGAAAAAGGTGTACCCTTAATAAGAAAAAAAGACCACGTTTAAAATAAAAACACATTTTTCCAAGGGTCAAACATGCAAATATATATATATATTCTGCAGTGATTGAATTAATCTATCACTTACATTAAAAAATAGCCCTATGAACACAAGAATGAAGATAAACTTGTTGTCGAGTTAGAACCCCACACATGAATCAAAAGTTCAAGCTGAGGATAATGCTTTCTGTCAAACACCAGACCATTATTAGTTTGAACTCTGTGTGACACTAACTGGTACAGGTTAAGCAAAAGAAAGACACAAATTTTTTTTTTTACACAAAAAAGAAAAACACTAAACGTGGTCTTGGAATTATACAGAATCTAAAAGCTGGAATGTAAAATAGAAAGGAAGATGCATGCATGTCTCTCACAATGTACTCACAGTTTCACAAACTCTCACACACTTAGCAAAAAAATGAAGAAATGTGGCATTTAAAGTGGTGTTTTCTTAAAGTCCACAAAATAGATATTTACACAGCAATTATTAATATAAACATTGTGCTTGAATTGGAGATCTGTTTGGCTGAGAGTATGTTTATAAAATGTGAATAAAGAAGATGTATATTTCACAGAGAAAAACTTATTTAGAGCTATATAGGTATATGGAAAAGAAAAAGAAAAAAAAGACTTGAATTTCTGGGACCACCAGAAAAGGTTACATGTAGGCTGGTGGAATGTAAATATGACACAGTCTATCGATTATATCACTAAATGGCCAGGTTTACTGGTTAATCTAGTTAAAACATTAACAAAGTGTAATTTTTGTCTAATTCATGTAATACTAGACAAAATACCTCAAGTGTATATATACGCAGTAATCCTGACTACTTATAGACTATTGCTGGTTGTCCAAGATTGGTTGGGTTAATATACAATAATGATTAAGCCTAGAACATTTAATTTGTTTAGTAAGTGTCATTCCAACACATTTGAATAAAACAAAATAGAAGGGTGTTCTTTACAGAACAGCACTGTTTTAACTGTTGTTTAAGCAAAAGAAAGTCTCCCAGAGCTAGTCAGGATGCTGTCTGTGAAAATATGTAGAGAGAGTAAAGAAATAAGTAACATTTGTACTTGTGTTATTATAATTTTGATCTTTTCTATGTTTTTGGCCAGGTTGAATTGTGCAAATATTCTAATTTTACTTTATATTTTAGTATTTAAGTAAAACACATCCTAAACTTAAAACTTTTCCGTATTCTTACTGTACACAGCTGAAAAAAGAATATTTACACTTATAAAATACAAGTGGCTGCCAAGGCAAAGCTCTTTCATAATATCCTGTAGAAGCCGTCTCATTCTTGGCCAAAAAGAAAAAAAAGAAAGGGAAAATTTTACCTTCCGGCTAAGTGTGGAAAATAATTAGTTTGTTCATTATTTGAACTTAACACCCTGCAGCTCAATTTAAACAAAATAAGACATCCCATCTAATAATTTCACTAAATACATGTAAGTTATTTTCTATAGAACGGGTTTCACTGAGAGCTGTGCAAATTGAATTCAAAATGAATTTTGTAAAACAAAAAAAATTCTGAAGTTACATCCGTGCTACACAATAATACAATTTAAGATTGTGTTATGTCTCTGCACGAAATTGGACATTGTGATTCCTTTTCAGGTGTCTTTATCACAAGTAACGATTCAGAATCATGGATACTCATCCAATTACCAATCTGTGTGCAGTGACCAGAAAGTTGCCATGGCAACATGACCTGTATAATTAGAATTCTGGGACTCCTGCTAAGGCACGTAATGTGCTGTGTTCTAAACCAACGCTCTACTGACATTAATGCAACATTATAAAAATTGTAAAGCCATAAAAAGAGATCATAATAATTGTCCTTCAGCACAATATCTCGAGTACAACTGAAGTACTTTGCAAATCATGCCTTTTACATATAATATTACAGCACTCGATAAATGAAAAAAACATGAATAATTAATAGTAAATAAAGCTGAAAGGAAAACAATTTTTTCCAGCTTGGCATTGTCCCTGGCGATCCTGGAGTTCCAGATCAGGGCAAAATGGCATGATGTAAGACAATGCAAGCTCTGTTGACAAATAGGATCAAATGACAACCTGTGATGAAATAAGAATTCTCTGCAAAGTAGTATGCTAACACAGAATTGTAAGCAGAGTAAAAAGATATTACAGCATATAACATACAGAAATCAATCCCAAACTGAACATCATAAACATTGTAATCTAATAATATTATTGTTAACATCATCAATACAATTATTGTAAGGTGTACCCTGTTGTTTCTAGACAATAACTGATTTCTCTTCACGATTGTACCAGGTCTCTGTACCTAAGCTTGATCGGACATTGTGTTTTGGTATGAGGAGCAGAAAAATAAAACGGATAATTAAAAATAACAGAGGATAAAATAGAGGGATATACTGAGGTTGTCACTCTCTGGTCTGAACGTTTGTCTGGTGAACAGGTCCCTTCTCTCTATTTACAGTGCTCCAACAGTGCTACGTCCTCCTGGATCAAACATAGATCAGTTCCTCTTGTTTGATTTCTTGGTTCTGAAAGTGAAGTTACAATTACAAAGTAGACATGATCTGTTGGTCATTACTTAAGTCTGCTTCCTCCTTGCTTTTCAATTTCCATTTGTCTTCTTCCACTTCTTTCTTTCTGCCTCTGTCTCTTAACTGCACATAAACATCAGACATCAGACTCAATGCTGGAGAGCTTCTCGTATACATGTCCATTACTTGAGCCATTGAAAGGTCTCTGCGCTTGTCCCATCCCTAACCCGTCCCTTGCTGACAGCAGCTTGTTGTTGCCTACTGCCCCTCCATGGTGGTTGCTGAGGGGCCCACTGAGGCATAGCTCCGTGGAAAAACGGGGTCCCACGTTGGACAAAACCCCAGCAGAAGCAGAGGCTGGCAAATAAGAAGTCACCCCCATGGAGCCGCGGAAGTCTGCCCGGTTGTTGTTGAGGAGCTGTTGCTGCTGTTGTGGCTGCTGCTGCTGCGGCTGTGCCTGTTGCTTTTTGATGTAGTACGATTTGGCGCCATGTAATAGGCACTGGTCATCGCCGAAGGTTGGGATGAATGGGTTCTGGTTCACCTTATCTGGGTAGAGAGATTTAGACAAGGAGTAAGTCCCAACCCCTCGGGTACCTCCCATACCTCCTCCCATCATGCCTCTATCCCTATCCCTAGTGTCTCTTTCGCCTACCGAGCGACGGTGCAAACCACCCTCACCCCCACGGAACAAGCTAAATGATGAACCACCTCCCTTCTCCCGGTCCCCACCACTAAAAAATGACTCCTGTTCCTCTCCTATATATCGCTCAAACATCTGGGCATATGGGCTTGCACCTTCCATGTAGCGATCTTTGTCTCTCAGGCTCACACTCCGGGGTTGAGGAAGCATAGATGCTCCTCCAAACCCTCCAGAGCCTCCCATTCTACCCGCCCCTTCTTTCTGCAGGTCTACGAATGTGTCATAGGAATGCTGCCTACGCAACACCCTGCCCCCTGGGCCAAACTTGCGCCTCTGCACCTGGGTTTGGGCCCCGCCACCTCCAACACCTCCCTTTCCACCTTCTGCGGGGAACTTGCTCCCTATCTGATCCAGGAGGAGGTGGTTGTCCTCACTGATGTCATACAAGTTGCCTGGCTTCTTGCATGAATCACATCGCTTGCAAGTGGCTGAGCTTGGCCTACTGGAGGTTTGTCCACTACCCCCACCTCCTCCACTTGATCCCACTACACTCCCTCCTCCCCCATGCATGCAAACAGGCTTGCTGCCTCCACTATGGCAATTACGGCATTCCCAATCCCCTCCTGCCAAACCTCCCACCCCTCCAATGTTCTTTTCCCAGCATGCATGGCCCTGCTGCCCAGGAGATCCTCCCACTCCACCCTTACACTCTGTCTTCTTGGATTTACCTTTCAAGAAATCGTCCACAGGAACCAAACTAGTGCACGCTCCCCCGCCACCACCACTGCTGACTATGCCGCCACATCCGCCCCCACCCAGACCCCCTCCGCCACCCATTCCTGGAGCATCACTCAAATCCAAGTGCTCCCACTGGGATGCCCCTTCCTTGGACCGGAACTGGTCAATGTAGAAGTCCCTCAGATTATCTTTGTCGCGGAACATGTACGAAGAGTTGGCCCCTCTCAGACTCTTGCGTTCCACAGGTGGGGTAGCTGAACGGTGCCCTTGTGTAACAGGATGATGGTGGTGGTGGTGGTGGATGGTGTGGTGGGTGCGCCTTCGGAAACCCAGCTCAATTTCATCCTGCTCCCGGCGTGACTTGGCAGAAGCTGGCCTTTTTTTCAGGCTGTCCCTGTACTGCTTGCGTCGCTTAGCATTGCCCTCAAGGTTTCCATAGGTCACGGTGTGAGTGGAAATATCTGACACATCTGAACGGATATTTCCGTCATCCCCTCCTGACCCCGCCCCCCCTCCCCCACAGTACCTCTCATGTCCTGCGATAAACCCTGAACTGGACGCCCCTCCCTTGAAGGAAAACTTCCCATATATATCAGGCAGGCCAGACTTGAAGCTCGACTGGGTGGGGTGGCCTGCAATCAGGTCAAACTTTTCCCTGTTCCTGTGTGTCAGTGACTGGCGGGGCTGGGTTGTGAAAATAGGCGCTACCCCTCCCCCTAGACTGTCACAATCGTACATCCCTCCCTCCAATGAGCTGGCACTGCCTAAGCTACGAGGTCGGTTAGGCAAGGGACCCGACATACCCAGAGTCAGTCCGGATCCCGTGCCCCCATGGTGGTGCAGGTAATGATCCTGGTACAGGTTACTGTCCTTCAGGTGCATGTTCCCAAAAGTCCTCTCCACATCACTCACATAGTCGCTGAACATATTATCTTCTGGAAGATATGGAGGTGGAGGCTTGCAGTCACTGTGGCCTGCCAGACTGCGTCGATGCTCACTGATGTCATAGACAGCCGACTCACGATGGCCATAGTCCAGGGCACTGTGAGGAGAGCCATTGACCCCAGGCACAGAGGTCATATTTTTGGCTGTACGCAGCAATCGAAGAATGTTAGAATGGGTGTTGTTCATGTTCATGTTCATGGTGGCTGACGGAGAGTTGAGGCCCGATTTGTTCTCCTCAATCTGGACACCATGGATGCAGCTGTAGATCTCCTGATGAAGAAATTAAAGTAAAGTAAGGTCATGAAACAGGGGGAAGAGGAAAGAAAGACATAAAAAATAAGAATTAATTTGTTTAAGGTGAATAGTAAAGTTTTATGCTAATATTTAATCAATGCCCTTGCTATATCCATTCAAAAATACAACAGATTGGGCCTCACAACAATCCATACTGAAGGATGGTATAGTAAATGGTTGGTTCATTAAAGCTCCATACATCAGACCACAGCACTGCACTGTCAAATGAAGGAGGGGTTACCATGAAAGACAGGTTGAAAGAGATAAAGTAGGTGGTAAACGTGTGATTGATGGTGTTTTTGCAGTGAGACTGGTTTTCACCAACAATCAATAATTCCAATCAAAATTCAACTAACATCACTGCATCTTTTTAGCTCTTCTTCTTAGTATTAAAGAAACAACAGGAAAATCGAATTCTACAAAAATATCTGAACCTCTTCAGCTTAATCCAATGTATTGCTTTTTTAAAGCACTCATCTAAAATTAAAATTCCATTTAAATGATAGAATACTGCCCATCAATTTTCTTTGTTAATTCATTAGTGCTATTCAAACAGGAACCCCTTAGATTTATTTAAAAAAATAAATAAAAAAAACAGAAAGGAAAAAATAATAATTATGTAATACACAAAAATAATCTTAAAAATATTCACATCCTGTAAGAGACTACATGTATAAATTGTGATAAACTCTGACCCTTAGTAACATTTTCTGGCTCACCATTGTTCTTGTGCACATCTTGTGTTAAGCATATCTTCACTAAATTCTATCCCTTTTGGACATTCTTGCCAGCTTGGCTCTTTTCATCCATTTATCTCCTGACCCCTTCATCTGATTGGTCTTCTACGGACATATTTTCCATGTCTCTGATATGGTGTTTCTCTTTTCTTTTCTCCCTAGAGGGGTCTACCTATTCTTTTATTTTATCACTTGTTACTCCACACATACACTTTGTCCCTTCAACCTTTGCTTTTCCTATCCTGAAGCCACTCTTACAGCGTCTTCCATGCTTTGCTCCTGTATTCTTTAATATTTGAACACTTGATTATACACTTCTACCTCAAGAAATGCTTTTAGCACTCAGAAGAAAGGTTGTCATAGAATATATAAGACCTGCCTGTGCAGAAATATGATTCTTACTTTTATAGGACATCTATACTTACTTATAAATTCATGAGTTTTTTTTTCCCAGTCTGAAATAATTTCCGATTAACCAAGTTTTTCAGAGATGCTTTGCCAGGTATCTTGCAAATCTAGCCTTTCTGGACAGCTTAGTTGGGTTAAGGATGGCTATATGGCTAGACTACTCTATTACAGACAGCATTCCTTCCTTTCCTATATCACGTGTGCACCTTTGAGTTGAGTTCGGGGTTGGTAAAAATCATGGCTCACTCAGAAAGTTAAGAATCTATCAAGTTCTGAATGGGTAGCACTTTGATGGTAGCCATTTCTGTTGCTAAACTCATTTGGCAAAGATGAACTTGTCATTCAGACCCACATACAGTATAGGCAGAAAAAAGTTAAACCTATGAAAGGTTTTTCATTGTTGTTTATCCCACTGGGGAAGCCCAGTAATGTAAAACCCTTCAAATAAAATGATTGTCTGAGTTGTTTCCAAGTAGATTTCATTTAGAAATTACCGAACATGCCTTTCTTGTACTGTATGGTTCTTCAGATGGTACCATAATTGCTGTTGCTAAACTTATCTGTCTAGTGGAATTCCTAAAGGCTTTATGTAAAACAGAGGGTTTCTACTGTATTTCAGTGAGGATTGTAATTAGTTCCATTTAGTTTGGTTAGTTATCCACATAAGAATCCCTTTTATATAACTGTAGATTTAAAATTTTCAGCTGTGAGTATTTCATGGCTTGTAGCACATCTAGAGTTAATTCATTCTCAGCCTAGTCTTTTAAACAGTAACCTCAGTGACTTTCAAACACTACTGTACTACAACAGTTCCTATTGTATCATTTGTAATGGAAAAAGCAGAGGGACCCGCTCACCCTGCTAATGGAAAAGGTGACACCGGGCTTGCCCGAACACACGCCCATAAAGCAGAAGCGTAGCTGCCAGTAGAACAGATGCTCAGCTATGAAGGTGATGAGTGACAGCGCCATGGCAGCCCCCAGCATGTAGAAGACGCCGGCCATGTTGTCTACATCCAGCTGGCTGCTCATCACCTCGTTCTTCTCGTTGTGACAAATCCCAGTTAACCACAGTGCCTCCAGCTCCTCCATCTCACCTGTTAAGAGAAAAAAAGAGAGAGAGAGAGAGAAAGAGAGAGAAAGAGAGGTAGAAATGGTAGAATGGAAGTGGGGAAGGCAAGAGAAAGGTAAAGAATTGGGTGGATTTTTTTTGAAAAAGAGTATGGAATGAAGAGAGAGTGAGAATTTTGAAACGGGGACAGGTGAAGGAGGGGTGGGTTATGGGAAGAATGTGATAATGTTGTGACCATGACAGTAGGTTATGGGATTTATTTTGGGTAAAGGACAAAGAGAGGTTGAGAGAGTGGGCAGAGAGAAATAAAGATGAGTAAGTGTGTGATGTCTTTGCCTTGAGTTAAAGTGTCTGTACTGTGGTTGAAGTACTGTAGTAATCCAAGTTGAAGTATGTGTGCCTGTGTGTGTGTGTGTGTGTGTAAGACACATTGCACGTGTGTCTGAATATAACATGGGAGCGTACGAATGCTTTTAAGGCTTTACTTAAATGTGCATTAATGTTTTTTTTCCTCCACTCTGTTCATCAATAATGTGCTCTTTGAGTTCTTTTTCACGGTTTTGCTTTAATGATGGCTTCTTTGTATTTAGAACTTTATTTGTTTTAAAGTTGTCTGATGTAGAGTGTCGTAAACAAATTAAAGCCCCTGAGACACACAACATTTGTCATGTTGAATTACTCCGGATGTTTTCCCAGCAGAGCGCTTCCTCATTAATGATTGATTATGAGTGTCACTTGTGATTTAGCTTCTGAAGCTAAGGGGTGACCTTAGGGCCTTGGCAGTCATCAAAGCAGGGACAGGATCTTGCCCCCATAAATATGATATCAATAAATGTAGTAAATGATGTCACAATAGACACTGGCCGATCTGAGATATCATAGGTTTTGGCATATACAGTAATTTATTTTTTTTTAAATAAAAGTAATTATAAACTAACTGGAAGAAACTAATTTTAAAAGAACTGTACTGAATATTTAAAATCTTTTAAAAGATAAAATAAATATTAATTAATACTTAAAAAAGACATCAGGGATATTAGTAAGCATAAATACATACTCAGAGTGAAAACATACTGTGTTTTTAATGGATACTGTACATAGCTGCAGATATAAACAGGAGACAGGTACATAAAGAAATATATCGGTTGTAAATAACTATATAAACAGTCTTTCAAATTTGAGATTAAGGAACGGTTGGAGCCAGAGGTTACAGACCATGTATTAGCACGTCTACCTTTTTTTATTCTCTAGGGTTTGCCCTAGCATTGTGCCAGGGTTAAATAAATAAACAAGCAAGCCCACAAAAATTATAAAAAGAAAAACATGTCACGTTTCTGCTTGTGTCGTGAATGTGGCATGAACGCAGAGGCAGCGAGCTGGCGGTTCGGATAAAGACTTTATTTAACGTACTTCACAAGCACACTCTAAACAAAAAGTCACTAGGCTCTTTCTGAGCTTGTCCTA
>JAQMYG010000010.1:9940119-9973749 GCA_030014215.1 Clariallabes teugelsi
CCGAGGTGCAAACTGGGAACTGAAGTTCTTAACTAAACACAAGAAAAACACAACTTAAACTACAACCAAAAAACAAACAAACACAAACCAAGAGGGGGCGTTCGTCGCCCTCTAGGGGTTAACCCTTACAAAACATGGATATTTGAAGCACTGAATAGCTAAAGAAATGCAATGTTATATATCACAGAAATGCATTCAAGTATCATGATATACAGTAATACTTTAGTCACATGGCCCGCACCCTTTAATCATATTCCGTATGTTTTATTCTTAAAGAGATAAAAGGGTGGTGTTCTACTGCACATCCTAAGTAAAAAACTGGCCAGAACAAGAATGAAAGGATCTTGGTTAACTACTGATAATGGTAATGTCCATCATTACCATTGTGGATTAGTCTGACTGGCTGTTTGATTAACCAGCTTATATTGACTGCAATAAACACCCAAAACAAACAAAGTCCCAAAATAAGTTCCCATAGTTCTCTCTGGTACCAAAGCCTATAATGTAAAAAAAAAAAAAAAAAGAGGAAAATGCATGACTCAAGCACTCTGTCCAGGGGTGTGTAAAAAGGTCGAAGGTTCAAGCCCTAGCACTGCCGACCTGCTTTTAATCTCATCGTGCTCTTAAGTCCCTTAACCCTATTTATTCCATGGACGTTGTATCTTGGCTGACCCTTCGCTTTAAACATTACTTCCTCTAAAGTCAGGATATGAATTTCACTGTGCTGTAAAGTACAGTATATGTGAAAATTGAAGGCTTCATCTTAAAATATATAAATAAATACAAAAAACGAATACCCAATCCAGGTTTTGATGGAAGGGTGGGAGTCAAGAGCTTTGAAAGAGTCTGACCTCTGATGTCATGCCCAAAGAAAAAAATAAAATAAAAAAGAGTTTACACTGATGTGTGCAAAAGACATTCTGACATTCAGAGACAGCTCAAATTTTTAACAGTGACCTACTTAAAGAGAGTAGGAGAAGAGAGCTGATAGGAGTTATAGGCTGAAGGAACTATGAGACATTTCTTTCTGTCAGTGTATTGGACTTGTCTGAGTAAAGGAGAACCATGCTCCCATTAGAGCACTGTAGTCTGTTCCCTTGAGACAGAAATGAGCGTGTACTGTATGAAAGTCAGAGGAAGCTGAAGAGAAAGAAAGAGAGCACGAACAGGTTATCTGTGCATTTCTACAAGCACATCATACGCACATTCAGTACCATCACACTCACTTGCAACCAAGCAAGCCATTGTACACCTATGCACTCAGTCCTAGCACATAATATTGTATAATGCCTAGCAATAACAAAATGACATGTAACACACCTGAGTACACCTAAAGCAGACCTGGCCCCCAAACAGGCAGCTGCTGGGCTACCTAGCTAACACATGTCACTAGCTCTGTTTGTCTTTATGGATGCATGAGCAAGCAATCACTCAAAGCAATTCCTGTAACTAGGCCAGGAATAATGTAAGCTAGATAGAGAATACTTTGTTTGGCTCAATCCACAATTGCCTGTACATTTATGTTGTCTGATGTGGAAATCTATTCACAAAATCATTTTGTGCTCAAAATGGAACACAACCAAAGTCTGTGCGACTTTGATTGTGTACAGGATGAGAACGTCATTAGTGAAAGCTCATTAAATGAATATAAAAGGAGGAAGTAGGAATGGCATGGTATTTTAAACATCTAAAGCTCTTAGACACTTTTGAAAATTGTTTCTGTTGCTGCCTGTACATGCCTTTGATGTATTTTTCACACACACACACACACACACACACACACACACACACATTTGAGCTCCAAGCTAAGATTTAAGTACCAAGTCAGTTCTACTTTATATTTACACCTGATAAATAGGAATTTGGAAGCAAGAGTATTGTAGTTACCACATGATTTTAAATTAATATATAAAAAGAATATATATATAATGCAACAAGAAGGACTCTGAAAGAGAAGGTAAGGTAGAGAGAATTGTAGAGAATGAGAATTTTATACACAGAAAAGTGGAGATTATACATATAAAGCCTGGCTTAGAATTACAGAGAAATACGCAAGACCTTTAAAAAAAAAAAAAAAGAAAAAAAAAAAAGGAAATGCTTAAATAAGGAGGCAGGAAACGAAGACCAGGTGGCATCAATTGAAATTATCAGCAGAAATAATATGGAAAGCAAAGAGGGTCAAAAATGTGTAAAAGTAAAAATCCTTGTTTAGAATAACTGAGCTAGACTGCAACTACATTAAGGCATAAAGAACAAAAATATTTTTTTTTTACCACATTTCTATTTATTTAATTAATTAATTTAAATATCTATGAATGTGAAGTATGTCAATCATATTCTTTCATTTTTATTTATTTCTAATGCAAATTACTGCAGTAAACCTTGGTTCCTATTGTATGTAATATTACATGCTATACTTACAGTACTCACTCTTTATACAGCATGAGTCTTATGCAATTAATTGCAATACAAAATGAAATCACAATTTAGATTTGTGCAATTATTTAATCGCAAAAGGCTGAAATTTATTACTGGTAACATACACGTCACAAAATGTGTAAAAATAATCATAATGTCCTATATAACACAAAATATATTTTTACCCAACAGGACTTCTAGTATTTGGGGAATCTCTCTCTCTCTCTCTCTCTCTCTCTCTCTCTGTATGTGTGTGTCAGATCTACATAATTCAAATCCAGTGAAAAAGTGGTTAACTTGGCTAAGTTGTCCTCGCGCGCTAACAGGAAATAGTTTATCAGTAATATAAGTTCACCTTACCTTGTCAGCTAACCAACATGTGGTATGTCAGCTGACCAACATACAACAATCGGGAAATTTATTCTTTTTAGGGAGATAAAACAATAAAAATTTGATTAATTAGGTCTTTGAGGAAAGAACTGGAAATGACTTGATGGCTAAAAGTCCTCTTTTAGCATACAAAAAGAAACATTAGCCATCTGAATTATTAGCATAGTCCATATTTACATAAAAATCAACCCAATCCAGTCCAAGTCCTTGTAATTTCATATCTTAGAATGAATATGATACCTGCCTTTGGAGGGTTTGTTCTCCCAGGTTTATACAGTACTACCTCTAAAGAAACTGAATAAATAAATTAAAGCTTTTGGATAAAGTTATATTTAGGTTCACAGTTTTGTTTTTGTTTTGTTTTTTTAGTGTATAAAATTAACATACACTACAGTTATAACTAGTGTGTTGTATTCATGTACAGTAGCCAGGTTTTACAATTTTAGCTGCACTGCTCAAGTGAGAAATGAAATATGAAATAGCATTTCTCACCATCTCCAAACAACTGCAGAATGGCAAGGTCCACAGGTCTCTTCCAACCAGCATCTTTCTGGATAGCAATGCCGTAGCCTGTGGTAGCAAAGATATAACCACTTCCGATAGTCACAAGCTTGCAGCCCTCATCTCTGCCTGCCATGTAGTTCAGCACAGCAGCGTCATAGATAAATGCATCCAGTTTTCTGCCAAGAACAAAAGAAGAAAATATAATCGATGTGGGCATCGATTGAAGTGTGTTTTTTCTAGACTGTGACTAATCCATGTTAACCTTTTAGAATGTATTTTCCTGCTCAATTTAGCAAATGACAAACTAAAAAAGTCCTATGTACTGCACTACTAATCAAAGGGCTTCTTGCTGAGGCTATGAATGGCACTCTTGCAGCTGTAGAGACTGTTGGTTCTGAGCGTGATGAGACAAGTCCAAGCCCCAGCATGATACCTGACATCAAAAGTAATTTCTTTTAAGATATTTTTTAAACCTTGTATTTCTTTAAAAAAAAAATGAAAAACCTGACATAAATGTTATGAATAGTGCAATTCTTACTCACTCATTTTCTATACCGTTTATCCAATACAGGTTAGCAGGAGGCATATAGCCTATCCCAGGGCACACATACACAAACACTCACACACTATGGGGAATTTGGAAATGCCAGTTAGCTTAGTTTGCATGTCTTTGGGTAAGGAAACTGCAGTACCCAAAGGAAACCCACCAAACACAGGAAACACATGCAAACCTCACGCACTCAGACCCGAAAGCGGGGAATAGATCCCTCTGCCCTGGAGGTGCAAGGCCACAGTACTAACCACTATATTCTTTCCATATTTCATTACTCAGGTGGATTAATTTTCTATAATTTTCTGAGAAGACACATTTATTTAGCATTTTTAGAAGAGAAGCAGTCAAAGGTGAAGCTGTAACTTTAATTCTTCCACCTCTGGAAAGTTTTCAGGACAGAGGGCTTTGCAATGTGTTATGGTGGGCATGTTGTTAGAAAAAGATTTATCAACTTTGGATTGGTAATAGTAACAGTGCTTTAAACAAGTGCCACACCAACCCATCATTTTTTTTTTTTTCTTTAACTGCACACCTTTTAATATGGATTTCATATTAAAATAAAGTTGGTATTGCTTTTCATTATGTTTTAATGATGAAATTAGATTCTCTATATAAAGCTCTTGGTCCAACCTCATCTTTTCTTCCCTTTTTTTATTCTCCCCTTTGTATCTTGTGAAAAAAACATATATTCAATTCGGAAATTATCAGTGCACACTCCACGTACAGTAAATCACATCATATACCTTTTCTCTTTGTTGTAGTACAACAAACATACAGTAATACTTTTAACAATGTGGGTGTCCTATTTTGGTACCATAAGTTTCTGTTTTTTAGCTCTGGGTGGAAATGTGAATCTTACTGTACATGTATTAAATTTGAAATCCAGACTGTAAGTTTAAACATACAAATGTTACATGTGTGGTTTAGTCATGCCTAAACAAATAGCTTCAGACTTCTACAGTTAGTTGCTATTAGCAGCGATGTGTCCACTGAACACCCACTCACACACAATCACATTCTATCTGTCTGTCTTCCTCTCTCCTTCTCTCTGTCCCCTAACACACTTTGGTTGCTTTTTTTAACCTCTTTCTCTCTTTTACCCTGTTTTCAGGCTATGGAGGGCCTCGTTTACGTTCTTCTGGTGGAAGCTGGTCATGTAGCTGTGCATCTCTTTGTAGTTGTTTCTAATGTTCCTCTCTGTGCTGCCATTGGGAACAGTGCCAAAACGGAACGGTGGAGAAAAGTCATTTGGTCGTTGAAACTGTAGTATGAGAAGACAGACAGAGAGAGAGACAGACAGAGAGAGAAAGAAAGAAAAGAAGAAGGTCAGGGTGAATACAGTAGTTAAACCTGCATTCATCCAGAAATGCTAGGTACACCGTGTAATAAATTTCCAACAGTTGGGTGGAAAATTATTTTTAAACACTGAAAACTCTTTTACACATATTGCACATCTTGGCTACTTCAAATCATAAAAGACAAATGAGATCTTTTTCCTTTTTTCATTTGATCAAATATAGGATGTGTGATGCTGTTAAAGAAAAAAAAAAATACAGCATCCTAAAATGTTATTTAACAAAAAATATAGCACAGCCTAAAAATGTATTCAAAATATTAAAAAAAATAACACATGAATTATTGAGTGGCTACCGCAGATTCTCCTTGTCAGTTCTCCCTGCCTGATTTAGCAGCTGTAACCTAGTTCACATTAGCCTAATAACTTCTCATTTATAAAGGCCAAGTGCAAAGCTACAAGAACATACTACAAGTACGACGGGTGCAGAAACAGCAATTAACACCAATAATTACTCGTGTATGTCAGACATGGACCAGGTACAGGCACTTTAACTGAACTTGTAGTGACAAATATGTACATACTGTACAGTACACAATGCATACTACAGTACCTTTAATTGACCAAACAAATATTTTAAATATTTCAAACAATGTCACTTTGACAGCCAAAATTTTGTCTTCTGTCAAGTGGACTTGTGCGTAG
Source organism: Clariallabes teugelsi (assembly GCA_030014215.1). Lineage (NCBI taxonomy): Eukaryota > Metazoa > Chordata > Actinopteri > Siluriformes > Clariidae > Clariallabes > Clariallabes teugelsi. The sequence continues at coordinate 9,945,984 of JAQMYG010000010.1, forward strand.
ACACAATTTTTTTTCTTTGAATAAGAATAAACTTTATTAGGAAACAAGCCTAAATAATAAAATATACATAAGGCAGTCTAGACGGTACACTATCTTGTTTATTACATTTTGCTCATGAGGTGAAAAAGTATGGTTAGGGGTGTGCATTCAGAGTTTAGTTACAGTACATGCATGTAGGAGTTGCACACGTCATTATTTAAATCTTTATAAAAAATAAAAAAAAAACATATTATGCCATATTATTATTAGTTCAGCTATTTAAAACATCATGCACACATTGCAATGTCCTGACCTTGATTTAGTACCTCAAGGCTGCTTAAGTTCACACAAAATAATTAATCAGTATAGGATATGCTTGATCAAGTACTATTTTATAAGCTTCCAGATATTGAGTCTGGAAGCCATGTTGTTAAATTAAACCAAATTTGCATTTTTTTTTTTCATTATACCTATGGCTATTCTTATACAGTACACATTTACACAATCATACCACTTAAACTGCAACACACTTATTCTCACACATTATGGGCAATTTGGAAATGCGAATTAGCTTAATATGTGTGTTTTTAAACTGTGGGAGGAAACCGGACTACCTGGAGGAAACACACCAAGCACTAGGAGAACAAACTCGATCTTGAACAGGACTCAAACTCAATCCTTGATGTTATTCATACAGTATATCTTAATTTCTTTTGCTACTGTACATTGTATGAACAATAGTTAACAACAATAGGAAAAAAAAAAATTCAGTTAGCATATTCAATCCTTGATTTTTTCCAGGAATTAAAGTGAAGTGCTGGTGTTTAAATCTGGCAACATCAGAGGTACAGTATGACCTACTGTATATGTAGGTGATTTGCAAAATCCTAATAAAAAGAACAAAAATGTATTCAGTATAAAGAAAACTAGATACAATGAACTTTCTCTGCATAAATATTGAATTAGTGTTCTGACTTAAGGTACCCACTCCGACTACAGCCCTGCATATTGGCAAAGCTAGAGGAGAAACACACAATGAATATGTTGTCTTTAAATTAATTTCACTGGCACTATCATCGTCTATACCGCTTTATCCTGTATACAAAGCATGAGGCTTTGTATACTGTAAAGCATGGCCTGGTGCCAATGCATCACAGAGCACACACAAACTATGGGAATCCTTAGTCTTTGGCGTGTGCGTGGAAACCCACCAACCACATGGAAAACATGCAAACTCCATGCACAAAGACCCCAAGGCAGGAATCAAACCTAGACCCTGGAGGTGCGAGGTGACTGTGTTAACAACTAAGCCACTGTGCCACTCCTACCTTAGTGTGTCCGTAGAAAAGAACATATTTTAGAAGTCCATAAATTCCTAGCCTCCCAAAGGAGTAATTTTTTTTAAGAGAAGAAAGAAAATCTACAAATTCTACAAGATGATGTAAAGAACGTACCTCTTAATTCCTCATAAATCTAAATGTCAGTGTACCTGTGTTAATTGATGCAGGTTTAAAAGGAAAATACTGACTTGATTTCATTTTTAATGTTTATTGGTATTCATAATAATTGATTTCATGTAGAGAGCCTTTTCATTTTTTATGACTAGCCTTGTTTAATGTGTCAAAGTATAAACTGATGCTAGCACTACAGAAATTGGGCTGTAAATAATATATGCAGTGTTATTCTAGCTTTATTGAACTGTGAAGGCCATTGCTTAAAGGTCACTTCTACAGTACTGACAGAAAAGCCCTTGGCCATATCCTTAGTAATCTTAGGTGAATCCTCCGTACCTTCTTATCGCTGAGTCCAGTCACCTGGTCAACGTACTCCTCTTGGATCATGAAAGCAGCCAGGTTGGCAGTGTAACTGGCTAGGAAGATGACAGCGAAGAAGGCCCAAACTGATACCATTATCTTACTAGTGGTGCCTTTGGGGTTTTGTACAGGCACAGAGTTGTTGAAGACTAGACCCCAGAGCAGCCAAATGGCCTTTCCGATTGTAAACGAGGGACCACCTGGCTCTGAAGACAGAGAAAATGAAAAAGAGTGAGTATCGAAGAAAAAGAAAAAAGAAAAAAACAAGATATATGTGCATGTGAAAAAGCCCACAGAGAGAGATATGAAAGATGGTAAGCAAAAATGCAGAGATTAAGGGAAATAACAAAAAGGGTAAAAATAAAATAAAATAAGAGAAGCTGTTTATAAGTAGATGGATGCAAGCATAAGCATATTCAGAAGGAGCTGAAACAGTAATTGGAGGTGAAAAAGGCATAATGCTTTCAGATGGCTAGACACAGAGACACAGAGGGACTCTACAGTGTGTTATAGTTATAGAAAATTAGAATAGCTTTTAAGCTCCAGCGCAGTACAACAGGCTTATGTAATATGGACATGTCATTAAACATGGGCCTGGGGGCGAGAGGAGAAATCAGTAGTCTCTGTATTCTCTCAGCTCCCAGCAATTACCTGAAGACAGCACAGTGCGGCATTGGATATGGTTTGGTTTCACCATATATCTGTCCAGATAAGTCAGAGGTTTTTTTGTCGGGCAAAATCTTTATTGCTGTACTCCCTAAAATTCCACTGAAACCAAAATATTAGTATGGTTTTTGCTTATTGGTGTGGTCTAAAAGCAAAGTTTTAAACACTTGAAAACCCTGAGGTATAAATGTGTACCTGGTCATGACATTTTCTAATACTTAGTTAATAAAATAAAAAATTTGCACAACTTTTTATGTCAAGTGGATTCTCATTTCTGATGCACACTGCTAAGACATACCCAAGTGCCTTCTGAAACTTTCTGGCAAAAATTGCATTGTATTCACAAAACACATTATCTTGTTATTAAAATTTGTATTCAGGTACATCCCTTCATATATATTTTTTTCATTTATTCATTGTCTATACCGCATATCCTGTACAGCGTCGCAGGTGGCCTGGAGCCTATCCCATGAGACTTAGGGCACGAGGCAAGGTACACCCTTGACAGGATGCTAATACATTTCAGGGCATCCACAAACATATTATGGGCAATTTGGGAACGCCAATTAACCAAATCCGTCTTTGTACCGTAGGAGAAATTAGAGTACACGAAGGAAACCCACCAAACAAGTACAAACTCCCTGCAAACAGACCTGAGGCAGGAATTGAACCCTCGACCCTTTGAGGTGCAGGGCCACAGCGCTAACCACTATGCCACGGTGCCCTCTACATAATATTTATATGAAATGAATTCAGATCAGAAATTAAACATTCTTGCAAAGTTATATGCATTGGCAAAACTTGAAATTATTTGCAAGGCAAATGCTTGATGGAGGTACATTAAGAGGTACACATCTGTAGTTACAGCCAAATGATTAAAACTTATATCAGAGTTTTCACATTGTACATCTTAAATGTTCGTTTTTAATTAATGTTATATTGTATATTTAAAAAATGTGATTAATTCTTACTTTATCCTTACTTGATCCTTGTTCTTACAGTGCTTCGAAATGTTTTTAATAGGGTGAGATAATAGAAACAGGATGGCTAATATTACCCCTTTACAGCATTTGACAGACACCCTTATCCAGAGCAACTTACATTACATTTTATGTTATTATACAGCTGAGAAATTAAGGGTAAAGGGAGCAAGTTGGCAGTGCTGGAATTTAAACCTGGGACCTTACAATCAATAGCCCAACACCCGATCTTGTATGTCACATATACTGTACATCACAGTACAGTGAAATTGTTTTCCTCACATGTTCCAGGTAGAAAACTACTGTATGGTACATTGGCCATGGAGCAGACAGGCTTATTGCTCAAGAGCCAACTGTGGCAGCTTGGTGGAGGTGGGGATTGAGCCGCCAACCTTCTGATCAGTAACCCAGAGCCTTAACCCACTGAGCTACTGTACCACTGCCTTCAAATATTAGATATAATTTTAGAACTTACCTGCAACATCTTCTGTATACTGAATATTTTTAACACAACACAGCAACACACCAGTCTTCCACTACACTGTTTTTGTATGTCACATTCTGCACCAATGTAATTTATCAAGCTAACTTCTGGACTTGTAAACCATTTCCACTTCTCTCCAAACACAATTGGGATTGCAAGTCACATGGTGGCATGGTATGGTAATGTAGGTATACTTGAAATGTGAAAAGGCTCTGTATTCTCAGTAGAAGAGAAATTAGACTTGTTACAGGAGTCCTGTCAATCTAATGATATGTTGTAAAAAAGAACAGTTCAAATGTTATGCATGTTAGGTTATGCATGTAGTGGGCTATGCTTAATATGATTAAAAAAGAGATACAATTATTTATTGCATATCAATCTTATTCAACAGCAAAGTGTTAGCACAAAAAAACCTATTAATTTATACCCTGAAAACAGTTGTTTAAGCACACCATTAAACTTTTTTTTGTAAAAATTTATTAGATTGCAATTAATTGTCTTTGCCTGGCATGAATTCTAGCTACAGTAGCAATAGTTTTGTTGTTCCTCATTGCTGTTGATTTTTTACATATTAGCTTTTCATTGGGTTTATTTAATACATCCAAAGATGCACAACTCTACCCTAATATCTTTCCTTTTCCAGAACTGTTTTCTGATTATGCACTACATTAAAGTCTATACTTATTATTTCTGAGAAAATTCTCATCCAATTGTAATGGTCAATATAATGGGGAAAAAAAACATGCATTACAGGTACTTGTAAGGACATATACAATTTACTTTCACAGCCAGATTGCTTTTGACATCCCGGCTATAACGTGTCAGGGTGTTTAATCGGTGTTCTCCCACCATGCACACGCAAGTCTGTGTCAGTGCATGCATACCTCGTCCATCTGCCAGACAGCGGTTATAGCCGACTGGACTGAAATATTCGAAGACAAAGACGGCCACAGCAGATACGATCAGCAGCATCACAAACATCATCACCCACACATCAGCACTGAACGGCTCTGAGACAGACAGAGAGAGAGAAAGAAAGAAAATGGAGACAGATGTATATGATACATTCTGACCCAATATTACAGCTCCTCAGAGAGACAGATGTCTTTGTTATTCAAGCTATCAGAAATATCACTATTCCAGGATGCTTATTTGACTGAGATTACATTTGGAAAAATCATGGTGTAACAAGGACAGACTGAGATTATGAATAGGCAAAAGATAAAAAGTTTGAAAAATTTATAATTATAAGTTTATTACAGAAATAAAATAAAATAAAAATTACATCATATATCATAGAATTTTAAAATACAATGAAACAAAATTCTAAAATAATTAAAGTACTTTAAGGAATATACTCAAAAATTGGTTTTCAAATCAAATCAGTTGTAAAAAAAAAAAATAAAATAAAGTGAAACTATATTTAGAAAAGGACTATGTCAAAGAGAAACAATAATATATGTCAAACAATGCTATAAATGTCCTGTGAAATTCTCACTTCTGAATGTGCGATTGAAAACAGTAATTCATAATATTGCCAGATTTGGCAACTTTCTGGTCTGGAAACTAACTCTATGGCCGGTCTCAAGAAAGTGGGCCAATTTTTTGAAAAGGTGACTCATGAGGTATATAATCTACAAACACCTGTTAACATTGCAGATTGCAGGTTGCAAGTGAGGTAAAAAAAAAAAAAAAAAAAGAACCTGCAATAAATCATGTCATATTTTTCCTCCAACTTTAATATGATGCAGCACCTAACAAAATCCAAATGAAAAACAAATAGAAACACTGTAGGGTAAAGGAAAAAAAGTTTGTTTATGTCTGCACACCCTTTTAGAATGGGGCATGTGACTCTTATCAGAATGAACCAATCAAATGCTGCCAAGAGACAGCAACAATAAAGGCGTTGCAAGAAGAACTGACAAGTACTGGTCACTCCCAGCATATGACAACAATGGCTTGCGTTCTTCACATGTCTGGGCTATGGTGTAGGACGCCCAGATAGAAGCCCAAAATAAATCCAAGCCCACCAAAATCTTGTCAAAATGAGACCAAAGAAGAACTGGGTATAATTTGAATTTAAATATAAGTTTGGTGCAAAAACAAGACTTATCATCTACTGTACAGAGCACTATACCATGGTGAAGCATGGTAGTGGCAGCATCGCACTAGGCATGTCCAAGCCAGAGAAAGCAAGTCAAGGTTTTGGGAATGACCCAGTCAGAGTGAAAACCTGAGGAATGACTTGATGAGAGTTGTACAAAAGAGGTCCATTCAAAATTTGTTAGATTTGGAGCTTTTTTTTTTTTCATCAAAGCTGTAGTGTGAAATATAGAGACAGGAGATGGCTCATCGATATTATTAAAACAAAGCCGAGGGCTATAAAAATGACAAAAAAGTTTAGACCAAAGAAAAATAACTGAAAGATATTTGCTAAATTATAACATTTCTTATGTTCATATAATTCCATATTCACTGAAATTGTGCTTAACTCATTATAATTTTTATTATTAATAATATAAAGGTATGTCGGAATATTTTTTTGTATTATATCAGTCCATCTTGATTCACCTTGATTTAACAGACAGATCGAGAGTCTTGTAAATGAAGTGTGCTTCTTGAGGAATCAGAATAAGTGATCTTATCTTGAATACCACTTCATCAGCTTATCGAGTGTTTATCATTGGAAGTGACAGCGAGAGAACAAAGTAGGCTCTTCATGAATACCTGCGCGTGTCCTGTGGCCGGTAGACGTTACATTTTAGGTCATGCAGATTCTATGAATATGCAACTTAGAAATCCACCCATGTCCAATCCTCTTGTTTGGGAATAGAGTGTGATTACAAAATACATTTGCATACTCGACTCGTACACTCACTAACCACTTTATTAGGTACACCTTGGTAGTACTTGGTTGGATCACATTTTGCCTACAAAACTGCCTTAATTCAGCGTGGCATAGATTCTGCAAGGTGTGGGAAATTTCACATTCCTTAGAGATTTAGATCCATATTAACACGATAGCATCATGCAGATGCTGCAGATTCGTCTACTGCACTTCAATAATGTACATCTCACGTTCCAACACATTCCAAATCTGGTGAATTGTGGAGGCCATTTGAGTACAGTGACATCATTGTCATGTTCAAGAAACCAGTTTGAAATTATTTTAGCTTTGTGACATGGCACGATATCCTGCTGGTCCAACAAAGCATGCACATTCAATTCAATTCGGTTTTACAATAGAAAGAAACCTTGAGAGCAACCAGCCTCAACAGGGAACCCATCCTCGTTTGGGTGATAAAGGATAGCAGGGATTGATCTGCAGTCATACTGTGTGTTAGGAGGCTGGAAGTTCAGTATAAAAGGAGATTTAAGTAAATATGGAGTCCACATTCGCTATTGGAGGCTCAGGTACGAAACTGTTTGTGGGAATTTTCGTTCTGAACTATTAAGCGACTGCAGTCGCAAGTCATCAGAGAACAGCTGTCTGCATCAACCGAGCATATATTCAGCAACAATACTCAGGCCAGCTGTCACACCTAAACAATGCTCATTTGGTACTAAGGGGCCCAAAGTGCGCTAAGCAAATCTCCCCCAAACCATTACACCACCAGAAGCCTGAACCGTTGATGATATGAGGCGTGTTGTTTACACCAAATTCTGAACCAACCATCCGAATGTTGCAGTAGAAATTAAGGCTCATCAGACCAGGCAACGTATTTCCAATCTCTTGTCTAATTTTAGTGAGCCCATGCAAATTGTAACCTCAGTTCCCTGTTCTTTGCTGACAGCAGTGGCACCCGCTGTGGTCTTCTGCTGCTGTAGCCCATCTGTTTCAAGGTTCAACACGACATGTTGTGCATTCAGATATGCTCTTCAGCATACCTCGGTTGTACAACAGCTCGAACCAGTCTCCTCTGACCTCTGGCATCTTCTAGAGAACGACCACTCACTGAATATTTTCTTTTTTTCAGACCATTCTCTGTAGACCCTAGAGATGGTTGTGCATGAAATTCCTAGTCTGCCAATTTAAAAGTCACTTAAATCAACTTTCCTCACCATTCTGATTCTCGATTTGAACAGCAGATTGCCTTGACCATGTCAACATGCCTAAATGCGTTAAATCGCTGCCATGTGATTGGCTGATTAGATATTTGCATTAACAATCAGTTGAACAGGTGTACCTAATGAAGTGGCCAGTGAGTGTATATTTTATGGAGGCTATAATGTTTTTCTATACTACATTATTAGAAAATAAAGTGTTTTAAAGGAATGTTTTTCACAGGGACACTTGAAAGACTCATTGAAAATATGAATGTCAAATCAAGGAGCATAACACAGATTGTTGTAACTCATTTTTAAAGAGTTTATAGAAAAAACAGGTTTGTGTGACTTTCAAGATTCACATATGTGTGCGTGTACATGTTTTGTGCCACACCTAGAAATGCAGAAGGAGACACAGTGCCATTGCTACGTGAGACCATGACACTAATGCCCGTCTCTATGAAGGGGACAGAGAAGTCAATGACCTCTGACCGCTCCTCGTTGATGGTGAGAGAACCCACTGCCATGTGAGCGTTTTTCAAAACCACCTACATCATAGGAGAGAGAAAGAGAGAATCATACAAGGTTGAGAAAATAAGGTTGATACAGTTTTAAGACTTAACCGAAAGAGCACAAATGAAGCACAAAGTATGAAAACATTTACAAAGAATACTGAAGGTAAAAGAGAAATTAGGTTACTACACTGGGTCATATGTGGAAATTGTCACACCCTTGTTTTTCCCCTCGCCCTTCTTCTCCATCCACTTTTTTCCCTTCCCTAGACCCCTCTTCAGCTCAGGTATATTTAGCTTTAAGTATCAGAGGCCCTGGGCTACACAGGAAAATGGGATACAACACACTGAATTAATAAGGTGAATGTATGCTACAGAGATACTGCCCTGTCTCTCTCTGCCTTATCTAAACGAACACACTTTCTCTTTATCTCTCCGCTGCCATTCTCGCTCCCCATTAACTTCAGTGATTTTATCTTCTGCATGAAATATGTGTTTGTGTAAAAAAAAAAATTATGGAAATGTTTATCCGTCATGTACAGCTATTAAGCAATGAGTCGCTCAGGTGAAAGCAGAAGCCTACCTAAACATTGTGACTGATGTGACGATAATTAATGTGACTCTAAATGAAAAGGAGTTACACAAACATGCCACAATCATTTAAATGACTGTGGATCTGCAACAGAATTATTTCTAATCTGAATTAAAATACCAGCTGGACTCTCTCTCTCTCTCTCTCTCTCTCTCTCTCTCTCTCCTCCGTCCATCTTACTCTCACACTCTGTGCCGTTGACTCACTCTCTTTCACGACACACTTTTTCTCACACTTTCACGACTGCTAAGTGACACATTACTAGCCTGAAAAACAACCACTTCGTGTTCTAGCAAAATTACATACCAGCCAGAATAATTACCAATAAATTAATATTAGGCAAGGTACAGTAAATAAAATAGAATAATACTTTCCTCTTAGGAAACTTAAATTTGTAAGATGCATATACAGCATTATTTTGGATTCCAAATTAATTACCCTTTAAGATTCAATGATTATTATGCATATTTTGTGTTTCCTTGAAGAAACACAGCACCCTGTGCCCTCCTTGACTTCCAACAACCACATCAGTTTGTGCATCACAGCAATGCAAATTTTCCTTTCGATGAAACACAGCAAGCATGCTGATCACCTCATTTCGAATTAAATTATTCTGATAGGCATCTTGATGCGAATATTGGCTCACATGCATGAGTAATTCCAATATCACCTGAAGCAACGGCTGATTCTACCCAACGCCAGGTCTTTTTAAAACGCGAGTCTCATGCTGTACCAGTGCATTAGCACTAAGCTCAATAGGCATCAGACGAAATGTGCTTATTCAGTGAACAGACTGCACATTTTTCGAATCGATGATTTTATCAGGTCTTTCAATAACCGTGGGGGGAAAAAAAGAGAAGAAGCGAGAGAAAAGAGCCTCAGCAGTAAGGGGAGAGGAGAACTGGACAAGTTTTGGGGAATATATCCAAAATGACATTTTTTAAATCAAATACGTAATGCACCTTCTTACTCCCTTCAGAAACAGAACGTCATCCAAAATATTTTCCGGGTACAGTCCATATAAATGCAGCTATTCAAAGCCATGTGTCAAGGTTCTTTAGCCTTTTAGACTTTAAAACAAATCGTATCTGTCCAGCACCATAAAACACTCTTCAGGTTATTTCTTTTAAGGACCCCTTATAGATTCTAGGCAGAATCAGATAACGGTTTACGGATAACGGTTAATAATGATTTCTCTTAAATGATTACAAGTTAAAAAACAAGAACCAAGAACCACTGAGGAACCATTATTTCTTACATGTACTGCACAGTACAATAGCGCCAGAGGCAGAGCAATCTGAAATGACAGGAAACATGATTGACTGCCTCATGGGTCTGATTGGTTATATTCTGGGGGTCCAAATAATTAGTTTTCCTGGAGTGTTACAGAAAAAACTAATTCTTGCAAAAAACATTTTTACATATTTATTTCAAAAGCACTGACTTGCGACTTTGATATTTCATTAACATGTCTAGATGCAAAGCCCGCTCCCTAGTCTAAGCTGCCAGATGTTCCTAGAACAATTTAACACAAAAGAAATGTGTTTTTGAAAAACAACCCTACCTCGCCCACCATGCCGTTCCACGTGCCATTGATCTTCTTGCCGTGTTTCCCATTGGTCACTAGGTAGAGGTCGTAAGTGAACTTCACAGATTTTGCGATCTTTTTGAGGATGTCTATGCAGAAGCCCTTGCAACAGCGCTTAATATAGATCCCTGAATCTCCTGTTTGGTTTCTGGGAAAAGGAAAAGAGAAGCATGTAAGCTGGGAAATATCAAAGGTTGTTTTGACAATGTGAACTACTGTATGAATAACATGGCAAAAACTAAAACAGCATAAACTTTGTAATGAAAGTAACTTTCCTTTATCCTTGGAGGTCTGGATTATGTAGTCCTTATACCAGAGTACATTTATCTCTCTTTTTTTGTGCTCTAATGGAAGTCTTTTCTTTTCCATGTTTGTATTCTGCATAAGAAGCTTTCTAGTGAGTTTTAGCCCTTTACCGAGACAGCAAATTGAATATTATTATTTGATATTACTTGATAAGACACGTCTTGTTGCCACTTAGAGAAAATATGACAATGTGCTTTAGTTGTTGTAGGAATTTCATCAAACTATGGTCTCACCAGGAGTTTGAATTTCACATAAAAGAAAGGTTTCACATAGAAGAGAGGTTTAGACCAATTAAAAATATTGCATATTAACAACCAGTAGCTACTGTATGTGTGATTAGATCATGTTAAGGTACTGTAGCAAACTGGGTGTTATGTGAAATTATATTTTTGTGGATTAACTCCACCTAGATGTTATATTAACATTATAAAAAATTATTTGCCTGTTTTTCCATTATGGCTGAAATTTTGGAACCTTTTTTTCCACCATAACTCAGCTTAAAATTTTGGAAATTAGTTAGAGGGCATGTTTAAAACATATTAACGTTAATTATAACTATGGGTTTATATATTGTATGCTCATGTGACATGTTTGTTTTTTACTACAAGCACATTTTCTATGAAGTACCTACAGTTCAGTAGTGCATCCATATTCATTCATCTGACATACAGCTTCTTATAGAGGCAGCTGGAAAAGTTATATATAGTGTTTACTGGAATACGCTTTCAAACCATTTTATGTTGGTTATAATAAAGGGTTTCTGTTGGTGTCATGTAAAAAAAAATAAAAAATGTTTTTTTAAAGCATCAGCAGCAGTGAAGTCTGTACAGACTATTTCCTTTAAACAACATTTTAAAACCTTGAAGCATTCTGTAGTAACTAGACTGACAGGCTGCTTACTGGGCTTTGAGCTGTTTTCTGCAGGGAACCGTGTTCCTCATGCAGGTACCACTGAGAGGATCCACATCCTCCACAATGACAAACGGGGCCTCCTCCAGTGTAACGATAGACAGGTGGTCATCATCCCTTTCTTCTGCATCTGAATAAAGCTCAAAGCGTGGCCACACATGGTATTTCATGGTCAACGAGCCATTCTCCCACTTTCCCACCTGGGAAGCGTAAGGGATAAGAGAAGAAAAAGGAAAGTGCTTAGAGAGAAATTAAGGGCAAGTGGGGAAAGGGGAGATAAGAGAGTGAGAAAGGTCAGAGTTGGATTAATGTGAGTATGGCAGAATAATAGAGTGGAGAGATAGGAAGAGGACTTGTGTAGTCTGACTATGGCATTATGATGTCACACGGTGTGATGTTTATCTATAGAAGTGTTAACCCACAGTCAAACATGATGTGACCAAAGGGAATTCATTTAGAATGAGACTTTGTAGATGTTAGCAAAGAGCAATTGGCCAGGATGGAACGAAGCAGATGTTTGGTTGCTACTAATGCGAATGTGTATCATCAGTCTTTGAACCGAAAAATATTGTAGGTTTTCAGCTTAAAATTCGAAATTCTATTCTGAATTCTGATTAAATGTGTGGCTTTCCATACAATCTACAGCTAGCATCTGTGAATATCATACGAGCCTGGTGCTACAAGTGAATTCATAGCAACCAACAGTAAACTGAAGATGGGAACACTCATAACAAGCAGTGCAGCAGTGCGAGGCGAAATATCACCACCAGTGTAAGTGGGGTTAGCAGAATCTCTCGAGACCCAGATAAAGAGGGCGAGAGGAGGAAGAAAGTATAAAAAAATAAATACTCACCCTGTCCCACTGTCTCTCCTTATCCAGCAAAATAATAACCAGCTTGGGGTGCATCTGGTAGCCATCCTCGCTGAACGAGAGATTGCGTCCCTCAAATGTCACGTTCATGAGGTATCTGAGGGCACAGCGTCAGACCATATGTAATAAAATTCAGAGATATACTATTCATAACTGAACATCCTTAACCAGTCGTATGCTAACTGTTTCCTATGAACCACTGAAGTTATAATGCATTGATCTTATATTTCAGGTGTGCCACTGAGGTCCTTGTAGTAGCAGAGAGACTGATTCACCAGCGGAGGTCTTGACAGATAACATAAGCAAGCACAGAAACCGCTGACCCCCTGCTCACATAGTGCTCAGTTCCCCTTAAGTGGCAAAGCCAGATGGAATGTCACGACATCGCTCACAATCAGAGCAAACAGCACAAATGTCATCCCAACAGGGAAGGAGTCTGTAATGAATAAGAACAATAAGCGCCTTGACTACTGATAAAGGTGATGGTCTGTGGTAATAGACATTTTTTTTCCCTCTCTTTTTTTCGGCCTTTCTATAAAAAGGTCCTGCGGAGGACATGCGTCATTTCTGCCTCGAAAGGAACAGGATAATAATCTACTATAAAGATTCGAAATAGCGTAAGCCGTATTTGAGTGAATTTGTGGGACATAATAATTCCCCCTTTTTTTCGATGTGGTTGCACAGTTTGTGACAAGCAAACACTGACCCACTTTTGACAGTGCCAGTGAATCAGCCTGTAGTCAGGTGCGAGTGGATGTGTGGGCGGGCGGTGCTGTTATATGAGCACCCAGCCATCATCAGAGTGTTGCTATTGTGGTGTGTGTTGTAACAGTCAGATCATTTGCTATGCCATTAAGACGATCCAGCTTAATATGCACATCCATATGTTACATCGTCGTCTGTATTATCGGAGTTGTGCTGATCCCATTTTGATAAACGACACTGGATATGCTTATGCTTCAAGCTTTTTGGTAATAAAGTTTTGCTGTGAAACTGATGCTGGATATTGTTGCCATTGATATTGCTTACACTGCTGTTAAAGTGAATCTCTATCACAATACGTTGTGCTACAGTACCTTATGATCTGTTTTGTGTTGTTCTTACAGTCATCCAGATGTTACAGTACAGACAGATTCCACACTTCAGGTATTAAAGAAAGCAAAAAAAAAAAAAAAAATGTGATTGTTGTTGACTGTTCTAGGAATATTCTTTGTCCATGTTGAAACTGCCACATGCTCTGACTTACACACTGATTTGATAGACACTGACAGACTGACTGGATTGCCACAGGTCATTCGCGCACATGTGCGATTTCTACAGGAACGTCTATTATTCGCATTGTTTACAGTATTCCTGAATGCTGTGACTAAACCAGGGCCCTGGGCTCCATTACATACACACACACACACACACCTCCATTAGCTGCTTCTCTTTCACATGCTGCTGCTTTACCTTAATCAAACCTAGATATCTGCACCTGAACCATGCAATCTGCGCCCTTGCATCAAATCTTCCCCAGTCTAGCCACCTGTGAACCTCATGGTAAAAACCAGAGGGATGGTTTTAGAGAAGGAGACACTGTCAGGCGTTACCGATTCTTAGGTTGTACATTGCCTCCAGTGTGTAAGGACTTTGGCTAAAGAAGTTGAAATGCTTTGCATTAAAAAAAATTAAATATATAGAAATACAAGACATTATCCAGGACATATTTTACCTTCTGTAAACTTGTGAATCATTCTACCAACAATTATTCATGGTATTATTGATCATATTGAGATTATCAATTATGGTGTTGGATGTTTACATTAAATTTTTTTCCCTTTAGGTCAGTCACTTCTCCTGCATGCTTTCCTTGGCACCAGAAGCCAAAACAACTATCAGAACAGGTTAAAAAAAAATCCTTCACCTCAACCCTGCTCTGAATTCAGTGCTGTTCCCCATACATGTCCGCAAACTGAAATCTAAGGTACTGAGCTCATTCTTCCAAAGCCTGCTGCTCAAACCCCTAGTCAAGAGGGGGAAAAAAGCAATGAAGGATGACAAAGCGGATAGTTTCAGAGTGTATGATAGGCAGAATGAAAATGGAAAGAACGTTCTGCAGAGACAGTCCTTACTTCTTAAACTATGCATTGCTCATCCAAGCAAGCCAGTTTGGAAGGCACTGTTTGAAGATCATATACTGTATACTGTACTGTATGTGTTTAAATCTGGTGAAGTTTGGATAAAATAAAAAAAAGAGGTTATTAAGGATCAAATACAATAAATGGTCTGGGATATATAACCCATGTTTAAGATTACAAGAATCTCCAGCAGAAGTTTGTGATGATTTGCTATTAAAAATTTATGTTTTCTTGTGTGTATTGCTAGAGGGATGTTCTTCACCACCATACACCTGGCTCATGGATAGTGGCTAGGGGCTGTGAAGAAGTCATCAAGGCTCAAAACAGTCTTTGTAGTTTGATCCAGTTCCATGTGTTACTCTTTAGGATGAACAATACATGATGTGACGTTTACATTACATTTCTAATATATTTCATTTTACTATATATATGTTTCTATTTTTATTATATATTCTTTAACTTCTTTATATTTCTATCTTATTCTACTATTTTATTTTCATTTTTATTCTTATTCTTATTGCTGTATATTATGTCATATTATGTTTAAAAGTTTTTAAATTCTCTTATTTTTTGTAATATTGAGGTCAACAGCATTTCACTTCATATCATACTGAAAATTTGAATTTGAAGTAAATATGTCCATTTTTAGTTTCTTTTTTTCACTTTTGCTTTAAACAAGATATTCGCCATTTAAGATTGTGGACCATTTAACTGACATAACTGACATCAATTACTGTTTTCATAAGTACTGACAATTATAAAACATATCTTAAGCAAGTATACTCACTCACTCATTCATCGTCTATACCGCTTTATCCTACTGTATATACAGGGTCACGGGGGGGTCCTGGAGCCTATCACAGGAGACATTTACATTTACATTTAGGCATTTGGCAGACGCTCTTATCCAGAGCGACTTACAAAAGGAAAAAGGCAGGGTACACCCTGGACGGGGTGCCAATTCATCGCCGGGCACACACACGCATTCACACACTAAGGCCAAATGGGAACACCAATTAGCTTAATCTGCATGTCTTTGGACTCTGGGAGGAAACCGGAGTACCCTAAGGAAACCCACCAAGCACAGGGGAAGAACATGCACACAGAGACGGGAATCGAGCCTGGACCATGGAGGTGAAAGGCGACAGTGCTAACCACTAAGCCACTGCGCCACCCAGGCATAACCAGTCACTGATTATACCGTACAGTATAACATATATCAAAATGCAAAAATAGGCCTTGCAAAGTAACACAAACACTATAGCACTTTCTTAGTCGAACCTCTGTGTACTGACTTTAGGACTTAAGTCATGACTGTTCTCCTTCTACTATGACCTTTCTTATAGCCAAAATGGTTTTGACCTGGTTGCCAGTTCACAAATCCAAACCCAGAGATGTGTAAAGAGACTGGGAACTTCTTAAAGTGGGTTAATCCATTGGCTTTATTATAGCTGGTAAATTCTTTGTAAAGTCTTCATATGGTTTGTAATGTACTATACCTATCCCACACAAATAAAGTCAGTTTTTTTTTTTTTTTTTTTTTTTTTTTTTAAACCAAGTGGTCTCTGCCCATGAATCTAAGAAGAGGCTAATAAAAGCATGTCTAACAGAGATAAACACCATAAAGACTGTGAATAACACTCTTAATCAATGATTACATCAGACACAGACATACTGTTTGTACTGTTTGAGACAAGTACCCTTTATGAAAATACCACATGATGAATTCCACTTAGCCTGATCACATGCCTATTTATAATTAAAATGATGAGGCTGTTATACCCCACCCTGAGAACCTGAGAGATTTTCTCCAGGAAGAATATTATCAAGTGGGAAAACAAGCAGAGCTTGATGCCAGTCACATCAGCTCAAAAAGTACTCTTATAATCAGATATTTTGTCATTTTTCCCCTACCAAATGAATGACCTAATTAGAAAGACATAATTAGTATGTTTAAGATTATTCATATAACTTAACCTGTACATTCTCTCAGAAATGTTCCCACCTCATCCTGTGGTTTGGCAGCTCAATATAACTTGATGTTTTATTAGGAAAACCAGTGACACTAATAATTTTGCAAACAGCAGCGACTCCTGACTCTGGGAAACGCTTCATCAATCTGACGGATTCTTACAAGGACCCATAAAGCCATCACTGTAAAGCAAGGACAGGCCTACAGGGCCAAAGGCTTTTAGGCTCTGTCTGGTCAAGAATTAGTTGTACCAGCTTACAACATTACTATTTTCGAGTTTCTCTCTGAAGCATCCCCTGCAGAGTTCTGACAGCTTTTCAATCACATAAGGAGGTCTGATAAAAATGAGTTGTGCACAGCTGGAGACAGGCTTCATAAATAGGAGGAATATGTAGTAGTCAAGTTATTTGTTATGCCTTTAAAACACTTGTGTTTAATTAGCATATGCATATGCGTTATGCAAGCGTTAAGACTCTGTATTGTCTGGTTGTTTGATCTTGTCTGATGCATGTCACGAATATGGGTTAACGTTTATTTCTCTATTAGGCATTTACGATAAATACAGTACAGTACAACTATCCCATTACATATTTAGATGTTGGACCCTGCGATGGAATGTACCCCCTTAGCGCCTTGTGCCCCAAGTCTCCTGGGATAGGCTCCGAGCCCCTCATGACCCTGTCTACAGGATAAAGTGGTATAGACGATGTCTGAGTGTCTGAGAGTGTATAGTAGATGTTGGACCTGGCTTCACATTCTCCTTTGTTAACTGTACTTAACACAGCACTCAAAAACCACCATATATTACTGGGTAAAGCATTTTTAAATGTGTGTCAACAAGTTTGTATCAGTGCCAGTGTAAGCTTCTCTGCCATCCTACACCCCCCCCCCCCCCCCCCCCCCCCAACCTGTTCTCGATCTGTAGGCTGCCATCACCATGACAACACTCAGCCTCAAAAAAAAAAAATGGCTCACCATGCAAGAAATAACTCCAAATGAGGGGACACAGAGTGAGAGAAAAAGAAAGATGCATACTGAGTATCTGACATGCCTTATTCATTTACAGTAAGTTGCAGCGATACAGCCCCATTACTCACACCCCAGAGATGCAGCTCACAGTAGGAAGCTATTAGACTCAAGAGATGTAATACACTAAATAGTGTGTTAGAATGCAGTATCGCACGTCTACCCTGGGCAACAGGGGTCTAGGGCTATCGAGGCAGGATCTTAGTCAAAGTCAAAGTATGAACACATAATAGCGAGCATTCAGCGCTAGACAAAGACTCTTCATAATCACCAGGGAGTGTTGACTGCAGTATGTGTGTGTATGTGTGTGTGTGTTATGATTTATAAGTATGTATCATGATTTGAGAGAGACAGTGAGAGAGACATAGAGAGAGACTCAGTGGCATATGAAATGTGTTACCATGGTGCCCACAACCACAGTGATTTCCTAGCAATCTGCTGCGTTGCCATGGGAACTATAATCTCACCAGAAAAAGAGTGAGAGAGAGAGAGAGAGAGAGAGAAAAGAAAGAGAGAGAGAGAGCATCTTTCTTGCCCAGATTGTTGCCCCCACAACCCTCCATCTGTCCCTCACTCCCTTCATTTCTCTCTTTCTGTGCTTTCCCATCCATCATTTTCACACTTGTAATGGTGACATGGAACAGGAGTACCATAGTAAATTTCTCTCTTATAAATACAAGCAGCACAATACATGAACATCTTAGAAGAGCTAAGGAATAAGCCTTAGACGATGCTTTGGGCTGAAGTTTCTTCTTCTCTAATCCTAAAATTCCAGTGTTTACCTTTTTCCCCAAAATCTCTCTCTAAGGTACAGTAGTCGTGTCCAATTCCCACCTTATGCATTAGGACACTCCTCCAGTACATCAGTGACAGCTACCAACCAGGGAGGACATACAGTAGGCAAACACCTGCTTCCTCTGACACACGTGAAGCCACAGACTGCATCTATTCAAACTGTCGCTCATGCACCATTATTCCCTCCTGAGAGGTCAATCTGCTCTCTTTAAGCTCCTGGCCACGGATGACTGTAGCATCACCCTTGAATCGAACTCCTGATCTCCAGATGATAGTGGCAAGCACTTTTTACGGCCACTCAAGAGTGACATTTTAATGAGTGTAAATCTTATAGATGTTCACTAAATTTATAATACGCTTGAAAAATTCCTTTTTAACACACACTTATTTTTCGTCCTTTAACTAAGCTAATACCGAAACGAGGCTTTTGGCTGAGAAGGCATCACTAATCTTAAAGAGAATTAGGATGATGCCGTCACGAGGTCATGCTTTGACATCAGTACTGTATGCTGGAGCTTATCAGGATTTCGGTACGGTTCGTCTTTAATGAGATGGAAAACATGTCAACACTGCTGTAGCACTAGGTGTGTGTGTAAGAGAGTGTAGAGTACATGTAGGCTCCTTATGCCTGCCTGGGGAGACAGATTGATGCTCCCACAGCATCCTCTGACATGCTCTAAACCACTTTCTTTAAAGATACACACATGAATGAACTCAAAAAAACACTTCTGGTTCGGAGTGGGTGGTTTAGCTTCCTTAAGCAGTGGCCCAAGGAATGATAAAGTAGAGATGCAGGTTGAGACACACACTAAGGATAAACACAGATATACAGACAACAAGGCTGAGATCAGAAGTTTGTATCCCCCATGGTCTTTTTAGGTATATTGAAAAGGGTTCCCGAATTAAATCGTACTGTATCCTTCAATCCAAAATATGAGGTCAGATTCGATATTGTATTACATGACACATCCATTTGCTGGATTTCTGGCATAATGTTTTTTAATTACTCTTAAATACACTACTGTACATGACCGGTTTTTATACTGTAAGTAAAGTAAGATCAGACAACGTATATCAAGGTATATCAATATATTCTTGTAAAAACATTAAAATGCATTTTTTTTTACATTTTGTATACAAATATTTGCGCTGGCCCGTGCATGCACATACACACACAGACTAGTTGCAAGAGCAAAGCAAATACATAACCAAGCACACACTGGGACATAAAGATAAACACACCCACTCAAAAATGAGGCACACATAAACCCCATTCAATCCTGCCATCCCTCTCTCCCTCTGTGTCATGTTTACATACTGTATGACACTGATTTGCCTTTGTCTCCTTCAACAGCACTGCATGACAGAACGTTCCAGAAACATAATGAAATAATGAAATGGCAGCACAGTTGTCCCGGTTTGTACTTAAAACGATGCTTTTAAAATGTGCCAAGGGTCAGTGAATTGAGTGATTTTTCTTTATGGCACCTTAATGTGCTGTTATCAAGTTCATGAGTGATGAAATTTCTGGTGAATGAAGGTGTAAAACCGGTTGATATTTACAGAAGACTTCAAGCATAGTGTGATGATGAGAAGGTCCGTGAATGACAATCCCGGCCAAGATCTCTTGAACCCACTGCAGTCGTTCCCATGAACATTCAGCGAGTGGAACGGCTGTTCATTGAAAACTAGTGGAAGAGACAATCTGTGGGAGCTGTGCACACAATCATTCACAAACTTTTTAACTTGATGGTATCCAAGCACTAGTAAAACGCTGGAATGAGTGCATTAGTGTAGCAGTGGATTATATAGAGAAAGAAAGGTAGTAAATGTGTTCTGCACAATCATAAGTCCCGGTTTGGCTTGAACACCCCTCGTGTGTGATATACTGTATATGGATGAAACTATTTTTATCCATTCTTTCGCAGCTTTTTCTTTTTTCTGCATAAATCCACAGATCACTTTATGGCATGGAAAAAAGTTCACAACAAGAATGTCTGGATGGGTCTCATGGAAAAACGCGGGGTATCAGTAAGCCTACCAATCGCATATCAAGTCAGTGGTCAAATGGAAAGGGCCAATCGAGAGATTGGGCAATTCCTTCTAGCCTTCTATGTGGAAAACCAAGGGGACTAGGCACAATTCCACCCCTGGACAAAGGATGCCCAAATCTGTTAAAAAAAACTCTGCTCACCCCATTCCAGTCTATCCTGAGATATGTACCATTCCATGTACAGAAACTATAGTACATGTACTGTACAGTAGAACCCCATTGACCCACTCAAAGTGGACAGCTACTTCTATAAAAGACAACAAATTTAAGAACAAGCATATCATCATCTCCACCAAAACCAAACCAATAGATTTGCAGACAGATTTGTAGTAACCTGATTATTTTATATGGCTCTTAACCAGAGAACTGCACTTGATTGAAGAATGTAGGAAACTATGGTATGGCTACATGGTTCCCAATGACTTGAGAGGGCTACAAAGCAGAAGAAGCAGAAGTTGTTGGGTCCCAGCTCAGGAAGCACTTAACCTTCTACATTATCATTAAATTTTCATCCTTACATCCCAAATTACTCAGGTCCACTTGCCAGGGAACGCTTGCTTGGGAGAGTGTTCCGTTATATCCTCGCTAGAATCAGTGTGAAACTCCAATTCCCAGAGCATAAACATGGCGACTATAGACAGCAAAACCACCATCACAGACAATCTCATGTTCACTTTACCCTGATTACTGATTGTGCATGTCTGCTGCTAATCACAGCCACCCTCAGTCAATGCATAAAAGTCTCATCACACCACATTCATGTTGCAAAGTGCTGTATACACTCATGACTCATGACTCATACACATTTATTCTACCAATCATGACCAAACTTTGATAGCCTGACTGTTTTTTATTATTTTTTCGATCACCTGACCTTTGCCAGCATCCTGACTACAATTCTAAATATTTGTGTACTGTCTGCCAAGTGTAATAAAACCCTACTGACCTGCACCTGAGTACTCCTCTGCATTCATGGTAACTGGCCTGAAATCTGTAGTTTAAATTGAAGTTTAGAGAGAGACACTGTTTTGAAGGAAAATGTGAATTTAGTGCTGTGCTCAGCTGTTCAAGCTGAGGTTAATCACATATATTTTTTTTTATCTTAGTTGTATTTTCCATGACTGCTGTAAGTAGAATAAGGAATTACAGTCGTGTTTTTTTTTTTTTTTTAGTATTATTACTGAAAATAAAAGAAGGGTCAGATTGGCCAAAATCAGGGCACATAGCATGCTTTATGTGCCTTACAGCGTACATTTGTTTGCACACTTTTAATAAACATCTCAAATAGAATGAGAGGGACCCAAGAGGAACGGTGAGGATACAGGGGGCAGAGGTAAAGAAGGTGCAGGATTTTAAGTACTTAGGGTCAACGGTCCAGAGCAACGGAGAGTGTTCAAAGGATAGGATAGGATCAAGAATGAGTTCATTAGAGGGACAACCCATGTTAGATGTTTTGGAGATGAAGTCAGAGAGGTCAGATTGAGGTGGTTTGGACATGTTCAGAGGAGAGATTGTGAATATATCAGTAGGATGCTGAGGTTGGAACTGCCAGGCAGGAGGTCTAGAGGAAGACCAAAGAGGAGATTTATGGATGTAATGAGAGAGGACATGAGGTTAGTTGGTGTGAGAGAAGAAGATGCAGAAGATAGGGTTAGATGGAGGCAGATGATTCGCTGTGGCGACCCCTGAAAGGGAACAGCCGAAAGACAAAGAAGAAGAAGATTGTTGTTGTTGGTCTTTCAGCTGCTCACGTCAAGGGCCACCACAGCGGGCTTTGCCAGATGATGCAACCCTCCCATTGGGGCCGGCACTGCATTTAGCGGCTGGGATTTGGGCATTGAGTGGGAATTGAACCTGGGCCTTCCGCAATGCAACGAGACACCTGCCACTGAGCCACCGATGCCCTAAATTGTTAAATTCTTCCAAAACCACAGCAATTTGCCAATGATAATATACAGTACTGTGCAGTCCTAAATCACCATTCATTTCTGCATATTTTGCTTCTATAGAGCCAGACTGTGTAAAAATGTTTAATGTGTCTTGAAGAATAGTTCTCTAGTCTTCCTAAAGGACTTTTTTGGGTCTCGTTTTTGGCAAGACTTTCACTCTCATTTTCAGTCCACTTTCAGATGTTATGACCTATGAATCATTCAAGCATAGAAAAACATCTAACTTAAGGCATGAACCAATGAGAAACAGGTGCAGATGGTGACAGATGATCAGGCCGGTGATTAGTATCCTGGTGATGCTGAGTGGTTGAAACAGACAAGTGGGGAAATGAGATCGCTGCTAAGGTTGTTACATAAACAAACAATTTTTTTATTGTATCTTTACGCAATTTGCAGCCTGTTGCAATTAAATATTTGTTCCTATTTCTGTAATTTAATCTACACAATGTAATTTAATATAAAAAAAACGAGAGGTTCTTCAAACCTTTTAAATAGTAATGCATATTTATATTAATTTATATTATGTCATGCTTCTTAACCTTTTTGCTTTTTTGTTTCTTTAGAAATATTTAGTGATTTAATTTGTTAGATGACAACAATAAGAAAAACTTAGTTCTTAGTGTTTTTAATGAACATTATTCTGGTTTACTAACATTAACTGGTTACAGTCATACTCACATATTTTCTCTCTCTTTTTCTCTTTTTTTCCGCTTTCTTGGCATAAAGTGCTTTATTCTAGATGGCAGTAATGTTATACATCTCTGACACTGGTGACTCCTTCTATAAATGTTAAATACACAATACGCAAACCTTTAACATGGTTATGATTATACATTTTTCTTGTTATTATTGTTAAATAAGCGCACATTAAAGCACATTATCTATGTCCATTTTATCTACAGTAAAATCTATGTACTGTATTCTCTCACTCACTCATTATCTATACCGCTTTATCCTGTATTCAGGGTGGAGCCTATTGCAGGAGACTTACTGTAGGGCATGAGGCGGGCTACTCTCTGGACAGGGTGACAATCCATCACAGGGCACACACACACTTAATATTTGGCAACGCCAATTAGCCTAATCTGCATGTCTTTGGGAATGATGGGAATCGAACCTGGCTGGGAATCGAACCCAGACCCTGGAGATGCAAGACGACAATGCTAACCACTACGCCACCGTCCCGCCTAAAAGCTTTGTATTATTAACTTTAAATTATGTGTATTACTCATCACACAGGCCCCAGTGATGGAACTGTTACTATAGAAACGATCACATTTGAATTAAAGTCTGCATAACTGTCAGAGCATTGCTGTTACAGAAAATCAATCATCTTTTCAAAAATCATATAATGCAATATATTTATGGATTATGCTGCCTTATAGTGTAGAATTCTGATTACTCAACCCTCTAAGTTGTCATTGCGACAAAGATTTAACCCGTGTGACTGATCCATCCATAAATCTCTGTAACCGCTTTATTTGGCAATTAATCAATACTTCCATACACAGTATCAACAAAGAGGTCATTAACAATTTTTGAAGAAATCATTTTTGATGATCGTTTCAAAATGCTTGAAGATTTCCAAACATTTGCATAAACACTAAAACCCTGCAATTACAGTTGTTGAAAGTTTATTTCTATACTGCTGTTTACACAGATGTATCTCCCCAAATGCCAAATTTAGCACTGAATATATTAGAGGATTTATTTTGGATGGTGAGGAGAGTGGAGGGTGAGGATGAGTAGTGCTTTTGGTTTGGGGTGTGTTTAAGTGAAGCGCTCCCACACACAGCTTGTCTCTGTACCGTTGTCTGCCACGAAATACTGCTCCTGCTGTTTTAATGAGTTGAGAGAGAGAGAGAGAGAGAGAGAGAGAGAGAGAGAGAGAGAGAGAGATACAGACAGACAGACAAACAGACAGACAGACAGAGACAGCACAAAACTAGGGGGAAAAAGGAAGAAGGTGAAAAGATGAGATCATGAGTTGCAACCAAGAAAAGAAACATGGAGAGAGAATAATGTGAAGAAATATACGAATGCAAAAATACATTTCTAAATGAGAAAAAAATATATATCTGTAATGAAAGTTTTTTCATTAAGCCACATGAACAGCAAGTCAGATTAAGAGTAATTGAAAACATATTTACAGTGTCTAATCAGGCAAAAAGCATTACTTTAATGTCTACTTGCTGAATAAATAGATTTTTCATAAGGAAATGTGTCAATGTTTTTCAATCTACAGTAATTCCGATTCATCATATATGACGCACACAGTATACTTTAGAACATATAATGTGAGTCTAAGGGCAGCTGCTAAATACAATCAATAAACTTTTAAAATGAACTCCGCAAAAGTATTGAACCAACCTTTGTTTCTGTATGTTTTGCTTCCAAATAGCTACACTTTCTTGTATTTTATTAATGTGGTCTGAAGGACTTTTTTGGTTCTCGTTTTTGGTAAGGTTGTGGCTCTCATTTGCAGTCCAGTCCGTGTACCTGACCAGTTTTAGATGAATGCTTTTGGTTTGTTAAGCAACACAATACAGTATGAATTAATCAAGCATAAAAACATATATCGTAAGGCATGACCCAATGAGTAACAGGTGCAGATGATCACAGATGATCAGGCCAGTGATTAGTATACTGTACGTACTAGTGATGCTGAATGCTGAGTGGTTGGAACAGATGAGAGGGGAAATGAGGTTGCTGCTGAGGTTGTTATATAAACAACCAATTTGTATCAACATGTATCTTTTTGCAGCCTGTCACAGTAAAACATTTGCTTATACAGTACAGTAATTTAATTTAAAATGAAAATTTGAGGAGTGGCTCAAGACGTTCGTACAAAACTTTTGCAAAGTCATACAAAAAGAGTCTTAGCAAATAATCATTATCTAAATGAAGCAGTAAAAAAAGATGCTTTTCCTAATGAATAGTACAGTAAGACTGATGCATGATCATATCCTAACATTCTTTAGTCTGAAAAAGACATTCTGATTGGACAATTCACAAGATCATTTTACATAAATGTTTATTGACGCCATTGAACAACCACTCTTACATGTCAATAAGCGAGGTCGGAGTAAACAGCTTTTCAGCCCTTTTTCAGCACGGATAAACGAGTCAAAAATTTTTTTGCCTCTGATTATAGCAAATATGCCTCAGTAAATTAAACAAAATTAAATGGCTGACTTTATTTAACATTTCCACCTAGTTATGAATTACATAGGGACTTTTTTGTAGTAATACAACAGATGTTACAGATGTTTTACCTACACATTAGATTAAAAAACACGGTTTCAGTGATTTTCAAATATTATGTGAAAAAGGTTAGAACGGTCTTTTTCAGGCATGTATGGGATGCACCTGCATTTCCAGACACTGTGGAAAGTACCTGGCAGGACCAAATATTCTTATTTTTCATTTCAGGATCACAGAAGCAAAAATGATGAGACCCTCTGCTTGGAAAAGTCTAGCAACTTCATCAAGCTCTTCTGCAGAAATGAGTGAAAATCACACAGATGCATGTTAGAAGCCTCATTCGCTCTGTCTGACAACCTATTCAAGCAGGACTGGCTTCAGAAGCCTGGAACAGACAGGCCTAAAAAACTTACAAGGCAAACAGTAACAGCTCATACTACTGTTGTTTTCTGTTTCCATTATTACAGTTTTGCTATTGGTTCTGCCTGGTCACTGTGGTTATTAATACAATGCATATGATGCTCTTCTTTAACAAAAAGATAA
This sequence comes from Clariallabes teugelsi, assembly GCA_030014215.1. Taxonomy (NCBI): domain Eukaryota; kingdom Metazoa; phylum Chordata; class Actinopteri; order Siluriformes; family Clariidae; genus Clariallabes; species Clariallabes teugelsi. The sequence continues at coordinate 9,972,394 of JAQMYG010000010.1, forward strand.
AGATAGGTTAATCATAAATGAATTAAGGAAAAGGTAGAGTGTGGCATGAATGTAGTGTATACTGTAGAGTAGAGAGAAACATCTGAGACGAGAAAAAAAAAAAATGTGTGTAGGGGTAAAAGAAAGGCAGTATCCCACTGCTGTTCTGTTCTGTTCTGTTCTGTCTCTCTAATCCAGCTTCGCCCTGAGTGCTCTATTACCGACACCATGGCAGAACAAATGGTCCTGCTAAAAGTGAGCGCTACAAAGCCTAAATTCTAATTAATAATTAGCGATCAATGCCCCGTTCTGTGCTCTGTGTCAAGTATCAAAACAACAGAGAGGGAAAGCTGCTCGACTGAAAGGTGCTTTTTCATGTGGCAATTAAAATGTGGGTGTTTGTAAAAATTACAAAAGCCAAGATAATAAGCAGACACGTCACATGATGCTGTCAAGATGTCAAAAAGTTACTGAGAGAAGAAACACACCCCCCTTCATCTATCCTGTCAATGCTTTTTAACTGCCAGACACATTCAAAATATATCAAAGCAAATCCCTGACAGTAAAACATAATTGAGATCTACTGACTGATTTATGATTCTGTATACTGTACATATTGGCTGTATTGTTCAACAAGCCTTGGCTGACACTAGGTTTTTAGTAATAACAATATTAATATTGGCGTGATTGTAATTGTAAAATGTGATCATGTTTATTAGTCTAAAATTTGATTTCGTTTGTTCACACTTGCCCGGATCAAATTGTTAACACTGCTACACTTTTAAAATATATAACTGATGGAGAATGAGTTTATTTATGTAGCGTTATACCTATAATATCGTTCATGCTTTTTATTGAATTTACAATAATTATATCATACTTATTAATAAATAAATAATACAAATATGCTTGTAATGGAATAAATAAATTTTATTTATTTATTCCATTTATGATTTGTCATTTACATCATATTTATGACTATTTTCAGCTCAAGCTGTTCCACCTTTCCTCCATTAAATGCAAAAACCAGCTAACCACTTGCTTTCCTTTCCATAAATATGTTAACGATAGAGTTAATGCAAATGTCTATAAGATGTCTGGTTTGTTTTATCACAACGCCTGACCGTAAAAGCCCTTGTGAATCCTTGTTAAAACATCGTTAAAAGAACAAGCTGCAGGAGTTATGGATTTTCCCCCCCTTATATACTCATTCTTTTATACTACTGTAGGTCAGTCTAGGATATGAAAAGACACTGACGCTTAGGATAAAGGACACTAATCACTGGATTAAACACCAAGCTGCATAGAAAGCGATACCAGCTGTCAGATATGAGTGTGAGATTAACTAATTCACATTCACAGGTCATACAGTATATA
>JAQMYG010000010.1:9973806-9990440 GCA_030014215.1 Clariallabes teugelsi
CAAATAGAAAACACCTCCTGCCTTGCCATTTCAAAAGGAGCAATAGACGACCTGCAGTAGTCATTTAAACCCCCTGACGTGCAGCGCATGATACAGAATAATAGGCCATGTACCAGTAATAAAGGGAAGAGCTGCTCTCGTCGAATCCCCGAATGAAGTGAAATGCTTCTTTTGTGTGAATGCTGTCACTCCATTAGAGCAAAGATTTCTTTCAGCACTCTGTGTATTTTAAAGTTCGCCTCACCTAGGTCTTTTTGATTCAGCTCATTTTCTTCTTGTATGCTCTCCTGACAATGTCCCCAGTTTCACCATTATCACAATGGCTGCAGCTCCACATTCAATTCGGCCAATTCAGGAAACCACAGTTGTGCCGGATGAAACATGTAACACTTTTATATCCTTTCTTATATGACAATCATTTTAGCCGGCAGGGTCCTGAAATCACCTCGGCCGGTTACTAAATACTACGTCTTCCCGCCGAAGAAAACACAAATCATCCCAAATGCCAGCCAATGGACCTTGTGGTTGTAGTTCTAGTTCATTTTCCACATGAAGTACTACAATGAAAAGGGCTGCATCATCAGCGCAGTGTGTAACAAAGCTATTAAAGTTAACATGGAAGGAGGGTCTGGATTAAAATTGTTCCTTTGTCTGATTGTTGCTCTGGTTAATCAGCTGTCAAGGAGAGATTACTGACAATAATTGAAACCAAATTATTTACGGGAAAGCCTCAGTGATGATAGGTTTTTCCATTTTGTCAGCGATGATGACATGACAACAAGGCAGACTGTGACAGAACGATTTTAATTTCAAACCCATTGTTTACAAAAGTAAAAAAAAAAAAAAAAACATATTGCACTTTGGTGCACCAGTGAACTAGGCTATTTTGTGCTGTTTTTTTAATTAAATTCAGTTCAATGAAAAATTCAAATGAATATTTGTGTGTTTAGTCATGCATCAAGCTCCTGCTCTCAGGATCAAACCAGGAACCCAAGAGCTGTGAGGTGGCAACGCTGCCTACTGTGCCAACCCAGCAACGGCTAGCCACACCTTAGCAAGTGGCAAAATCTACAGTATGCAAGTAGAAACCAAAAGCTTTCTGTTACTTTGTGCAGCTGAACGAGCCCTTAGGTTCCTAAGAAGGCAGTGCATTCTGACTGGCAGTTTAAACAGCACCATTTTTCCAGGTCACCAATAAACAGGAAATGGATTTGTGGTTGCATTAAATTTTCTGTGCAAGTAAATTAGCTGCCCCTGATAGTGCACTTAGTAAATCACAGCCTTAGTATCTCTCTCTCACTCTATCTCTCTTTCCTCGAATTGACTAAGACAAATTGAGTCCACTTAAGTGCTTCCCAGAGATATGCGTGCATGTATGCGTGTGCGTGTGTGTGTGTTGTTTTCGTGTGGGTGAGGATAGAGAAACACTATCTTTATTCTGTAATCACTATACTGAATTTATTCCTAGCTTAAAGACCAGACAGTGAAGAAGGGGGGGGGGGAAGAAGTACAGTACATCTATATGATGTTCAAATAAAGTCCAAATCATACATATGTGTGTGAGGGTGACTCACCTCAGAACTTCGTTGGGGTTCCCCCCCTTCGGGCCTTTCTTTTCGGGCGCACCATGGCAACCTGACTTCAGCAGTGTGTGGGGACCTCTGTCCAGCATCATGGTGGAGGTTGCCATGGCAATGATTGCCACGGCATCACGCACACGTGCCTCCAGTCCATAGTCCCACTCATCGTATGACACTGAGATCAGACCTGAGAGAGACAAACGCAAAAATGGAGAGGAAGGAAAAGACTGAAAAATTTAGTCTCTCTTCCTTAGTTTAGATTGTTTAACTTGTTAGTGCTAATGGAATGAAATGTATCAACATGTTTTTTCAAACCTGTAGGAAAGACATTGGGTACGTTGTCGGCATCCCCCGCAACCAGCGCTGGTACGATCCAGGTGTAACCGTAACCGGTCAGGCCGACGGAATGCGCCACCTCAAAAATGGTGGCGGCCTCTTCTTTAGTGCAGTAGAGCAGTATAACTGGGCTCTGGAGCTTCTTCATCTGGTTCTGAATCTTAGTGTCGCCATCGTCCAATGACATATCGAGCAGCAACACCTCCTCCAGTTCCCAGCCCACAAAGCTATTGTCTATGGTACTTCGAATCTGTGGGATTTGTAGAATGTCTCCATCATCATCATTAAGGCAAAATATTCTCAAAGTATTCTTGAGAATGTTAATCATTGGTGCATCATAAGGATCATGAAAAACAGAGTTACTGATTGGACCAGATCCAATTAATTATTTTTTTTAAATTATGAGATGTTTAGCAAAAGACCACTATGACCATTAAAAGCAAATCCTAAGCAGTATTTCTTCTTTTAAAAAAAGATCAGAAACTCTGTATTCTTAAATAAAACTGTCCCCTCAAATAGTCACTTAAGTTGTTTGTTTGTTTTGGTTTACTTCGTTTATTTTTATTCTATTTAATTTATTTTTATTTTGTGTTGTTATTCACTATTAAGCAGTTATAAAAGGAATATCATAAAGATTCCTATCACCTACTACAATTACTGTATACACTGCACTACACTGCAAAAAAAAAGATTGCACACTTCAAGATTTCATTGACTTTCATTATGGTGGATTGTGAGTGTGGTGATGAATTCATGTGTGAAAATGATTCCTTATGCTTCCAGAAATAAATGTAATAACCTGGTCATTCAGTACATTCAAGTCTTCAGCTGACTTCATTTTATTGCCACATAATGGTGCTGAGCCTAGACCTGAGTAAATGAAGCAACCCCAGATCATAACACTACATCCAGAGGCTTGTACAGTGGGAGCTATGCATGATGGGTGCATCGCTTAATATGCTATCCTTCTACCTTTCACTGCTTTAGGGTCAATCTGGACAAATCAGACCACATGACCTTTTTTGTGTTTTTGTCCTGATTAGTTTCACTGGTTTTCTTATGGCCACACAGCAGTTTAGTCCCAATCCTGAGAGTTCTCATGAGCTCTTACTTTCACATTAAACATTGCTGTGATTAATCTAATGTCAGTTTTTTTTCTATACCCATGCATGTTTACTAAGCATTTAAGTGGTCTCCATTCATGTTTTTTTTTTTCTCACCACATTTCTTTCATGAAGTTGAAGGTTCAGCACAGCCTTTATAAGTTTTAATATTGTATTGGACAGTTCTTAACCCAATTTCACTAATTTCTAATCTCCTTAATTTCAGTACCTGATACAGACCAATAACTTGCCTGCTTCTGAAGTTGTATAGTATATATTGTGGTTATTGTAGATACAGTTCTAATTTACTGGACAATGAATAAATAAATATTTAATTAATATTAAGATATGTAATTGTCTTCAAATATAATGGTCGATGACATAAAAACAATAAATAACCTAAACTTGAACTTGAATTTGAACATGACTTTAATTTTAATACAGCTACAGGAAATGTATTGCTAATATGATACACAGTGTTGCAAATATTTTAACACATAATACCTGGTTGAAGTTCTGAGGTAGAAAACCTCAGGAACATGAGCTATAACTCCACTCTGCTGAAGACAATTGCTAGGATTTGCAATAGCTGAATGCACTAGCTGTTACTAAAATGCTTCTTTAATGAGATTCGCTGTCAGAAAGCTAACTAGCTACAGCTTGCCTGATAGGAAAACCTGAAGCACATAAAACAAAAGGTTTAACTTCATTTGTTGAGGTAGGACATGATCACAAACCAAAACGTGTCAAATAAAAGGTAATGTTAGCTAATCAAAAATAATTACACTACTAAACCAGTTCTCAAATTAGAGTAAATTCATATATTCTAACACTTGATATGAACACCTGATGAGAAAAGATGTTTAAGTATTACTCGAAGCCCTGATTATCAGTTGGAGGTTTATTCAAGGCATTAAAGTTTGATTTGAAATGACTAGCTTTCATTTCCACATGCTACCACCATGGTGCCGAATAGTATGTCATTTTAAATAATTGGCAATAATCAACCTGTCATACTATTTTCTACATTTTATAGTGTGCAGCTCCACACTTGGTGTCCCATCAAAATGTAATAAATATTTATTTCTCAACTGTCTTCCTACTTAACTTGATCTATAAAATGTTCCTCTGTCATAGAGACACTGCAGCATCTGTTCATTCACCCAGATGTGATTTCAAAATTTCTTTTGACAAAAAAAGGCTTTAGGCTTTTCTTGACTGTAAATTTAGTCAGTTGCTTATGAATGTGCCATACGTACATGCAAATATTGCATAAAGTCCCTACTGTATATAAATCTAAATCACGTTTTTTTTTAATATATATACTGTATATACCTTTAACACGTGGATAGAATGATGGACAAAAACAGTACTGTTAGGAATACGCCTAGAAAAGAGCTGATTAATGCAATAGTTCAAGCAAAACTAAAATACAGACATCATGGATTAGCAGTGTGCACCTAAAGGATGTTTTTAGTCAATAATACACTGGAGGAAAAAGCAGAGTAAAGCTACAGTAAGTAAATGAATCTTAGTTTTATGATGTGTGCCTTAAACAACACTGTACAATACTGTAGTTACAAAATGTTGGGTTGGGTCTTTGCCTATTGGTGTGAGTGACATTTTCATGCTTAATGTTGGTGCTGTCTTGTTAAGAGTTTTGTTCTAGTCAATATATGATTTGTTGTAAAAGAGATTTCACATTACAGTGAGAGCCTAGAATGTGTTCTAGCAAGTCTATCCAAGGCTTTTGATTTTGCAGATTAACCAAAGGCTGTTATGAGAGTAAAGACTCACTTAATATCTCTATTTTATTTCAAATTCCTTAATGCACGAAGTCCAGCATTTTACTAGGGCTTGTATCCCATCCAAGGTACAGTAGAAAGTTTTCTCAGTATGCTGGAGTCATGATCAGTCTGCCTGCTTCACATCTGAAATGCTGGAGGGAACTCCTTTAATGGACCAAACATGTGGAAATGGCTTGGAGCGAGGTCAGGACTGTACAGGAGATGTGGCAATAACTCCCAGCCGGCCGAGCTCCTGTAATGTGCAAGTAGTGTTGGTGAATGATTATGTGTACAGTTTCCACAGGCAGATGCGTCTCTTCCACAAGTTGATAAGAAGTTATCCGTCCATTTTCAAGGATGACCTTGGCTGGGATCGTCATTCAAGGACATGCGGCCTTCTTTAAAAAGTTTGAACCACAAAAATAATTGTATTTTTTGTATTAAATCTCATATTGTATTCTTTAGCTGCTGATACCAGACCAGACAAGGATAACAAAGGTAGTGGGAGTGTAACCAGTGTTATCTGAAAACCTTTAATAATTAGGTTTATCATAATTTACCATTCAGGAAATCTAAAAGCTTTACCTTGCTGAGGCAGAAAATGATTTCCGTTTCCATGTGGCTTCTACTTATTTTATGTTTGGGTTTATATGCCAAAGATCCTTCCTTATTGTTAACTACTGTATGTTAATATAATATGTTCCCTTCAGATACCAAACCTGATTTTACATGGGGAATAAAATATGAACCAAAAATATACAGTATGTATATTTCATTTTAGTATTTTTCCTCACCCTGTTGACGAAGTCCTGGTACCCCGGGTAGTACGTGGTGACGATGGAGAAGATGTACCAGTCATACTCCTCCATGATGTTCAGCATGACGGAGGCCTGCTGCTCTATAGACGGCCCGAACTGGAAGAACATGGAGTTGTCATCCTGCCAGGGAGAAAAGAGACCTGATGTGATTACCAATGCATAACCGTTACAACCTGTGATCAAATACAATGCGAATGTAATTCCTCACTTGGTTGTGCATTGATTGTTTTTCGACACAGTTTTGTATCCAAAAAGTCATATTTAGCTTTTGTTCCAGCACATCTAAATGCCGTCAGCATGAGTCGGAGGACTTCTGTGCATGTAATATGTTGTAAATAGACAACCTTGTGTGCACAAAAGTGGGTTGCTTTGTGTGTGTGTGTGTGTGTGTGTGTGTGTGTGTGTGTGTGCAGTCCCAGCTGCATCCAAGTCAACAATTTACAATGCCTTGTTCACGTATTTATGCATCATTGGTTTTGGATTACAGCCAGTGAACAGTGTTTATGAGTAAAAGCATACAATTTAGGTTGTGTGTATGTGTGTGTGTGTGTGTTTGTGTGTGTGTGCATGAAATCAGCTGTATGTGTGTAATCGTGACGCACGCTGAACTACCTCACTCTTTTTGTGTAACTCTCTCTCTCAGGTCTCAGCGCTCCACACAACATTAAAGCTTGCTACTGTGGAATGTGCACCCACAGAAACTAGGCACATAAGACATGACAGAGCGAGATACTGTAGGGGGCACGGCAGAAAAATCCCCACTACTGACATACAGTACTGTAACACCTACAGTGTTGAATTATCTCCTAACAGCACTGATTTTTGAAAAAGAAATTTCTCCAGTTTTTCCTGGGTCTAGATACTGAACTGATCTGGTGAGAAGATGGACATTTCAACAGGACATTTCAACAGCCAAGAACATAATAAATAAGAAATAACAACATCTTAGCAAGAAGGTCTTGAATGTTCTAGCAAATCCCCCGACTTGAATCTCATCGAAAGGTTCACCAGGGAGATTCTCAGGAACTTCTGGGAATTAAAGATGATTTGCCAAGACAAACATGAGACCACAATGCTGCAAAAAGCAAGTTGTTTCGTACATCAACATCTTGTGTCTAAGGCGATGTTCACATTACCAGCCTGAAGTGACTCACATCTGAATTTCACCCTAACAGGTGTGATATATATATATATATATTTTTTTATGGCTGTCTGAATGCACAAATCTGATGTTTTTCATATTGGATCTAAGTCACTTTTGTATGTGGTCCTGGAACTGATATACTGGATATCTGATAGAGTATGTGGACTTGAATGAGATTGGCAGATCAGAATTCATGCAACTTTTTGCCATGGGGTGCTCGCTGACGTCAGTCACCGACTGCAGCATGAGGATTGCACACCAGTGATAGCAACAGCTGCTAAAACAGCTTAAACAAGGTGTCTGACGTTCTTCCTTCATTTGGAACTTAACAAATACAGGCAACTAACTGCTTGCCGTCCTCCAAGAGCAAAATTGTAAGCATTTTTTCCCCCACAAAAATTTTATCCATTTTTTAAAAAAATGAGTAGTCACACAATTTTATTACATACTGTACAGTTCCTGGTTAAAAATAAGGTCAGCATTTCAGTAAGGTCAAATTATTGTCCTGCATCAAGTAGCGAGAACAAAAAATGTGGAATGACTGGAATTTGATTAAGAACTGTCAAATGCATTCATAAAAACCTTCAACTTCATGGAAGACGTGGTCAGGATAAAAAATCATAAATGGAGATCAGTTAAAGACTGAATAAAGATGCATGGTAAAAAAAACTTTAAAAAATCTTAATTATGTTTAATAGTGAATGTAAGAGCATTTCCACATGCATATTGTGCTGAGAACTCAGAGGATTGGGCCTAAACATCTGTGTGGCCATAAGAAAACCACTTGTTGCTGAAACAAATTAGGAAAAACACTTAAATTTGCTAGGGATCATACAGATTGGACTATGGAGCAAGGGAATAAAGGTGATGAGTTTTTCAGAATGACTCTATTCCAGAGCGATGGGCGCATCAGGGTGAGAAAGGAAACGCATGTAGCGATGCACCCACCATGCATAATGCCCACTGTACAACACTATGGAAGCGGTGTTATGACCTGGGGTTGCTTCAGTTGGTCAGGTCTAGGCTCAGCAATATTAAGTAGCAATAAAATAAAGTCAGCTGCCAACTTGTATATACTGAATGACCAGGTCATCACATCCCTGGTCACAGTGGCACAGGCTTTAAACAGTGATGTGTTGACTATTTAGACTTATATAATCAACAGATCTATAAATGAATATGACATGCTCATTTATTCCCATTCGCTTATATGAATACACTTGCTAACCTGTTCTCCATATGTTACTACAGTACTACCACTTTTTCACCCTGGTACTTCCTGGGCACGGAAACTATGGCTCATTAAAGCTTTTACTGACCCAGTGAGCTAACTATGATTTGTCCACCCTTGTTATTTATGCCTGTGAACAAGTTAATGATTCTTTTGCAAATGATTATCTCTTCCCCTGATTTAGACAGCAGGTGTGCATGAAAAATAAAAATCATTACAAACCAGTATATTAAAAAAGACACACAGAGAGAGCGGGAGAGCCACACAGAAACGCTCGGTTTGACGTCAGCAATTTTTTTTTTTCACTTTGAAATACTGCATTACATTTATTAATCCTTCTCAGATTTCTCTCCATTCCTCTAGGCTGCAGCCTCTCACTCTCTTCCCAGTTTATGTTCAGTCTCTCTATCACTCAGTCTTCTATTACCCCTATGTCTCCTGCACATTTAAACAATAATTGAATCTGCAGACCCCCTTCATTTATTTTCTTTAATGTTTAGCACACTGAAGTGGCCAGCCCTTCTCACTCCTTTCCCCCAGTGGGCTTAGACAAACCATGGCATGCTAATAGCCTCTGGAACCTTACTACTAATTCCCTCTATTCTTTTCATTTCTCTAGCTCACTCTCTGCTACTAATAATCTTGGCGGGAGAAAGGCTCAGCGTGTCCCGCAGTGCAAGTATATAAGAACAGAGCAATTCTAATATCAGACTTAATAATGAGGCCCTTAAATAATTTCTCCAGCAAGTCCCTCTGCTGCTGGCCAGGGGGAAATCGAGCTAGGTCTGTGACGTCCACGCGCGAGTGTGAGCAGAGCGCAGCATTAAAATAGGCTGGAGAGATTCAAGTATGACAAATAGCATCAATTCAGCAACAAGGGGCTTTGGGTTTTTAAAGGGATGCTGTAAAAGAAGTTGTTGTGTAATGAGGGCAGTTTGGTTTTGGTATGCGTTGTTTCATCTGGCTCTATTACAGCACTCAGCCTCGGAGGCGTGAGGAAATTGAAGTGTTTGGTTCTAGAATTCTCACTAGGATACTAGAACACAATAAACCGCGTTCACAAGAGGCAGAAAAAGCACCGCCTGGGGCACATTTTGTGCTGATATGAACAAAACCCACCTCACATGATGCACATACTCGAACCATAACAATACTGTTAACAACACTGAGGTCAGCTTTTTTATTCACTTAACTAGCTTGCTTAGCTAACTATTTGGAATTGTTATTATCATTACCAAAAAATACACCGTTAACAATAAAGGCTTTGTATGTGGATGCATATGTAATATGATGTAGCAGTGAATGTTGAAAGAGTGGTGTTTGCTTTGATTAAACAGAAATGGCAGTATCTGCCTTGAGGCTACTTCTGAGTGGATTGTATGTAAAATGTTTATTGTTGGTTGACAAAAAAGAAAAAAGCTGATCATGGCTCACAAGGAAGCTGACTTTATTTTATTGCCACATAATGCTGCCGAGCCTACCCCTGACCTACCCCTGACTTTGAATAAAACAACCCCAGATCATAACGCTGCGGAGGCTTGTACTGTTGGTACTGTACCATCCATGATGGGTTCATCACTTTATGCACCTCCCTTCTTACCCATAGCTCAGGAATAGGGTCAATCTGAACTCAACAGGCCACAAGTCCAGTCTTTATGCCTTTTTTCCAAAGTCTCATTAACAAGTGAAGTTCCTACTGTATAGCCACACAGCTGTTCAAAGCTGACAGCCATATACAGTATGATATGCAGTGAAATGCTTATACAGTACGACCGCCATAACCTAAAATTAAAAAAATTTAGTATTCAAATAGAGACATAAAATATGAAATATAGAAAAACTTTAGGTGGAAAATTTACAATATGTACAAGGTTACTAATAAAACATAAGTGCAATAGAAGTACATGAGAGTATGTACATAATGCGTATGTGGACAGGATCTTACTTTCACTATTAATCATAGCAGTGATTTCTACTGTCAATTTTAACCATGCAACTTCCATTTAATCACCAACCATTTAAGTAATCTTTAAAAGTACATTTCTTTCATGAACTTGATGGTTCAGTACTTAAGCAGTTCTTAATCCAACTCCAGTAATTTCTCTGTGCTTGATGCAGGCAAAGCCAGGCATTGCATGTACAGTATAATGAGTATGTCTGGAAAGACAGTAATCCTGGTAGTAATCAGTTGCAAATGTAAGAATCGAAGGGAATCATGATTTAAAGATATTTTCAGAGAATTATAGGGGACTACAATGAGTATGCCAATCCACAATTGAAAATAATTATTCAAAATATCTACAAATCTATAAAAATAAAAATAGCTGAAATTTCAGCTAATTAACTTCAGAATGTGAATTCACTTTTAACTTGTCAGGAGAAAATAATCCAGTATGCTGTCAATCAAACTGGTGTATCATTACCTTTCGGCTGCTCTAATGGCAGCGGGTGCAGGTTCAGATGGTGAAAGCGAGACCTTCCAAGCTGAAGGTCAACCTGAGTGCTAACAATCACACCAACCATGGGCTTGTTAAACCTGACTGTAACCATTAAGCTCCCTGTATAACACAAAGCAGTCAATAAGAGGCAATAGCTCAGCCAGCCATCATATACTGTAGCTCAGACATCTACACACTCACCACATATAATGTGCAAAGAAAGGTACACATGAAATGACATGTAGAGCCAAAATAGAATATTGATGAAGGAAAATTAAAAACATCATATTATTGCATTAAATACAAAATCGCATAATATAGACATCTGCAATTTAAATGTCCCACTCTTGTTAGCTTTATTGAGAGGCCCTTCACATATTTTCCTTCATACGCTATGACATATAATAATTTACAATATTAAGTAATTTATAGGTGTCTATGAAAATTAGCACAAATGCTATGAAGTATTAGGGACAGCGTGCTGGATATGAGTAGAATCTTGTCAACAGGATAAAGAGCTTATGCTGGGACTGCTGTAAAGATGGTAACTATTATTATATAATCACTGAAGACACAATAATTAGTGCCATCTTGTGAATAGGGGCATGTGGGGCAGGTCCTCATCATATCAGACATTACTCACTCAAATTAATCTTTACAACAAACTGGTAAATACTAATAAACTATTTTGAGTGACCAACAAAAATAGTTTAGATTTAACTTTTGATTTAAACCAAGATGACTTGTTTGTTCCCCTGTCTATGTTGTGCAATTGAGGTAAAGTTATTATTGCACCTATTGGCCAAAAATAGGAACTGCAACAAGTGGTAATAGAAACTCACCGGTGTGCAGCTCATGCTGCCCTATGCTTATGGCAGGAGTATCAAAACAAAACTGTGTCTCTCATTTTCAATACCTGAATTTTATTTTGGTTTCTGGTCTTTTGTGTGATCACTTGGCACTTGGCAACCCTGGGTAATAGTGCACATATGCTGTATCAAAGACAGTTGAACAAAGGAGGTGCAAGACCATATTTTTTTGTATATTCTCAAATTCTGTCATTTACTAGAACATTAACATACTGTAAACATTAAATAGATAAAGGCCTAGAGCACAAGTCAAGTGCATAGCCTCTCAACTTTATTTTGTATGAGGCTGTTGTTATCATTGTGTATCATCAATCTACCTCAACAAAATGATACTGTACAGTATGTTCATAAGCCACTGCTAACAATAATGTGTCACTAGAAAATGTACTTTTCATATTCAATCAGAAAAGGCCTTTTTATTTATATATGAACTATATAAATAAAAGAAAGTTTTCATCTGAACATTGGTCAGAACTCGCTCTTTCAATGATTTCTTTACATTTCATGCATTGGAAGACATGCCCAGAAAAATTTCTGTGTGTATAATTGTATGTCTGTATGTCTATCAGTATGTCTGTCCCGCCAAATTTTGTCACAGCATCACACAGAATTGGCTGAAAAGAATTAAATAAAACTTGGTCAGTTTTTCTTTATTTGCCGGAAGTTAAACCTGTGCCATAAATGAAATCAAAATGTTGAGTAGAAGGGTGTTTATGAGCAGTTTTGTGACAGATTACATCACAACATCAAGCGCTTTTTTGACGAAAATAGCACTTTTTAACTCGAAGTAGGTGTGTTCATATGCGTCACTCAACAGAGCCTATCAACGCTATAGTTTACTGTGTTTACACAGAATATACAAAAAAAGAAACAACCGTAATGCACCTACTGTATAAGCCGCCACAATACTCAATACACAGACATAAAACCATGACTCATCATTGCTTAAAAAAATGGTACGTACACTATGAAAACTTAATCTTGCGCCATAAATTAAGTTAGAATGTTGAGTAGAAGAGAAGTTATGAGCAGTTGCTGATCAGCTTACATTTTTATTTTAACCTTTTAACTATTTATACAAACTTTTTACCCATCAACGAGGGGTAATTACACTAGTTAACACATATCAAGAAAACCATAACCGGTGTGCTTCAAATATTTTGTCCTGTTTCTCATTTGCAGCAATCAGTGAATTAACATAGTTAATTAAAAGATTTAAATAATCTCAGTTCATAGTAAATTCTAGATTTTGAATACTGTACAATTGTGTCAGCAGAGCACTTGTCAACTATATATGAGGAAAAAATAACAAATTAAATAAAAATTAATAAAGTAAAATACTGAGTATGAATTGCACTTTAAAACCTGAACTATCAGAGCACTAAGGAAACGATACATCTTGACTGTGAACTTCCAAGCTAATTGCACAGTGTTTCTGGTTTAACCCCAATTTCTCCCTGGAAAAGGCACTTCTATGAACTCCCCCTGGAGTATGAGGTGAGTTAATCCTCAATGTGTTCAGTCACCTCCTTAACTTATTTAAAATAAAATTCCACATCAGATCACACTGGAGAGTTTCCAGTGTCCTTTCTGAAGATACACCACCCCCACGCTACATATTGGCTGTTATGTAGTCGTAGGCACACGATGCAGTACGTCAGCATGAAGATAAACTCTGCTGATGACCATTACATAGCCTCTATTCTATTTTGAACTACGTTTCATCTGTCCAAGTTCATCCATCTTCACTCTTTTGAAAAGTGACAGACTCTACACACTTTATCATCCATCTGGCCATCCACAGCCACTCATTGTCGCTACTTATCTCCGCATGCGGCATGTTGTATCATCTAATCTTTCCATCAGTGCTCTCATTCCTTTCACACCCGATTTTTTTAATAAATTTTAAATTGATCACTTCTTGTCTCGAATTGATTTCTTCTCTTTTTTATCGTTGACCCATTTTCCAAGCTTTGTGTCAACCCCTTTACACCACCATTACATAGCTTCCAAATTATTGATAACATTCAAAAATCTTGTCCCTCCTTTCCATTCATGCGATTTTATTCTTTTACTTATTTTTCAGTTCATCTTGCTTCGTCATCATAGCCTACCTTTTTCTTAAGAAGCCCCATCAATCTGTAATCAAACACATGCCGAATTAATTACATGTCACGTGAAGCATAATTAACGACAACGACCTCAATTCCCATTATAATACTCCATCCCTCCTTTCTCTTTAAAACCTAATTTTTTAAAGAAAGCCTGTCTTTGATTGAAACATGAAGCTATTTCTGTCCAGCGGAGATAATTCATTTTATTCTGTCTCTTTCTTGCAGCTTATCACGTTCCTTCTGGGTTGCATCCAAATGCGCATACTCTTACTCCACAGTCTACTTAGCCAAGTTTGGAAAGATGGCAAACATGGCTAATGAGGTTTTCTACAGAACATGTCATAATTACACTTTGTTCATGTTGTAAACTGTATTGTTTCCCAAAAGCATTGCAAAGGATTGTTGTAGTTGTAGAGCAAATACACCAGATGGTTTTATGATGCTTTTGGGAAACTAGGCACAGTTTAGATTTTTTTAGGACATACAGTATGTTAAATACTGTAATATATAAGCTAGCTATCTATAGTAGATATGCTACAGTAAGTAGTAATCAGCCCTCCATTGCTAGATATGTTAGGTAGAGGAAGGCCTCATGGCTTAAGGAATTGGACTGAATTTATAACTTATACTTTTAGTCAGGCTAAGTTAAAAAATGTAACATTAAAATATATTTACAACACTAACAAGATAGATAATAGCCAACATGAAGTTTCACAAGCCTTAGGGAGCTAACTAAGCCACCTGGTGCTCTTTGTTTTTTAAGCTAATACATCTTTACACAAGTAAAAGAAGTAAAAATCTTTACTCATTTCTTTCATAATCAGACATTCTGCATAAGCTGGCCAAATATCTAGGTTTATTGGTGTGCCCTATACTCTACAATAGTTTTGTTACAGGTTATTGCTAAAAACCTGTATTTATATTAGCAATTAGCATACAGCTATATAAGCCTTTTCATTAATAGTATTTTAATTTTACGAGAAAAAATATTTTATTTGTTATTTTTTTGGATCCAAAGATTCAAAGATGGAAATAGAAACTACAGTATGGTTTGGTTTGGTTTCGTTAGTATTTAAATGTTAAAAATATATTGTTGTCCTATGCGGCTGCTAAAATTGGGCAATTGTCAAATAATGATTTAGTAATTATTAACATCTAAATAAATAAACCTCGCTCTGTTGCTATCGGTCAAAATATGTGCATATTGCCGTTACACCATGAAGCATTCTTGATGTAACTTGTTTTTTCTGCACTGTGTGCATGGCATTGAAAGTTTTAGAGTAGTTTAGAAGATTTTCAGCCAAGAGTTTCAACTCAAATAATGACAGAAAGCAAATTTGTAAACTTGTGGTGTTTCACGGATGTGCTGAAAAGCTTAATGTTTGCCCTAAATGTTAATTTTTCACAAAAGCAGACAAAAGCCTGCATTTTTTTTAGCAATGAATTATTATTATTATTATTTATCTTTTTTTTTTTTTTTACTTGTGATACTTTAATAAATACAGTACATTAGATGTTTTTAAAAAAATTCAATAGTTGTCTCACAATATATTAAATAATGTCTAAAATGTAATTTTCCTTTTACTTAATGACTATGGGGCTGCTTATTATTGACCGGATGCTGGGGCTACTTCTCTGTTCTTTTTTCCAAGCAATTGGTCACCAGCCACACATTAAGCTTGCTGCTGTACAATAAATCCTTTGAGGTACTTCCACAAGTAGTTTCATCTTTCGAAATGCTAAAATATTGATAATGTTTCCAATCTCTGGCAAATGTGGAGAAAAGGATCTACAAAATTCTCAGTGATATTCAGTCAGCATATTTAGTCTTGGGGCTTCAATTAGCATGCCACTAACAACATACTGGTAGCTAAACTGATTAAGTAAGACTTGTCTCTCACTGGATAAGTGCTACGACAAACAAACACATAAAGAAAAACCACACACAGCCATATGTGTGTATATAAATGTATACACACTTGAACATGAAAAATATATGCAAAAAATAAAAATAAAAAATCACGGTCACATGATAACATCAATGATGGTGCACCTACTGACATCTTTAGAAGAAATATACTGTAATACTACACGTGGCTGCCCCTTTCTCTCGCTCTCTCTGTAGAAAGTCACCAAGCACGGGGAAACATCAAAAGTCCCTGCACACAGACCCCGAGACGGGAATCAAACCCAGGACCTGGAAGTGCAAGGCGACCACTAAGCCACTGTGCCACCATATACACACACATAAACACACATAACTGAAATATTATTTTTACATACGTTTAAACAATGACAGCCTGAAGTCTTCTTGTGGCACAGTGGAGTAGTGGATAACACTGTCACCTTCACCTACTTGCACAGAGTAGAGGGTTCGATTCCCACCTTTGTGTGCATGGAGTTTGCATTTTCTTCCCATTCTTGATGGGTTCCTCCGCGTACTCTGGTTTCCTCCCAGAGTCCAAAGATATTCAGATCAGGCTAATTGGCATTCCTAAATTGCCTATAGTGTGTGAATGTGTGTGTGGCCTACAATGGATTGGCACCCCATCCAGGGTGTAACTTGTGCCCTTATCGTCTCCTGGGATAGGTTCCAGGCCCGCCATGACACGCCATGATTCACTCTGAGTGAGTGAATTGAAGCTCAACCAGGCTGTGTGGGCAGCAGTATCTACAGTATAGATACTGTATTTACAGTAATACTTATATTAAAGTATATTATGTATGCATAGACTTCAGGATAATGTAGTGCAAATTATTTTATATAAAATTTGCAGTCGAACATGGTGTCATCATCAGTTCTATATTATTATAGTTACTATATAGCATACGTGATAGCTCTCTGATTGTTCATATTATAGAGAATTTTAGAAAAGTAGGAATAGTAGGTGCTCTTTCTTTATATATCTGCCAGTGTGATAACATTAACAGCCACATTAGTGTAAAAGCTGCCCAGAAATGCACCTCGAGCTCCATTATCCATATTATTGCCTTAAAGTGAAGAAACTATATAAACCAATTGACCACTTTAATAGGAACACCAGTACACCTACCCATTTTTTCAATTATTTAATCACCCAACCAAGTGGCAACAGCGCAATACATAAAGTCAATCAAATACCTGTCTAGAGATTCAGATAATTTTCACATCAAACTTCAGAACAGGAAGAATGAGATCTACTGTATTTACATTTACATTTAGGCATTTGGCAGA
>JAQMYG010000010.1:10008867-10024011 GCA_030014215.1 Clariallabes teugelsi
TATGTGTGTGTGTGTGTGTGTGTGTGTGTGTGTGTATCACTTTTTTTCAGTCCCTGTGCTGATGTATACAAAAATGGTTGACTGTGTTGGTTCATCATGAAGTGATGCATATTGGATTATACAGTATGCACATATCCTCATTATCTGTGTGCGAGAGAGACTGCATGCATTTTCAAGGAGACAGTTCTCTGTACGTATTGCGCACACGACACACACAGTCTCTGTCACACACCTATAATGAGGCATAATCACCAGTAATAAATACATATCAACCATACAAGCATACACTCCCACCCACAGCGACATATGGTCTGTACTGTATTCTACTGAACATACGCTCACACATACACATTCACACAGATGCACACACACACACACACAGAGACACACACACAGCCCAAATCCACAACCACAGCAACCAAGAACTACTGAGGTAAGAAGGTTAGGGGCGGGAATCATTCTGTGACCATGACAACCATTTGAGCAGCTCAACTTTGGAAAGGTTACCACAACGGTACCCTCTAGATATTAGCATGGTTTTAAGACATTAAGTGTATTTCGTGCAGATCCCAGTACATGCAGATTAAAGGAATTTTCATTCAAGGTTCAAAAGATGAATAAGTGTTCCTAGGCTCTTAAAAATGGTTTACATAAAACCATTTAAGGGTTTCTTCAGACAGACAACCATTAAGCATTACAGATTTTCTAAAGAAGATTTCTAAAGAAGGTACAAGGGGATTATGAAGCTAAAAAAATTATGATTTGAGTTTAAGGACATCATAATACAACTACATTTGAATGCAAACAGATCACCAGCAGTTTACCTGAAGAGCATTTAATTCCATTTCCAGTAAATACAACGCGTATAATCCCCAAAAGGTAAGAGGACAGGTTTAAATGTAAGGTTGGAATTAAGATAAAATTCAAATTTAAAAGAGATAAAATAGTCTTGAGTCTCATTTTTTCCTGGGTGGTTGCTGTGCGATCAGAGAGAACTAGCTATAGTGGGTGGGAATTGGCAATGACCAAAAAAAACTTAGAGATAATATGGGTCTGCTTCAAATCCGAGCCAGTACTGACTCTGGCAAAATCTCAATGAAAGGGTTCACCATGTACATGCATATACACACACACATATACAGAGACCTTGTAATCATTGGCATGCTTAGTGTCTTCACCACTTTCCCCTTTGATCTTTCACACACACTCAGACTCCTGTGATCTTTGAGAAGAGCAGCACACACACACACATACACACACACACACAAACTCACACAGGCACATTTCAACCTAGAAGTACACCACTCCCGAGTACGATCAGAAACGGCTCATAGAGAGCAGGATTGTGAGCGTGAGATCATTTGAAGTACCAGAAAATGGACAGGAATGAAGTACATTGGATCCAGAAGTTTTGTTCATCATAATTTATATAAAAAAATTAAATAAGGAACATATGGTCCAACTCCACTAAACACCTGGACACCAGAAGGTATATAAATATTTAGGAGGGGGGATGGTGGGGAAGTGGTAAGCAGGTGGAGGAGATAGAAGGGGAAGACAGCGATACCCACAAGTGAGGGGAGTCAAGAGAGGGGAAGAGAGGCTCTTTCTTTTTTTTTTTTTTTTTACATAAAAGGGAGACATTATGAGGTTTAAGAGAGGAGAGGTAAAGCAAGCAACAGTGATAAATGTACAGGTCAAAAAAGAGTGACAGAAAGGTAAAGACAGTGCAAAGAGAAAAAAATACAGAAATAAATTGAGGAAAGGACAGAAGTGATAAAAGGAGGCGATAAGGAGGAAGCAAACAGGAGATAACGAGAGGAGAGAAGAGAAGCATTAAAGAGAAGAGGAGAGATAAAGGAAGTGGGATGAAAGGATACATAGAGTTAAAGAAATGATAGAAGAAAAAAGAAAAGCTAAAGAGGGGAGAGGATGGATAGAAACAGGAGATCGGAAAAAAGGAAGCAGAGATAAAAAGAGAAGCGAAGAAGAAAGAGGAGGGGATCAAATGTGACGGCAGATGAGAAAAGGGGAGAGAGAGAGAGAGAGAGAGTAAGAGGGAGAGAGAGAGAGAATGCGTGGGTTGCTTTCACATTTAAACAAGTCACAGAATTACTTAGCACTAAAAGACATGGAGAGAACATGATCATATTTCTCTTCCTTCTCTTTGGAGATCTCGCTGTAGGGTTTCCTTCCTCAGTGGGACAATCATACAACACATAAACAAAGATTGTGAGGAATACAGTTAAACATACGTGTGTGTGTGTGTGTGTGTGAGAGAGAGAGAGAGAGAGAGTGAGAGAGAGACATCACGGATCACGCGTCTCAACAGTAACACATTTTCCCACACACACCAGAGACACACCACTAGGGGGCCTCTGACTAGCATAGATATAAACTGCCTGAATTAGACCGTCATTTTGCTTAGTCGCTAATTCACACACAACAGCTAGCAAACACATCAGAAAGTTAAATATGCGTAAGCTAATGAATGTAAATTCACAAAATCTGAAATGAATCCAAACTGTTTTAATACACGAGGGAAAGAGAAGGTGTTTGCCGAAAAAACACCAAAAATTGGTGTTACCGTAGCATTCCTTATGCTAGCTAGGTACCTCAAAAAAGAAACTCTTCACAAAAATAAATAAATAAATTAAATAAAAATAATAATAACAATAATAATAATAATTCTGCTCTTTGAACCCCCCCCCCCTTTTTTTAGAACATTGTTTGCAAAGCATCTACGATATATCTCCAAACCATGGAAGCTAGCTAGACACAAGCTACAAATCAAGAGTGTTTATGACTGCATGAGCAAGACAAAACTGTCAGAAATATCAACATTTTACTCAGATGTGTATAAATTATGTGTATAAACATTTTACTCAGATCTGTATAAATAATTATATTTATTTTTGAATTTAATGTAGTGCACTGCTAACATTTAGCTGTATTTACACTCCAACACACGATTAGCATCAAATGTCAACACCCTATTTACTATGAAAAATTATTAAAGATTGAGACACAGAAAAAACATGTGCCTGTTGTTTATTTTTTAACAATTAATTTATTTGGAATAAAGTACTGTATTATTTTTCATTATACATATAAATTAATTTATAAAATAGAAATAAAATTTCTATATAATTTCTATGAATATATCAATGATTAAAATAGAACTGGAGCTTATGTGTGTGTGTGTGTGTGTGTGTGTGAGAGACTGCACGTCACTGAAGTGCAAAACAAGCCTAACACGCCACCCCATCTCAGGATTACTCCACACCTCCGTAGCAACCGTTTGGACCCATGCGGTGACACTTGGCGGCAAACAGGCATCCCATAGCAGCAGGCATTATAGGATGGAAGCACAAATCTCACCTCTTGCTGATGGCCAGAGCATTATTGCATTCCATTGCCCCAGCTGCATGACAATAACTATGATCTAATATGAAGAGGATGATTATCGGCACTTTCTAACCAATGGCATAATTGCAGAGAACAATACTGCTTTCATTATCTCTCTAGTGCACACACACATAAATACATACACACACGCTGTTTTATGCCACACAATGAGGAAGAGCTGATGGTTTAGCCAGGACATGAGAAACTATGTACTCGGGAGGATAATAAAATCCACAGTTGTGTGTAGAAGATAACAATGCTAGTTTAAGAACACCTGAGTCTTGCTAGAGCTATTCGAGAAATGGTTTTGCCTCTAGTCATTATACAATGAGCAATCTGTCTACCATTAGTCTCTATCACACAATTTGTTTCTCTATCTCCCCATGAATGCTGGGAATGTGGACAGATGGAGTGTGTGATGTGGTCAGAGAATGACCATTTGGGTTTTTGCATCCATTTTTCTTAAGGCTTTGGTTATTAATTTCTGTCTCTAGGCTATTATATAAGCTCCCAGCTAACAAAGAACATTATCAAGATGTCCATTCAATTCAGTTGATTACAGTACTGTATATGGTTAGACTATAAGGTTTCTGCAGTGTTCTGAAAAATGTAATACAAGCCATCGCTGACCCCCGCAATTGAGCGGTATATCCGTCAACAGTGGCAGTTTAATTGTTTTAAGATTCAAATTCATGACATTTTGGTCATTAGAACAATGCTTTAATCAATGAGCCACAACTGCTTTTGGAGATCAACCTACTGTATACACACTGCTTATTGGCCAACACAAGCTGCACAGCATGACCAACCCCCTCAGAGAAATGATCAAAACCCAATCTTTACACTAACAACCAATTCTTACATTAAATCTGAAGGTGGGTGACATAACATGCAAAGCATAATGTTTCCCAAATGCATTTGTTTTGTACAGAAGTGCACTCCTAGAAAAAAGAAAACGGCTACTTAGTTAGGATAGTTGAAGGTTTTCATTTGGCTAAAGGGGCTCTACTTTAAATAACTTTCATTTGAAGCTTCATAGGGACTGTGATCAGAGACGACTTAAATGCTTGGTGAAATTTTACTGTAAAAATTCTACAGTAGAAATCACGGCTATTTTAATAGTGAAAATAAGAGCATTTTACATGCATTTTTAACGCAAAGAAAACTTACAGGCCTGGGACTAAACAGCTGTGTGGCCATACTCTATGTTAGTGAGACTGAAAAAAGTCAGAAAAAAAGCCTTAACATTACTAGTAGGCATAAAGAATGGAATTTGGAGGAATAGAACAGACCATGTGGTCTGATGAGTCCAGACTGACACTATTCCAGATTGATGGCTGGGTAGGGGTAAGAAGGGAAGCACATGAATTGATGCAACCATCATGCATAGTGACCACCGTACAAGCCTCTATAGGCAGTGTAATGATTTTGGGGTCTGCGTTATTAACTCATTAAGTTATACTCCAGGACATTAATTGTGCATAAGCACTGTAGTTCTAGGAGCAGAACCAGTTCATCAGTGTGCTGGAGTAGGTTCACATACAGTCTAAAATATAGCGCATGTGCTATTTAGATAAATATCCACTACAAAAAAGAGTGAGAGCAAATAAGTCTTGCATTGTTGTGGAATACTATTTTAAAAAAAAATTTTTTTTAAACGTTCCTTAAGGTCAACCTGCAAAGGCTTTGCAAATTTCATCATTTACAGTGCCTCCCAGTGTGGTATCAGCATTCAGTTCAAAAGCCAGCATCTCTGATGATTTGGAGTGCATACTGTAAGGGCAAACAGTGTGAGCAGCTTGCATGTTTTGGAAGGAACTATGAATGCTGAAAGGTATATAAAGCTTTTAGATGACGTCTATTTCAGAGAAGGCCTTGTGTATTTCAGCAGGACAAGGTAAAACCACATACTGCAGCTGTTACAACAGCATGGCTTCGTAGTAGAAGAGTCGGAGTGTTGAATTAGCCTTCCTGCAGTCCATATCTTTTACCTTTTTTTTTTTTTTTGGTTTAAAATATCCTGAATTTAAAAATGGCCCAACTTCAGGCTGTATATAAAAACCACAGAAACATACCTCAAGCAAGTAAATATTTTTCTGTGATACACACTTTTGATATACTTTAATATGCATTAATATGGGGTTGTATTATACAGTAGGAGTCAGGGGCGGTGATCTGGTTTAAAACTGGTTTAAAAGGTTCCCCAGTTAAAATAAATAACCTACAGTAGGTTAATGAACATTTGCTATGTAAAAAAAAGTCTCAATGACTCCGTCTGCATTTTAAGCAACCCATATGCATACATAGTGTGAAGACGCAATATGTTTAGGTACCAAAAACTCCTGGACCTGTGACTTTCCAAAACACTGTTCCACATATTTCTAAGTAATACTAAATAAACCAAAGCTAAACTCCAATTCTGTCTACATTTGGTCTTGAATTTACTGTATTGTATGTCACTGGATAAAGCAAATGTGTAGATAGATATGAATTAACCAGCTAACAGTTAATGATGTAATTTTTAGTGGCCATTACAACGCAACCAGCGCATAAAGGCATTCAGATTAAAGATTTACTTGACAGCTTTTATGGAGGACATTTCCTCTCTCTCTCATTCTGTCATCAGGTCTGATGTGAAACTTTCATCTTGTTAAAACAGTATCACTACCTGTTGTCTCCAGTAATGCTAGCAATTACATCTAGGCACAAATGTAAGTAATGTTAGAAAGAGAAACTACTCTGTTGATTAGTTAATTGAGTCCATAATTGCAGTAAGTATAACTTTATTTACGTATCCTATCTTGTTCATTAGAGACTAAAATTATGTACTCCAATGTACCACCATTTTCTCCTAAAGAACACATTAAACATGAAGGTCTCATTTTGTTAAGTGGGATGGCACGATTTAACAGATAGGTATGTTTTCAAATGAGTTGACTTGTAGGGCGTATTGCAGTATGTGGTACAGAAGAAAAAAATGTGTGTAAGTACACTTTGCACTGAGTGCAGCAGTGTTAGGAATAAAAGGCGTAAGTTTCTATACAGAGCATGAACAAATGAAAACATTGAATTGTTATTGGAAGATGAGGAGCAGTATATAGTGGGGATCAGAATAACCCAACCAAAGGAAAAGCTACACAGACTACTAAGACTATTTGCAGAATATTTTGCCTGATTGTTTGAAGATACTGGCGCTTTCAAAACTCAATTTCTACCCAATTCTATAACAAAGATTCAAACTAGTATTGGACCCTTGACTATAGAGACTATAGATTGCCACTGACTTCTATCCAGACCTTTGCTGAGCTGATGCTCATGATCCATCTTGTATAGACGAGTTATTGATGGGACTGCTTAAATTGGGGACAGTACAAATCAAATCACTGCACTCTGATATTGAATTCCAGGAACCAACTATTGCTGTTCAGCAGCTTTTATTTGGCTGTGCACCTGGTATTGATGGCATGCCGAACCAATCTTATAAATGTTTTTGTCAAGCACTTGGATGGTATGAAATTTTTTAATAGTTCTTTAGTGTTGCAAGACTCCCTACTGGTTTGCATCGCTTTTTCTTCCAAAATAGGGTTTTCTGAAGAACTAGGAGGCTAGTGAGATATTATGTCTTTTTATTTTTTTGCTTTTTTTGACTACAAAATATAAACTTAAATGTGCCATTCTTTTCTTTTCTAATATACAACCTTTTCTCAGTCAGTAATGTGTTTGGATTGATTGGGAGTGGATTTTCTGAGGATTTAGAAAAGAATTCAGCAGGGTTGCTCACTATGCGGTCAGGTGCAGTTTAAGGACTGAGCTGCAAACATTGTAATAGATGCATGCGCACATTGGGAAAAAAGCGATGGAGCTTTAATTCATTTTAATTTTATTCATTTATCAGTTGGAAGATAATTAATAATAAAAAAAAATTTTTTTTAAACAGTCACTAAGTTCCATTGGCAGACATGCATGCACAGGCCATAACACACCCTTCACATGTTTGAAAGATGATGTGGTATGCACCGGAACACGCAGTTCCTTGCCTTCTCCATATTCTTCTCTTCCTGTAATTCTGATCTAAATTAATCTTTTATCAGAATCTGGTCCTTCTGTTTTTGTGTGTTCCCAATGGTTTGTATCTTGAGGTTAGCATCTTAATTGTAGACTTTTCTGGTATCCCTATCTGGCTATAATTCCGAAATGGTTAATCCAATATTTTTTGTTAAACTACTTAAATTGATGCTAAACTGCAATCAAAGCTTGATTATTTCATTTAAAATCCATTGTCTTGGTATACAGAGGCAAAAAAAATACAAACACTGTATCACTGTCCAAATACATACAGTATGTACTGTATACTATATGTGATCTGGAAGAATGTAGGAAAGTTTCCTATTTTCACATTATCAGCCTGAATTAACACAAATTTTATTTTTACCCTAATGTGATACAGATCAGTATCTGAATTATGTGATCACTTTTATATGTGGTCCTAGATCTGACACGTATCCAATATGTGATCAAGCAACTAGAATGAAAATGGGCAGATCGGACTTCATGTGACTATTTGTCTCTTCGTATGAGTAAGCCGCTCATACTGTAAGACGTCATATCTGAAATCAATTATTTGATTATACCTATCGAAGTGCATACCGTATGCGTGCAGTTTCAGAGGACAGACGCGTTCACATAAGAGTCAGGTAAAAAAAAAAACTTTTTGACCTGATCAGGTCAAAAAAAATCCAAACTAAACAATGTGGCTAGTACTTTTTTTTGTTGTTATTACTTTGGTTGACAGTTTTAGCCCAAACATCATTTAGGCATTTGGCAGACGCCCTTATCCAGAGCAACTTATATTTTTTTTTATCTTATTATACATCTGAGCAGTTGAGGGTTAAGGGCCTTACTCAGGGGCCCAACAGGAGCAACTTGGTTCTTGTGGGATTTGAACCTGGGACTTTCCGAACCATAGTCAATGCCTTAACCACTGAGCCACTCTTAGAAGACAGAATACAATTGAGCGGTATAGTCCCCAACAGTGGCAGTTTAATTGTTTTAAGATTAAAATTCATGACATGCTGGTCATTAGAACAATGCTTTAATCAATGAGCCACAACTGCTTTTGGAGATCAATCTATACACACTGCTGATTGGCCAGCACAAGCTTCACAGCATGACCAACCCCCTCAGAGAAATGATCAAAAGTAGAGATCTTTACTCTAACAACCAATTCTTACATTAAATCTGAAGGTGGGCGACATAACATGCAAAGCATAATGTTTGCCAAATGCATTTATTTTGTACAGAAGTGCACTCTTAGAAAAAAAATCGGCTACTTAGTTCTTTGGATAGTTGAAGGTTTTCATCTGCCTAAAGGGGCTCTACATTAAATCACTTTCATTTGCAGTTTGCAGTTTCATCAAAGGGTTTCAGAGTATTCACAGGAGCTAGGGACTGTTGCATCATCTTTCTATGCAGATGATGTAGCAATGATTAATGGCTCCTCACGGTTATTAGTTTGTTGATGGTATCCTCACCTTCTATGAATCGAGGTAAATATTAGAGATTTATGGCGGAGCAGGGGTGAGGATTTTGATTTTCCAATTTAATAAGCAATTTACATAGAAAGAGAATGTTTCCTAGCAGTATATAAATATATCTATAAATATATCTATATACCTTTATATACTGTACAGACACTGATCAGCCATAACATTATGCCTACCCACCTAATATTGAGTGGATCCGCCCTTTGCCAGCAATGCAGTAATGACGAGTGTTCTGACACCTTTCTATTTAATCCAGCATTAACCTTTTCTTTAATTTGAACAACAGTAGCTCTTCTACTGAATCAGACTACATGGGCCAGCCTTCACTCCCCATGTGCATCAGTGATACTCTTCTTCCTTGGATCAATTTTGGTATGCCCTGACCACCTTAACCTGGGAACATCCCACAAGAGCTGCAGTTTTGGAGTTTTAGATGAAAAAAGTTTACACACCCTTACGCTCTGACCCAGTTGTCTAGCCATCACAATTTGGGCGTTCTCACACCAGCTATTTTTTAATGTATATTTTAGACAGCAAGTGAGGCTTTTTTTCCTGAAGTTGATGTTGTGGAAGCAGAAGAAATGGGAAAGCATAAGGATATGAGTGACTTTGACAAGGGCCAGATTATGATGGCTAGAGGACTGGGTCAGTGCGACTCCAAAATTCAAGCCCTAGAGATCTTTCTCCTAATTGTTTAGACAGGTTGAAATGAGAGTCATGGCTTTTATTCCGGGATGTGTTACCAGTGTTTCCTTTTTCTTTCTATAGGCTAGATTGATGTGGTTGGCTGTAATAAGGTTTTCCAGCTTGGTACAGGGATTTTTACCTGGAACAACAATGTGTAAACTTTTAGCCCTAAAATCAGGACACTCTCGCTATTATGGCAGGAATGAGGAATTATTGTGATTTAAGGTTACAAAATGTGCTTTAGGCCACACAATGAATTTATAATTAATTAGTTATTATTTTAATTAGTTATTAAGAATGTGATAACAAACTAAGTTACGTCTCTCGTTCTCCTTTACTGTACATTACTTTGTTGTGAATTAATTACTTTTTTCCGCTTCTCTTAATGTGTGTGTGTGTGTGTGTGTGTGTGTGTGTGTGTGTGTGTGTGTGTGTGTGTGTGTGTGAGAGAGAGAGAGAGAGAGAGAGAGAGAGATATCATCCCTTTTGACATGTCCTCTGTCTCTCTACAATCAATGGCAGGAGCCTTTGCCCCCACCAACTCCTTGAAAAAATACAATCTCTCCTTCTCAGCTGCATTTTCTTCATTCTGCTCTCGCACGTTTTCTCTCTCTCTCCCTCAGCATCCTTTTACATATATATATATAGAAATGTATGTGCCACTGGTTGCCATGGTAACCGATTCAGCCCACGGAGCTAGTGTGTGCATGCGTGTGTATGTGTGAGAGAGAGAGGGGGAGTTAGCGAGAGGTAATTATTAAGAAAAAGACAGGGTTGAAAACACTCCTCAATCCCCTCTATTTAACCACCTCCTCCTGTGGCATGTCATAGATCTCCCTCCTCCTCCTCAATCTCTCCATCCCTGTCCCGCTCTTTCTCTCTCCTCCTCTCCTTTTTGTTCACATGCTTTTCCTCGCTCTCCATCTGCATCTCCCAACTGCAGCTACATGCTTGTATGTTTTTTTTCTTCTGACTTTTCGTGCTCCTTTCTCTCAGCTTCCTGAGCTTCCTCCTTGTCTCGCTTTCTTTTCCTCTGCATCTTTCTGTGTCTCCGGATGATGACTCCAATCCATGCTCAGCTTAAGCCTTCTTTTTGCTGCTCTGCTCCAAAAAAAAAAAAATTCCTTTTGCAAACTTAAACATGTTGTAATTGCATGTTGAGAAGCTTCCTTTATTTTACACCCCCACAGTTCACTTCGTTTCATAACACCCCCTTCTTCTTTCTTTTCCTTCTCTCTCAGAGTGTACAGTGTGCTCCTAATCTACCCATCTCTGTCTCCAGATGGCATGTTTATTCCTCCTCTTTTCCCATTCTCCAAATTCTCGATCCCTTTTTTAAACTGATTTTAATCTGTAAAAATACATTCAATCAAAATGGTTTGCACTGTTTTACTGCAGTATTAAAAAAATTCTACAATAATTAAAAAATTGGTGTAGTGGTTAGCACTGTCGCCTTGCAATTTCAGGGTCTGGGTTCGATTCCCGGTCAGGCTCGATTCCCGTCTCTGTGTGCATGTGCTCTGAGTTTGCATGTTCTCCCCGTGCTTGATGGGTTTCCTCCGGGTACTCTGGTTTCCTCCCACAGTCCCAAGATATGCAGGTTAGGCTAATTGGCGTTCCCAAATTGCCCATGGTGTGTGAATGAGTGTGTGAGTGTGTGTATGTGTGTGTGCCCTGCGATGGATTGGGACCCTGTCCAAGGTGTACCCCGCCTCGTGCCCTAAGGCTCCTGGGATAGGCTCCAGGTCCCCGTGACCCTGAATACAGGATAAAGCGGTATAGAAAGTGAGTGAGTGAGAGTGAATTAAAAAAATAATAATAATTTTAAAGCAAGTGGTATAACTGTAACATTTTACATTAGTATCTTAACAGATTATTTAACAGAGTTTTTTTTTATATAGAGATATATTTGTATGTCATATATCAAACATTGTTCCTTAAATAACAAAGATCTATTATATTAAATGCCCTTTTTAAAATAATTTTAACTGTCTGTGTAGTTACACATGCAATTAACTCTATACTGGGTGTATATGCATTTGGATAGATGGTTTAAGTAAACAGGAGTGTGTAACATTAATAATAAATCTGTAATATATTTTCTGAGCTGCTGATTTTACACTAAGAATTTTAGTATAGTTTTTTTTTTTTTTTTTAAATTCCTAAACACTAACAGGAATTATCCATTTATTTAAATGCAGCTGGTATAAACATTGTCATGCAGTAACACAAGCCTAGGTATGTATAAGCTACACAGGAGTAACATTTTAAATTATAACTAAATTACAGTAACTAAATTACTAAATACAAAACTAAATACAAAATCCTAAATTAACTAAATTATATATAATTAATATGGAGAAATTTACCAACCTAAATAAAAGCTAACATCATTCACCAGGAGTGACAGGGTTCAGCAAAATTTCCAGCACATCTACATCTTAAAAACCCTGCAAAAGAATTGAACTACCCCTAAAAATATCAGGAAATGGAAAAGAGAAACCATTTTTTTCTAGACTTTGCAAGAGAAATATGGCCACTGTCATGCACATGTATTTCTGATTTAGAGATTCATTATCTACTCAATAAACTCTCTTGCTCTCTCCTAATATATCTTACAGTATAAATGCTTCTATACACCACACACACTGTCTACACGTGAAGACTGCTAGAAATGTCTCTCAGGTGGAAACATCATAAAGCTGGTTGAGAGAATGCCAGGTATTACGAAGCTGTAATCAAACCAGATTCTGTAAACCACTTTTTGAGAGATGATTTGAGAGACATTATAAATGTAGGCAATAATGACAAAAACATGGGATTGTTAAGGTTTGGAAATGTGAACATGTTGGGTCAGTTTATCGAGCTCTACATGGTTGGTTTAATTTTGACGGAACATTTCGAAAATTCGAAATTTCTGTTCATGAAACTCTGAAAAGGTACAGGATTATATCCTTTAAGGAATAATTTTATTGTCGTAAAATTATTCTGTCATTTTATATGGAAAATCACACTGACAAGATTCATTACAACTATATAAACATACAGTAAGTAGAGTTAAATTAGTGTGTGTCTATGATAGCTGATGCGCTGCAGTGGCTGAGCTGCATTACTGGAAGATTTACAACATGCCGTGTTTAGAAGGCACTCTTTCCCCAACCAGTTATCATTTTGTTGATTTTAGCACTTTGTTGGCTTTGACTTTTATGGACTCTGATGTTGTCACCCAATCTAAATAGGCTGCATGGCAAGCAATTCTCAATCAATGCAGATGAATAAAAAGAAAATTAGCATGACCAAACTTTTGTAAAATTACTTTTGAACTTTCAAAAGATTAATAAATAACTCCTATAAATGTAAAACATAAAGTTTCTCAGTTTAAAAATAAAAGGTGCTGAAATTGTTCGTTCAACTGAATCTGCATCTACTCCACTAAATAAATCCATTAAAGTACAGCTTCTAATTTTTCGGGGGTTTTAAGATAGAAAATGTTAATCAAAAGAACAATATGCCTACTTGCACCTTAGGTTACACCATTATATTAGTTACAGATTGTAGTTTTGTGCTTATTCCAAGAAAAATATAAAAAAATATTCACTAAAGCTTACTTACAATAGCTTAATTAGTAATCTCTCAAATGTTCTACAGTAAATAGCTGAATTTCTAGTCCTTGCTATTTCTTTGCAAACAAAGTATGTGTACAACAGAGACAGGCTACAGTATTGAGTCCCACACTTGCTTTTTACATTAAATTATATTATATTTAAAGTTATATTTTCCTGGAACAGAGGCGAATTGAAATCATCCTTCGGTAAAAAGTCACCTTATGTACTAATGTTTAAAACATTTGTTAATCGCAGGGTAAAAGTAGGGTTTTTGGAATGTGGTAATAAAAAGTCAAAAGTATTAGATTAATCAAAATAAAATGTATGATACAATTGCTTAATTTTCAAACTACTTATAGTGTTACAACAACTAGAATTAAATGCAAAGGTGCTGCTTAAAATATAAGCTTGTGACCTAATGACACAAGTTTTCTTTTTAATAAGATGGTGCTATACTGTATATGAAAGCAAGCTCACTATAAAATTTAGACAAGCATAAACTCAACTATCCCGTAATTTGATGCACTGATGCAGAACTAGAACAGAATCATCTGCACCCTTATTTAATTTGTTATATGATTCCTGGATGATTTCTGCACACAATTATCCAAGATTATCTGAGAAAAAAAAAAGATAGGACAGGAAAGGAACCAGAATTCACAAAACAAAGAACAATAAGGGAGAAGCTGTAAGAGATAAATGTAGGGAAGGAAAGCAATGGGAAAAAACAAGAAAAGCAATCTACTTACAGTAGATTAGCTACATTTCATACTAGCTATATTGTGAATAAATGTATTGTCAATATGTGATTGTGGTCTTTGCATTACTGCAATATAAAATGATGGCATTTTACCACTTTCATCATACTACAACACCGCTCCATTCCAGTGATAATTAATAAATGAATAAATGTAATTATTATTAATGATTTGTAGTGCATGTAGTGAATAAGTGACATTTTTCTACATATAAAGAAAGCCAAATATTACATTATATTATATTATATCTATGGGATTGCACAGTTGAGTGAAGTCACACGACTGACCTGGCCCTTTAAAACATTCCATTTCTTTGCCTTAGGTGGTAACTACTATAATATAACACTGTCTCCATCATGTTTGGCAGATGATGTGGTTTGCTTTAGATCATAAGCCCTTTCGTTCATTCTTCATATTCTTCTCTTCTCACCATTCTGGTAGAAGTTTGTCTTGTATCAGAACTGGCCATACTCCAGAGGTAAACATCTGTATTTGCATTCATAAAGACATATCTTTATTTCATACAGTACGTTAACAATGATACACCTCCCTCCTCCTGAGTGTTATGGACTTGGCTAGACCTTACAAAGGGTTTTTTCTTTACTAAGGAAAGAATTCTGCAATCATCCAATTTAGTTGTCTTCTGTGACCTTCCAGGCGTTCGGTGTTGCAGAGCTTGTGAGTGCATTCCTTCTATTTATGAATGTGCCAATACTTATGCTATCTTTTTGAAGGGTTTTTTTTTTTTTTTCAGCCTAACAATGGATTCCATCACATGCTTTACATCATCAACTCTTTGGACTGGATATTGAGAGTTCCAGTGAAGAGGCTAAAAAATGTGAATTCAGCACTTGGATTAACACCAAACCTTTTATTTCTTTAAATTTTCATTAAAATAACTAAAAAAACTGGACACAAGTGGCTATGAAACTACTAATCTGTCAGCTGTCCAATTACTTTTCAGCCTGTGAAAATAGAGGGACTTAGGACAAATACTGTGATTTATAAACAGATAATGCAATATTGAAATGCCTTAAATTAAATTAATTTACTATTGATTGATTCATTTCATATTTATTGTGGTGGTGTACACAGGCAAAAGTATGAAAACTAGGTCATTCTAGAAAATATTTATGAACCTGA